>NW_026847882.1:29371546-29610539 GCF_025583915.1 Anolis sagrei ordinatus
CAGATGGAATCTCCTTTCTTGTAGTTTGTAGCCATTGTTCCGCGTCCTAGTCTCCAGGGCAGCAGAAAACAAGTTCTCTCCCTCCTCCCTATGATTTCTTCTCACGTATTTATACATGGCTATCATGTTTCCTCTCACCTTCTCTTCTTCAGGCTAAACATGCCCAGCTCCTTAAGCTCTTCATAGGGCTTTTTCTCCAGACCCTTGATCATTTTAGTCACCCTCCTCTGGACACATTCTAGCTTGTCAATATCTCTCTTCAATTGTGGTGCCCAGAATTGGACACAATATTCCAGGTGTGGTCTAACCAAGGCAGAATAGAAGGGTCAGCATGACTTCCCTGGATCTAGACACTATACACCTACTGAAGCAGGCCAAATCCTGTTGGCTTTTGAGGTGCTGAACAGACTGAACTCTGGCACCATGGGATGCAGAGTTAATTGTAAGAGAAATGGGACTACTAAGTAGAGTCCATGACATGCAAGTGTGGGGAAGAGCAAACCACAGACTAGTTACTACAATGCAGTCTGAGCCCTGCCACATGCACAATGGAGGACCTTCTTACAGCGACACCAGGGGTGCTCGAAGTGGCCAGCTTCTGGTCAAAGGACATTTAGTATAATGCCACATTTTAAACTTTGCTTGTTGTTCTTCTATACATTATAACTTTTCTCAATTTGCTTGATAAATAAATACCTAGCCATCTTGAAATGAAGCCATTTCTCAAGCAAAGCAGGAGCTCACTATATGTGGCATAAAAGAAATTAGTACCAAAAGTTACACCTAAGATAACTTTTAGAGTCTCCAAGAACCAAAGAGTCTCGCCTCCTTCTTTCTGAAGGATTATTTTAATAACACTGGCAAACTATTTATGTCACAGTTTCAATTGTTACTGACTTCACATCCAGACTTCCACTTTCCATAAAGAAATGTTGTCCCATTCCTATTCTTCTAAATTTCCATTTTAAGCTGTGCATTAAACCTATTTGGAATTTCATGTTTTCATTCCTCCATAACTTCATTTTGGTACAACTCCTTTGCCAGTAGTATAATAGGCATCATATATCTTGGCCATACTTCTGAAGTGGAATAATCAATTTCTCTCGAAAGCAAGCAGAAACTCTGTAAGTGGGTCAAAAGCTGGAGGGAGCTATGTTGTTACCATTGGAATGTAAGAATTTCTTAACAATATACATAACCCTAAATATAAGTTTACCTTGTTCTGAAATGTGTTATCAACAAACAAGACACAAGAATAAGGCTCTGTCTGGGAAAGATCCCTAACACAGAAGATGGCACGATTTGCCTCAAATATTCACAAGACTTACAGCCCATTTCTGGAAAACCAATTACAAACAGAACAAAATACATATTTTAAAATATAAATAGATAAAATATTTTAAAGGTCTGTTCTAAAAAAATATACAGATATGCCTTAGTCCAGACACAGGCAAACGTTCTAACTTGCGGACCGCATGCTAGCACTCCATGCTAAGAGGACTGGCTGGTGGAAGAAAGAAAGGGAAAAAAGAAGGAAAGAAGGATGAAAGGGAAGAAGGGAAGGAGAAAGTGGACAAGAGGGACAGAGGGAGGAAAGAGGGAAGGAAGGAAGTACGAAAAGGTGGAAGGAGGGAAGGGAAGGGAAGGGGAGGGGAGGGGAGGGGAGGGAGGGGAGGAAGGGGAGGGAGGGAGGGAGGGAGGGAGGGAGGAAGGAAGGAAGGAAGGAAGGAAGGAAGGAAGGAAGGAAGGAAGGAAGGAAAAAGAGAAGTAAGAGAGGAAAAGAAAGATGGAAGGAAAGAAAGAGAGAAGGAAGGACAAAAGGGAAGGATGAAAGGAGGAAAAAAGAAGAGAGGGAAGGAGGGAGGAAAGAGGGAAGGAAGGAAGAATGAAATGGTGGGAGGGAAGAATGGAAGGTGAAAGAAGGAGATAAGGGAGGGTAAGGAGGAAGGAAAAAGAGAAGAAAAAAGGGAAGGGAAGGGAAGGAGGAAGGGAAGAAGGAAGGAAAAAGAGAAGTGAAGGAGGAAAAGAAGGATGGAAGGAAGGAGAAAGGAAAGAGAGAAGGAAGGACGAAAGGGAATGATGAAAAGAGAAAAAAGGAGACAGGGAAGGAGGGAGGAAAGAGAGAAGGACGAAATGGTGGGAGGGAAGGATGGAAGGTGAAAGAGGGAGATAAGGGAGGGAGGGTAAGGAGGAAGGAAAAAGAGAAGAAGGAAGGGAAGGAAGGAAGGGAAAGGAGGGAGGATAGAAGGAAGGATGGAAGGGAAGTGAAGGATGAAAGAAGGAAGAGAAGGAGGAAGAAAAGAGAAGGAGTGACGGATGGAAGGGAATGGAGGGAGGGAAGGAGAAAAAGGGAGGGAGGAGAAAAGGAGGGAAAGCTAAAAGGGAAGGAAGGAAGGAGAAAAAAGGAGATAGGACAGGAGGGAGGAAAGAGGTAAGGAACAAAAGACAGAAGGGTGAAAGGGAAGGAAGGTGACAGGGAGAAAAGAGAAGGGAAGGAGGGGAGGGAAGGAAGGAAGGAAAAAGTGAAGGAAGGAAGGATAGGATGGTGAGAGAGAGGAGGGCCTGAGAAAAGAGCCCGAGAGGCCGCATCCGGCCCCCAAGCCTGGGTTTCCCTATACCTGGTTTATTCAATTCAGAGGTTGCATAGATTAAGTAAAACCACAAAACAACTTTCAATTCAGATAAAACACATTACAGTTGTGTAAATTTTGGAATGAGAAGCAAGTATTAAAAGATGAGACAAGTCACCTGAGATGAAATAAGTTTAGGACAAAAGTGCATGTTGGATTCGGAGAAAATCCACAGAGATCAAGACTGAAGGGTTTCGAAGTCCTTAGTTTGGAAGCCAAGCTATAAATTCACAAAACCGAACAAAAATGCCACTATTAAGAAGACGACAAGATGCAATTGTAAGTAGCCTTGAGTTTAGTTTCTAAACTCGAACTTCAAAGCCAGAGATTATTGGGAGTCAAACTGAAAGGGGGAAACGCTGATGGCAATCTTTCAGCATTCTTTTCAATGGCAAGGCATCCACTTCCTCCCCAGGCTAATTTGAAAAGACTAGCTCTCCGATGAAATATCACGTCTCACACTAAGCATTAATTGTTAACCAGTCCAGATGTAGTTTTAATTGTGTCTTAATAATTTATAAAACATATATAAAACCAAGATAACTAAAAAATAAATATATTTATGTGCTTTTATATTAACATTGAAAGACATTAAGCACTGAATTAACACTGTAAAGCAGAGTATTTGTATAGTTTAAAATGTACACATTCATACCTGGTTTTGGCACCGAGTTGGTCACAGACTGAGGAACTTTGTCATTAATTAGTTCTACACATTCGCTAGGAAAGAATCCCACCTGTATCAGAGGGAGAGAGAGAGAGAGAGAGAGAGAGAAAGAAAGAAAGAAAGAAAGAAAGAAAGAAAGAAAGAAAGAAAGAAAGGACATCTCATATTAGCTGCATGTTTAAGACAACACCTGAACAGAATCGGGCATTCTTAATATTTTCACAGTAAACAGCTATTTAAATCACTGAGAGGAAGTCTTTCCAAACCACAAATCACACTCTTAACTCAATTTGGCATTCTGTCAATGTCTTCAAATTCCCAATATTTCTAGGACTATGTACAGATGTATCTAGACCCTGAACCAATTAACTTTTTGAACTAAAACTCACAGAATTCCCCAGTAGCTGAGAGTTCTGGGATATGTAGTCCAAAAAGTAACTTTCCTGAGTTCCATAACCATCTCCACAGTTGGAAGTTCATTTATATCAAAAGTATAAATCAAGGTTGCTGTGAGTTTTCCAGGCTGTATGGCCATGTTTCCAGAAGCATTCTTTCCTGATGTTTCACCCACATCTATGGCAGCATTCTCGGAGGTTGTGAGGTCTGTTGGAAACGAGGCAAGTTATGTTTGTATATCCGTGGAATGTTCAGGGTTAGAGAAAGAAATCTTGTAGGTTGAGGCAAGTGTGAATGTTGCCATTGACCACCTTGAGAATTGAATGGCCCTGCAGCTTCAAAGCCTGGCCTGCTTCATGCCAATCAGATGTAGACAAGTCTACACAAGGGCCACCAAGTGCAGTGCCCAGACATAAATCAAGATACATGAAAAGCATTGCAGTCTAATTCAATCAGAGAAGTCAGCCATAGCAGAGCACCTGATGAACCAATCTGGACAAGCATATTATTTGAGAACACAGAAATGCTGGACCATTCGGACAACCACCATGTCAGACTACACAGAGAAGTCATTGAAATCCACAACCATTGGACAATTTCAACAGAAAGGAGGAAACCATGAAAATGAACAATATCTGGCTACCATTATTTTAAAAAACCTCTATAATCAGGACAGTAAATAAAGAGCAACACTCCAAAAACAGGGGAATTCCAGACAGGAAACAACTAGGGTCAGCTAACATCTCCCAACAAAGGCTTCCCCAGGCAGGAAGCAGCCAGGCTTTGAAGCTGCAAGGCCATTCAATGCTAATCAAGGTGGTCAATTGCAACATTCACACTTGCCTCAAGCAGACAGGAGTTCTTTCTCCCACCCTGGACATTCCACAGATATACAAACCCCACTTGCCTAGTTTCCAACACGTATAAATCTAGCTCCAGAACTGCAACAAGAAAATGGAATGTGCTGACTGTTAATTTCGCTGTTGTTTAAGTATGTTCTATTTAAAGGTTTTTCCACTTTCCTAACTTTTCCAATTTGCCTTCCTGATGGTCCGCAGGGCTACATGTCACCACTGATCATTTCTGGTATTTTGCCTCCATCTCTTTCCTTTAATATATCATACTTTGTCTCTTCAACTGCCAGCCTGCAACAATGCTTGCACAATATCCATTTTAGTTTTTCTCAATGAAAGAATGACAGAAAGTTGTAAAATAGTTTCATTTTTAAACCTTGCCCCCCCTCCTCTCTCTCTCTCTCTCTCTCTCTCTCTCTATATATATATATATATAAAATGAAAGAAAGAGAACAAAACATGACTGGACATGGTGGCTGTTAAGCACATTAATTTCCTTTGAAAGGCATGAAACATGGAAGCTACTGAAACTGGCTAAACTTAACCACCATCTATGAATGCATCTCTCCTTATGAACCACCTAGGACATTAGGATCGTCTTGGGGGGAGGGGGGGCTGTTCTCGAGTCTGTCTGTGCCACAAGTACGTTTGGCAGGGACGAGAGACAGGGCCTTCTCAGTGGTGGCCCCTCGGCTATGGAACGCCCTTCCTAGGGACATCAGATCAGCTCCCTCCCTTTTGATTTTCGCAAAAAAGTGATAGTCTAGTTGTTTGTGCAGGCATTTGAAAAGGCAGTGTAACAGACATAGGATTATGGATCAATTGGACTATGAGATCGGACTACATTTTTATCTAGGAGATGAAATGATTTGTTTTTATTAATTGTTATGGTCTTAATTGATATGTTAATGCTTTTAAATGTTTTAAAAGTTTTTATGATGTTGGCATTGAATTGTTGCCTTGTGAACTGCCTCGAGTCGCCTGCGGGCTGAGAGGGGCGGTATACAAATGTGTTGTTCATTTGTTCAGTTGTTTCCAGCTCTTCGTGACCTCATGGACCAACCCACGCCAGAGCTCCCTGTCAGCCGTCACCACCCCCAGCTCTTACAAGGTCAATCCAGACTTCAAGGATGCCATCCATTCACCTTGCCCTTGGTCGGTCCTTCTTTCTTTTTCCTTCCATTTTCCCCAGCATCATTGTCTTCTCTAAGCTTTCCTTTCTTCTCATGATGTGGCCACAGTACTTCATCTTTGCCTCTACTATCCTTCCCTCCAATGAGCAGTTGGGCTCTATTTCCTGAAGTATGGACTGGTTGGATCTTCTGGCGGTCCAAGGCACTCTCAGAACTTTCCTCCAGTACCACAGTTCAAAAGCATCTATCTTCCTTCGCTCAGCCTTCCCTATGGTCCAGCTCTCACATCCATAGGTGACTATGGGGAATACCATTGCTTTAACTATGCGGATCTTCGTTGCCAGTGTGATGTCTCTACTCTTCACTGTTTTATCGAGAATGGTCATTTTATCGAGAATGGTCACTCCCAGAATTTTCCTATAGCACCACAGTTCAAAAGCATCTATCTTCCTTCACTATGTCTTCCAGCTCTTGCATCCATAGGTTACTATAGGGAATACCATTGCTTTAACTATGTGGATCTTAGTTGCCAGTGTGATGTCTCTACTCTTAATTATTTTATTGATATTCATTGCTCTCCTCCCAAGAAGTGTCTCCTGATTTCCTGGCTGCAGTCTGCATCTGCACCTAGAAATACAAAGTCTGTCACTGCCTCCACGTTTTCTCCCTCTATTTCCCAGTTGTCAATCATTCTTGTTGCCATAATCTTGGTTTTTTAATGTTTAGCTGCAACCCAGCTTTTGCACTTTCTTCTTTCCCCTTGATTAGAAGGCTCCTCAGCTCCTCCTCACTTTTGATCATCAAAGTGGTGTCATCTGCATATCTAAGTTTCTTAATGTTTCTTCCAGCAATTTTTGCACCCCAGCCTTGCATTCATCAAGCCCCGCACATCGCATGATGTGTTCTGCATACAAGTTGAATAGATTGGGGGAGAGTACACAACCCTGCCATACGCCTTTCCCAGTCTCGAACCAGTCTGTTGTTCCATGGTCAGTTCTTACTGTTGCTATTTGGTCCTTATACAGATTCCTCAGGAGAGAGACAAGGTGATTTGGTATGCCCATATCACCAAGAATTTGCCACAATTTATTATGATCCACACAGTCAAGGCTTTAGAATAGTCAATAAAGCAGAAATATACGTTTTTCTGAAACTCCCTACCTTTCTCCATTATCCATATTAAACAAAAGTAGCAAATAAATAAACAAACAAACTTAATCACTGAACATACCTGAAACCCATGCTTTCCCCTCCACCATGTGGTCAGTTCTTTCGGGGGCATATCAATAACAGACACAATATCTCCCACCTGGAAATGGGAAAAAAAATGTACATTCTTATCATATAATCATTTTTTTCATCCTTGTGGATAAAGGCATATCTCCTGTTAGACTAAAAATAAACCAAATACAGAATACACTTAAAAAACTAACATTTTAGTTTGCTGGTGGCATCAGCATTTGTAAACTCTAAAATATAACTGAAGGCTCTGCAAATGCTTCATAACACACTTTTTTTTGCATAAGGAAAATTACGTTTGATAGCAGTGAAAAGGCCAAAGGCCGCTATGATTAAAATGTGAAGTGTTGATTGAGACGGAGTCATTGTGGAAGAATGAAATCACTTGAGAAAGAATCCTTTACAAATGAACTGCTACTTTTGAATCTAGTATTAATTTGTGTATTTGTTTATTTACTTTATTTATTTATTTATTTACTTTGCTTATATACCGCTGTATCTCAAGCCCGAAGGCGACTCACAGCGGTTCACAAACAGTAGAAACAGTAGAAACAGCAGTGGTTCCATACAACATATAACAATTGACTCTTTGAGCCTTCCCTTTTTCTGTGAACTTCAGTGTCACCTTTCAAAGGCATGCCCCACTAAGTTAAACATGGCAATATAAGAAGGAAATGTGGTGTTTCATCAGAAAGAAGGAAAGATAAGAAGAGACACTTAAAATTTCCTCTGAGACCACTTGCCTTGTATAAAACATTTAGAATAGTTTGCACGAATCGCTCAGTGCTTGCAAATGACACCAGCAAAACTCAATATAAGCATGCAAAATTCTTCATATGAGCCTTTTATACATAATACATTCATTTTTCAGTGTAATCTCTTATTTTACAAGTTCTGCAAATTTAATTGTGTGCCTGCTTTTAAAAGCAAGAGAAAAACCTGAAACATGACTTTGGAATGTATGGGCCACATATTCACAAATATAAAAGACTGCATTCAGACAAGTGAGGTTCACAAAGAACCCGAATTATTTGTCAAATTCCTTAAATGTATTTTCCATGAGTAACAACCAATGTTACTCAATATTTATATAAATAAAAATGTAATGTTTGTTTGTGGGATTAACAGAACTCAAAAACCACTGGATGAATTGACATCAAATTTGGACACAAGACACTTAACAACCCAATGTATGTCCTTCACTCAAAAAAATGGATTTTTTTTCATTTGGGAGTTGTAGTGGCTGGGATTTATAGTTCACCTACAATCAAAGAACATTCTGAACCCCACCAACCATGGAACTTGGAACACAGTTCTCCCATGACCAACAGAAAATACTGGAAGGGTTTGGTGGGCAGTGTCCTTTGGTTTTGGAATTGTAGTTCACCTACATCCAGAGATCACTGTGGACTCAAACAATGATGGATCTGGACCAAACTCTACACGAATATTCAATATGCTCAAAAGTGAACACTGGTAGAGTTTGGGGAATATAGAATCTTGACATTTGGAAGTTGTAGTTGCTGGGATTTATAGTTCATCTACAATCACAGAGCATTCTGAACCCAACGATAGAATTGGGCCAAATCTCCCACACAGAACACCCATGTAGGCCACAGCAACACGTGGCAGGGGATGGCTAGTACAGTAATATAAATTCATGAGATCAAAATACTAATGGCCAGATTTTGGGTCTCATATATTTTAAAAAGGTAAAGGTTTCCCCCTGATATGAAGTCTAGTCGTGTCCAACTCTAGGGATGGTGCTCATCTCCATTTCTAAGCCAAAGAACCAGCGTTGTCCATAGACACCTCCAAAGTCATGTGGCCGGTACTTATTGATCTACTCACATTTGCATGTTTTCAAACTGCTAGGTTGGCAGAAGCTGGGCCTAACAGCAGGAGGTCACCCCACTCCCCGGATTCCAACCACCAACCTTTCGATCAGCAAGTTCAGCAGCTCAGAGGTTTAACTCACTGCGCCACCAGAGGGCCCCTTATATATTTAAAGGGTATCCAAATAAGCTTTCACTGACTGTAATGGATGGTTTAATGTGTCCACTCTGAAATCCCAAACTGCATTGTGTAATATTTCTTCTACGCATGCCACATTATCACGAGGTGTCTGCGCCCTACACCACTGGAGAAATTACACTGTTTAGCTGGTATTGCACCACCTGATATCCACCAGGGAGTAGCAACCAAGAGTGAAAGGACCAAGGCAGAGACATCTCTGGCCCACCCCATTTGGGTATCAGCCAGCATGCCAATAACTTAAATCAAGAAATAGATTTCTAAGATCTACAGAGACACTCGCTGGAACATCTCAGCAAGCAGGAGTCCAAAAGTGGCAGGCTCAAACCCAGAATCTCAATCAATGGCGGATACCAAATGAGAGACTCGCTCCTGGGCACACAGAAAACTGGGCGACTTGGAAGGCGCTGAACAGACTTCACTCTGGCACCAGGAGATGCAGAGCCAACCTCAAGAAATGAGGCTACAAAGTGGAATCCACGACATGCGAGTGAGAAAAAGAGCACCTTTTCCCCATGATGATAACACTTTCAGGAGTGAATTTCCCTTCCAAGGGGTAGATTTTTCTCACTTCCAGTTGTCTCATCCCCATCCTTGAGTCGTTTGTAAGTCAAATGTTTGTAACTCAGGGACCGCCTTGATAAAGAAAATGTATTCCTCTAAGTATTTACCTCAAACGACAGTTCATCTGCTGCCTGAGCAATATATCTCTTAATAACGTGGGCAGCTGCGATAGCAGGAACATTAATGGAAGATTCTTCATGGACGAGGAGATGATTCCCTTTGTTATCAATCTGTTAAAAAAAGATATGATAGATGTGAGGCGGTTGAATGAAGACAAGCAGCTCTGCAGATTTATCTTATTGACTGTTTGCAGGAAGAGGGGGATTTCATACTGATTTACAAAGACAGCAGACCTTGAGGGGCTCTAATCAGAATGAGTGCACAAGTACAACAAGGAATGGCCACAAATAACTACACTTTCTACATGTCAGAGCTCTTTTTCCATTGTGAATTACAATAACAAAATTTGCAGAATGCTCTAATGGACATCTATATTAAATTCTTGGTAATAAGACAGTTCACTGACTGGATGGCAGAAATGATGTTGATATGGCAAGGTTGATCACACAAAAACTATACTATAGACATTATTTTATTTCATTATAGTCTCTATCCTTGTCCTGTCTGACACCTGAAAGCAACAAGCTTGGGTAGATAATCGTATTTGTTGCTATGCACCTTCAAGTCGTTTCCAACTTGTGGCAACCCAAAGGTGGATTTATAACAGGATTCTCTTTACAAGGTATATTCAGGAATTTCTCTTTGCCATACTTTGAAGGGAGTGTGTGACTTTCCCAAGGTCATCCAGTGGGGTTCCATGGTCAAGCAAAGATCTTCATCTTCAGTATTGTAGCCCAATGCTTAAACATTTACATCACACTAGCTCTCAAAAATAATTTGAATACATTCAGCTTTCTTTGATAAGAGGGGCAGAGCTGTTGATTTTACAGGTGATACACCTGTCAAACTTATTTCACCCTATGACTGCCTGCTTATTTGTTGTTGTTGTTTGGTACACAACAAGATTAGTACTCAGCAAACAAGATCACTCTGCTGGCTGTTGTATTGGATCACAAGTTGGACACTTCCCAAGTATCTAGGACTTCTTGATGCATTGGCAAATAATGTGTGCAGATCTGAGTAGGGTGGCCTTTTGCAGCTGACGGATGGTAATTTTGTCAGTGCTGATTTGTTTTTAAGTGCAGACCAAGGTATTTAGCCACTACACCCAGTGTGCCAATCACCACTGGGACCACTTTTACAGGCTTCTGCCAGAGTCTTTGCAACTCGATCTTAAAATCAACTTGTTGTTGTTGTTGTTGTTGTTGTTGTTATTGACACAAAAGCACAGTATGTCACAGCAAACAAGAACTATATGCTGGATTTCGTATCACAAAATCACAAGTCAAACACTTCCCAAACGTCTAAGACTGTGCGATATATTTTCGAATGATGCGTGCAGATCCAAGTAAGGTGGCCTTTTGCAGTGGACGGATTGTGATTTTGTCGATGTTTATTGTTTCCAAATGCCGGCTGAGATCTTTTGGCACGGCACCAGTGTGCCGATGACCACTGGGACCATCTGTACTGGTTTATGCCAGAGCCTTTACCGTTCGATTTTGAGGTATTATTATTATTATTATTATTAGAAGCACAACAAGATGAGTCCACAGCAGACAAGATCACTCTGCTGGCTGTTATGTTGGATCACACGTCGGACACTTCCCAAGTGTCTAGGACAGTGAATAATGCATGCAGATGCCAGTAAAGTGGCCTTCTGCAGCTGGCAGATGGTAATCTTGTCAGTGCCAATTGTGTTTAAGTGCAGGCCAAGGTCTTTAGGCACTGCACCCTGTGTGGCAATCACCACTGGGACCACCTTGACTGGCTTGTGCCAGAGTCTTTGCAGTTCAATCTTTAAATCCTCATACAGTGTCAGCTTTTCCAGTTGTTTCTCTTCAACCCTGCTGTGGCCTGGGATTGCAACATCGACAATCCATACTTTGTTTTTTAACACGATTGTGAGGTCAGGAGTATTGTGCTCCAAAATTCTGTCTGTCTGAATTCAGAAGTCCCAGAGTAGCTTGACGTGTTCATTCTCTGTAACTTTTTCTGGCTTGTGATCCCACCAGTTATTTGTCGCAGGCAGGTGGTATTTGTGGCACAAGTTCCAATGAATCATCTGAGCAACGGTGTTATGCCTCTGCTTGTAGTCTGTCTGTGCGATATTCTTGCAGCAGCTGAGGATGTGGTCTATTGTTTCATCTGCTTCCTTGTAGAGTCTACATTTGGGATCTGTCGCCGACTTTTCAATTCTGGCTTCGATGGCATTGGTTCTAATGGCTTTTTCTTGGGATTCAAGAATCAGGCCCTCCTTCTCCTTTTTCAAAGTTACATTTATGAACCACAGCCATGTTTTTTCTTTGTCAATTTGGCTCTCAATTTTTCCCAGGAACTGTCCATGGAGAGTCTTCTTTCGCCAGTTTTCTCTTCTGCTCTGGATTGTGTTTTCATGGTATTCTCTTCTTCTTCTTCTTCTTCTTCTTCTTCTTCTTCTTCTTCTTATTATTATTATTATTATTATTATTATTACTATTACTATTATTATTGAGACCCCACTTTTTTCTCCACAAGGAGACTCAAAGCGGCTAAGTGTTCATTTTTGATAAATAGTGTTGAAGGGCCCCTGCACTGAAAGTGAACCATTTTAATCCAGAAAGCCTCCACAGATCTAGAAATATAACCATGAATTAGGGAAGCATGTATATCATACAGATGCATGCATTAGGAGAAGAAAATTGATCTTTCTGCAGTACCTACAAGCATACCATAAGAGAGGAAACCGCAATCAAAAGAGATTTCTCATTTAATGTTGTATCCTCACATTTCATTTCCAACTTTTATGGTCATACATAAAAAGCATTCAGCAAAGGAGCGGGCACATTAAACGACACAAAGCTCTTTGCTCTACAGTACCTCCATCCATGTGAGGGCTGGTCCACAATTTATCTTGTTGCCTGCTATGGCGGAGAGGCGTGCCAGGTAAGCCATCAGCATTTGGGTGACAAGCTACACCGAAAGTGAAAAAGAAATAATATGATTCTGCTGGTACAGGGTATCAAACATTTTTTTTTCTATCAGAACTTTCTGCCAACTTAAATTTTGCCACAGGGGGGAAAAAAGCAAGGTACAATTTTCAAATTGCTGATATATTAAGTACAGCCAAATCTTATAAAAGAAGATATTTTGATGCCCAAGAATCTATCTGTCCCCTTTCACACATAACTAGACATAGACTTTATTTTTACCTCTGGACTGTCCTTCAAGGCATCTGAGCGGGGAAGCTCTGAGAGCTGAGAGAAGCGCCGGTCATAAATACAAAGATGAAGATGCTTATCCAGCACTCTGAAATCTTCATAACTCCGCTTCACAATCCAGCTCTTGCCCTGCAGACAGAGAGGAAGAAAGCAATGAAGTGCTGTGCATTCCCTTGTAAACTATGTTGCAGTGACCAGTAGTTTAAGACAGCATCTTCGGCAGAAATACAAGATAGACTGCTGTCAACTCTCCTAAGCAAAGTACTCGAGTTTGCACTGGGATGAACCGATTTTCTTTTACATTTCGACCAATGCTACATCTGCATGAATTACAATGACCCTGAATTATTTAGACTATTTCACTCGTTTTAAAATATATATATATATATAAAGGGGACATATTTGTTCATATAGTAAAGGTTTCCCCTGACATTAAGACTAGTCGTGTCCAACCCTGAGGGTGGTGCTCATCTCCATTTCTAAGCCGAAGAACTGGTATTGCCCGTAGACACCTCCAAGGTCATGTGGCCAGCATGACTGCATGGAGTGCTGTTACCTTCCAACCTTCCAGTCAGCAAGTTCAGCAGCTCAGCGGTTTAACCAAGTATATCGCACTACAGTATTTATATTTCGCCCTTCTCACCCTGCAGGGGACTCAGGGCAGATTTTTTTTTTTTTTTGGTCATGTCAGGAATGACTTGAGAAATTGCAAGTCACTTCTGGTGTGAGAAAATTGGCTGTCTGCAAGGACATTGCCCAGGGGATGCCCGGATGTTTTTGATGTTTTTACCATCCTTGTGGGAGGCTTCTCTCGTGTCCCCGCATGAAGAGCTGGAGCTGATAGAGGGAGCTCATCCGCACTCTCCATGGATTCAAACTTACGACCTGTCGGTCTTCAGTCCTGCTGGCACTGGGATTTAACCCATTGCACCATCAAGGGGGCCCTAATTGTTTATGTGTGTGTGTGTGTGTGTATGTATTTATAGTATTCATATTCCACCCTTCTCACCCCACAGGAGACTCAGGGCGGATTACAATGTACATATACATGGCAAACATTCAATGCCATAGACACAAAACATATATAGACAGAGACAGAGGCAATTTAACATTCCAGCTTTTCTTGGGGATATTTTTGCCACCAGGAGAGCTATTCCTTCACCGACCATTTGTGACACTGATAAAATACTTCCTCATTCTTTGCATGCTTGCTGGAGATTTTTATAGCATTGTAATTAGTTAAATTTGCCTCCTCACATAAGAGTACCTAAATTTCCTATTTGACAGATGCAACTGTATTTCGGGCTGCAAAGGTCGACAGCAAGCTACACAAATTGGTCGGACGCTCACTCTGATCCGGGATGGTTTCGAACTCATGACTAGTCAGTAGTGAACTTAATGGGAGTCAGCTGCGCCACGATCCTGGTCTACAAACTATTGTTCTTCTGTGGCTTTGAAGTGATTTCAGACCTAAAGTGACCCAACTGCAGTGTTTTCTTGGCAATGTTACTGCAGTCAGCACTTTTTCTCATGTAGCTATCTCATTAAAACTCAGTATGTTTCTCACCATACAACAGAAAATGAGGGAGGCTTCAAAATACCAAGTAGTTCAAGTAATATTTCATGACAACCAAAAAGAAAAAAATGTATACAATTTACCTGACAGGAAACTTGTACAAGATAGACAAGTTCCTTGGACTCGCAGCCATTCCTCGTTATTTCATTTTGTTCCTCTGGGAGTGAAAGCTGATCCAAGAAGTAGAGAAGTTTTTTTTGGAAGGAGTGAAGGAGGAAGTGGGAGAGAGGAAGGAAGGAAGATATAAAACCAGATCAGTTAACAGGTTTAGGCCAGGCATACAAAAAGCAGGAACTGCCATTCCAACCTCCAATACATTTCAAGGAGAATTTTATATCAAGGAATTTAAGACTATGCTTGTTACCATAGAGGAAGCAATATTTGTCAAAAATCTTTGTATCAATGTGGTCCCCAAATTAGACAATCTCACAGCAAAACAAAGTTTTCAAAGCTAAAAATACAATTCCACATTACCAAATATCACTTGCTTAATATTGGGTTGGTTGTTGGGTAAACAACCATTATCCATGAGATGAGTATGCCAAGGCAAGTTGTATTACATGGATATGATTAGGTAAAGCTGTGTGAGGAGGAAACAATATTTCTCAGCTTCGTGTTCCTCTTAACAACTATATACCTTTCATATGTGATATCTGGGCACACTGACTGTGCAGCACATAGTATTCTAGTCTTCTGTGCTAGGTGGAATGATTCCAATCTTGGTAAATGTTTTTGTTTTTTTCTTTACGAAACAAACAATACTTCTCATTGTCCAATTATTATAGATAGATCATCATCTGAGGAGGTTTAGACTCCTTAGAACTTTTGAGATGCAAGGAGCACATTAAGATGGCTCACCCAAGAACTACAGGAAAGGAGATTCCACCTGAACATTAGAAAGAACTTTCTGACTGTGAGAGCTGTTCAGCAGTGGAACTCTCTGCCCCAAGGTGTGGTGGAGGCTCCTTCTACGGAGGATGGGTGGCCATCTGTTGGGGGTGCTTTGAATGTGATTTTCCTGCTTCTTGGCAGGGGGTTGGACTGGATGGTCTTTGAGGTCTCTTCCAACTCTATTATTCGATAATTCTAAGAGGAGGCTATCTTGTGTGTTGGATATAATAATAATAATAATAATAATAATAATAATAATAATAATACTTTATAAAGCTGTTGTTGTTGTTGTTGTTGTTATCTAAGACAGAATCAAAACGAGACAGCAAACTTATCAAAAGGAGCGCCCGGTGTTGCAGTGGGTTAAATCCCTGTGCTGGCAGGACTGAAGACCGACAGGTCACAGGTTCGAATCCGGGGAGAGCGTGAATGAGCTCCCTCTATCAGCTCCAGCTCCTCATGTGGGGACATGAGAGAAGCCTCCCACAAGGATGGTAACACATTAAAACATCCGGGCGTCCCCTGGGCAACGTCCTTGCAGATGGCCAATTCTCTCACACCAGAAGCGACTTGCAGTTTCTCAAGTCGCTCCTGACATGACAAAAAAAAAGCAAACTTATCAAAACTGTGTTGTGCTAGCAGCTAGAGAGATCGTGGGAAACAGTTCAGAAAAGACAAAGAATATGATCAATGAGCTCTATGTTGTTCAAACTTTGCTTAGAAATCTATGTGCTACTACTAAAGAAAGCTTAGGAACCTACAGAAAAGAAGCAGCATGTCTCATATTTCTTCTTAACACATACTTTACTCACATAGTACTAATGGTAGTTGTAGATACACATGGAACTCTGAACTGAAGCAACCATACACAAAGACATTTTTCTCAATGTCACAATAATATAAACAACAAATTAAATGTCAAATTTCTATGTTTTCTCCAAATGGCTTCCTATTTCTGTTTCTTATAGAAAAGACAGAATAGATTAAATCAGTGTGAAGTTGCATAATTCTTTTTGTTTTGTTATTTTACTGATATCTTACTCGAACAGCTTTACGCATCAAACTTGACAATATATTAGACTATCAAGAAGTTAATCGTTGAAGTAAACAGAGAGAATACTCTGAGCATTTTATCATGTCTCCCAGTTTTGCAGTCTTCACACATTTTTATTAAAAAAAAACCCTTGTGGTTATATTTGAAACTTGCACATAGTAATTTAAATTCAAAAAATATATTTATAGTCACCTTTTAATGCTGCCATGCTTAAAATATTTCTCCAGACATCGGTAGCATTACGATCTTATGCATTTCGAAAAGTTTGAAAAGATGCTTTTAAAAATAACCGCTGCCGATCCAGCCTACACTTACCCTCTCTAGAATGAGTGATTCTTTCCATGCCTAGAATCTCTAGCCAAGGCCTAAGAAATCCAAGTCCCTCCTTAGTTTCCCTGCAGCTATTAAAAAAAAAACCTTCTAGGCATCAGCCTCCAAAATGCAGGAACAACAGCCTAGCAAAAATCAAATTAAAATCCCCACATTGCGCTTGATCACCCCTTTCCCGGACTGCAATGTTCCTCTGGATGAATAGGGATGGTGCTCTCCCTCCGTAACCCTGTTAGCCTTTTCCACACTGCCCATTTCATGCTCAATTTGTGCTGCAGAAAAAAAATCAGAACTATTCCTTTCGCTCTCACTTACGCTGGAAAGGTCCCACAAGACGAGCCACGGAGCTTACCGAGTGCCAAGAGAAACGAGGGAGGGAGGGAGAGGATGCACGCAGGGACAGCGCTCATGCGAAGCACTGTAATCCAGAAAAGCAAAAAGGGTAGCAGGGAACTACCATCTGAAGCTTGAAATAAAGGCACCATCTCACTCCAATTTGGTGTCTGACTCCTGATTTTTTGTCCTGCCTGATCTTACAAGCCAATGAAATCTCCTTGAAGTCATGAGTGCAACTGAGGCCAATATATTCAGTCTTAACGTCTACCCAAAAACCAAGCACTACTGCTGCACGTTTCACAGCTTACTGGAAAAGAACCTAATAAAAGGAGACGGTCAACTTTTAATACTCCTGACATCAAAAGGGCTGCCAGAAACCGGCTCTGACACAACATATAAAGGGTGAAGTGTCTGCTCATGCAATCAGATTAACTTGAACGTTAAAACTGAAAATTAGGAAGAGGAAAACCATCTATTGACACATATTTCGGTACTGAAGTCAGGCCAACTTTTTAGAATGATGTATTTTAGATACCATATATACTCAAGTATAAGCCGACCCGAATATAAGCCGAGACACCTAATTTGACCTCAAAAAACTAGGAAAACGTATTGACTCGAGTATAAGCCGAGGGTGGGAAATGCAGCCGCTAATGGTAAATTTCAAAATAAAAATAGATACCAATAAAATTGAAAAAGGTGAAATGTTCTTAATCTATATAAATAAAAATGTAATGTTCGTTTGTGGGATTAACAGAATTCAAAAACCACTGGACAAATAGACACCAAATTTGGACACAAGGCACCTAACAACCCAATGTATGTCCTTCACTAAAAAAAATGGATTTTGTCATTTGGAAGTTGTAGTTCCTGGGATTTATAGTTCACCTACAATCAAAGAGCATTCTGAACCCCATCAACAATGGAATTGAACCAAACTTGGCAGACAGTTTTCCCATGACCAACAAAAAATACTGGGGGCAGTGTCCTTTGGTTTTGGAGTTGTAGTTCACCTACACCCAGAGATCACTGTGGACTCAAACAATGATGGATCTGGACCAAACTCTACACAAATACCCAATATGCCCAAATGTGAACACTGGTAGAGTTTGGGGAAAATAGACTCTTGACATTTGGGAGTTATAGTTGCTGGGATTTACAGTTCACCTACAATCACAGAGCATTCTGAACCCCACCAATGATAGAATTGGGCCAAACCTCCCACACAGAACCCCCATGTGGGCCGCAGCAACGAGTGGCAGGGGACGGTTAGTATTTACATAAAACTGTAATTTTAAATAAGACTTTCCTATTCTGATAAAACCATCATTCTAACCTTCTTCAATGTAAATGTACTTACGTATCCTTCCAATAATAATAATAGCGTAAAATAATAAATGCAATAATAAAAATAACAATAGAGTAAATATAATAACAATACTAAGTAGAGTAAAATAATAAATGTAATAATAGAGTAAAATAATAACTATAATAACAATAGAGCATAATAATAATAATAATAATAATAATAATAATAGAGTAAAATAATAAATGTAATAAAAATAATAATAGAGTAAAATAATGTAAGTGTAATAATAATAATAAATGTAATAAAAATAATATTAATTACAGAATAAAATAATAAATAACATTGATATGATTATAAGCTGAGGGGGCCTTTTTCAGCCTAAAAAGGGGCTGAAAACTAGGCTTATACTTGAGTATATACAGTATTATTTTAAAAATCATCTTCCTCAACCAAAAAAGTCTCTAGGAGTGCTTTTCATATAACCAAATAAAAGAAACATAGACCATAATTTCAATCTTCCAATCCAAGAAGATATGGCTCCAAAAGAAAATCAGAACTGAAGAGGGCTGTTCAAGAGGGCTGGAACAAAATAATAACACAACTTTCCCAAAAGTCAGAATTTGCTTTTGTCACCTGCTACCAAGACTTAATTTTATGGCGACTCCCTGGATGAGAGATCTCCAAGTCACACAGCTCTGCTCAAGTTTAATAGGCTTGATATCATTGCTTAAATATCATTAGTTTATTCATTTGCAAAGTGGTCTTACTCTTTACCTATTGCCTTCTACCTTATGAAGTCATTTCTAACCAGTCATATCTTTGATATGGTCAAAGTATGACAATCTCAGTTTAACCATCTTGGCTTTTTTATTTGTTCCAGAACCCCCTTATTTCTCTTTTTAGTCATTTGCAAAATTTTTCTAGAACACCACATTTCTAATGAGTTAATTTTTTTCCTATCAACTTTCTTGACTATACAACTTTTACAAGCATACATAGCAATAGGGGAAATAATGCTGTGGGCAATACTAGTATCACAACTCAACTTCAGGATCTTGTTTAGTTCATTTAAAGCTGCCTTTCCAAGTCCTAGTGTTCTGATTTCTTGGCTGCAGTCCCTTCGAATTTAATGACTGACACAACAAATTTAAAAAAGGAACTATTTTAATGCCCACATTGTCTTTTGTATAGTTATATAAATTATCTGTGGCCATCACAGGTTGTATGGCACTACCTAAAGGAATCACCCATTTTATGTGACTGTGAAGCAGAACAGACAACTTTACATCTGTATGCTTGTCTGCAATGTCCTGCCTAATGTCAAAAAATATTTAGCTGCTTGTGCTCCTTCTATTTTTATCAGTTTTATACTAATTTATGCAACGAAATAAATAGGTTGTATCTCTCCAAAATTCCAACAACCACCCACAACAGCCTTTGGGGAAAGGGGGCTAGTCTCAGGTCCAGCACCAACTGAATTTTCCAGAAAGATAAGAGGGGGAACAGGAGGAGTTGCTTACACAAAGGACTGTAAAGGTAACCACCCTTTTTACAATACTACAATTCACAAAAAGATATCAGTCCTTAAGTAATCATTTCCGTATATAATTGAAAATAAGTTTTTCAGCCTTTTTTTGGGACTGAAAAAGGCTCTCTCAGCTTATAATGGGGTCAAGCTGGGCAGCAGTGCTGGAGGCCATTGCTTGCAAAAAAATTTAGGCAATCCCTCATTGTCTGAGTAGGATAGTCCTCCAAGATCAGTGGGTCCACAGGTCACTGTGGAGCCCTATTCTTGATCTGCATCTTCTCCTGCAGTGAGGGCATTGGTTTCCAGGTGGAAGGCGGTCTCGGTTGGGGTTGGCTTGACATGCCTTCCTCTTGGCACATTTCTCTCTTTCGCCCTCCATTTGTGCCTCTTCAAATTCTACAGCACTACTGGTCACAGCTGACCTCCAGCTGGAGCGCTCAAGGGCCAGGGCTTCCCAGTTCTCAGTGTCTATGCCAGAGTTTGCTTGCAATATATGATATAGTTCTCTCTCCTCCCTTAACAGTGTGTTTTCTTTTCCAAATCCTCCCTCGCTCAATTGAGAGGGAAAGAAGCCCATGCAAATCAGGAATATCAATTAATCTTACAAAAGCATTTTCCCCTGTTAATCCCTCCTACAGATACGTAAGCATTTTCCCCTGCAAGCCTTTGCAATTCCTATGTGCCTATATATCTGTATCTTTCTATCTACGGTAATCATTAATAGGTTTTAAAGTGCAAAATGTACATGTGACAGTATATGCCCACAATAATTACCAATCTCTTTTTTTGTGAATGCCACAGACAGAAATAAGTCTTTGCCAAACAACCATCATCATCACCACCTTCAACATCACCCAACATTATTATTTTCATTTTCTTGGTTCTATTGCTGAACATCTCATCCTAATAAACAAAAGTTTGCCATTAATATCAAGGAAAGAGTTAAATCCGCTCTGAAGCAGTTGCTAGGTTACCAGGTCCTCTTTGTAAGAATTTACTCCAGCTTCTGTCTTATCCCTCATCTGGAATACTCCATACTATTTAACAAAAAGGGCTCAAAAACAAAATAATTTATAAATTCTCACTTTAAAAAATCTTGCAACTGTTAATAGTATATTCCGCCATTCCTATTATATCATAAGCAGTGGGTACAGATAGATAATGCCTTGATAAAAGAATTGATGTAGAAGATGGAGGGAGAAAGGAGGAAAGGAGGTGAACGCCATACCAAGCTGACCCAAGCCATTCATATAAATATGCCAGTATCTTTTCCCTGCTGTCAAAACCAAATTAATATTTCTGTTGCGAAGAACAATAAAATAAACAGGAAGACAAATGCAAAACAAGTGGTGAGAGACATACTGCATCTGATCAACACAAGACTGAAGAAGTGAAGATGGATTATGAATTATTTGACCAACAATGCAATTGGACAATGATTTGAGTAAGGAGATGCCAAGGATTTTGTTTTTACAGGCGGTATTGTTTTTATATCACATTTTAAATGTTTGAATTGTTTTTATAATTGTTTTAACTATATCTTTATAATTGTTATAATTGTTACGGAATCGAACCACTGGCTGAGAAAGGCGATATACAAATCTATGTAAATAAAAATGTAATGTTCGTTTGTGGGACTAATGTAACTCAAAAACCACTAAGCAGATTGACAACAAATTTGGACACAAGACACACCAAGGAATGGCCATCACTCAAAAAGATTGATTTTGCCATTTTGGAGTTGTAGTTGCTGGGATTTATAGTTAACCTACAATCAAAGAGCATTCTGAACTCAACCAATGATGGAATTGAACCAAACTTGGCACACAGGACTCCCATGACCAACAGAAAACACTAGAAAGGTTTGGTGGCCATTGACTTTGAGTTTGGGAGTTTAATTCACCTACATCCAGAGAGTACTGTAGACTGAAACAATGATGGATCTGGACCAAACTTAGCATGAATATTCCATATGCCCAAATATGAACACAGATGAAGTTTGGGGGAAATAGACTCTTGACATTTGGGAGTTGTAGTTCCTGGGATTTATAGTTCACCTACAATTAAAAAGCATTCTGAACCCCACCAACGACAGAAATGGGGCAAACTTTCCACACAGAACCCTCATGACCAACAGAAAATACTTAAGGCCATCCAGTCCAACTCCTTCCACAAGGGCAAGAAAACGTAATTAAAGCCCTCCTGATAAAGAGCCATCCAGCCATAGATAGATCGATATGATTCACAAACACAGATATAGTACCATAGATTTGAAAGGAACCCCTAAAGAAGGACAGTTCCATGTTGCATGTTCCAGAGTAGGAAAACTAAACAAATCTCCACATCAACACTGCTAAAGAAACAGCAAGAAACACTGCTAAAGAAACAGCAAGAAATATAGAAGCCCCATCACCAACAGAAAATACTTATCCAACTCTCTTCACCAGGGCAAGAAAACATAATCAAAGTCCTCCTGACAAAGAGCCATCTAGCCATAGATATAGATAGACAGATACATATGATTCACACACACACAGAGTTAGTATCATAGATTTGAAAAGGACCCTTAAAAAAGGGCAATGATATATGTTGCATGTTCCAGGGTGGGCAAACCAGACACTGACAAAGAAACAGCAAGAAATACTGTTTACCCACAAGCATAAAGAAATTACATATATTAGAAACCAACACTTTCTCATTACTTTATTTTCCAGATCACCAGACTGTGCCACAGCAATGCGTGGCAGGGGACGGCTAGTGTGGTAAATAAATTTTTAAAAAATTCCATCTCAACTGCATCTTTGAGCGTCATCCCTCAGAGATGGCGAAAGATTGAATAAATAGGAATGGGCAATAGTTTCCAAGGGACAGTTTCCAAACTTGCCAAGTGCTAGACATCCAGATTTGTTTTGTTACTTTTTCAGGAAACTTTTCTATGAGAGAGACATTACTGAGACAAACAACAATATTGTGTTTTATTGTGTTGCCATACTGAAACTTTCATTACGCTTCAGTATGGTAACACAATGAAATATCTACCATTTCTTAGTATTAGCAAATAAAATAATCACTAAAAATACAGTGATGACAAGATCTCTGGATATCAAAATATTAAAATTGCTGGAACTGTTCCATTATCTGGACAAACTCCAAAAGAGGGCTTAGGCAGAGAAAGATAGTCCATTTTAGAGGAGGGGGTGTCAAAGAAGGAAAACCATTTTCCCCATTTTCGCTGGACGACAGTGACATGGGTGGGAGGAATCACAGGGAAACAAGGGGAAAAGATATTACTCCTCCAACCCAATCCCTTGCGCCCTTGTGGCCCCTGCCCAGATAATTGAACAGTAAAAAAGGTAAAGGTGAAGGTCTCCCCTGACATTAAGTCTCGTCATATCCAACTCTGGAGAGAGGGGAGTTCATCTCCATTTCTAAGCCGAAGAGCCACTATTGTCCATAGACGCCTCCAAGGTCCTGTGGCCAGCATGACTGCATGGAACACTGTTACCTTCCCACAGAAGCGGTACCTATTGATCTGCTCACATTTGCATGTTTTTGAACTGCTAGATTGGTAGAAGTTGGGGCTACCAACTCACCCCACTCCCCAGATGCAAACTGCCAACCTTTCAGTCAGCAAGCAGCAGCTCAGCGGACCCTAATGAAATGGTACCAAATTGCTTTTACTGCCCAAATAAAATAATTGATACGTCAGAGATTGAGAACTTGTTGACTACAGATGCTGATCTTGGCTGACAGGTGTCAGTCCAGATTAGCATGGTTGATGGTCAGGGTTCAGCAACATCTGGAGGGATACAGATTGCCTATCTCTAATGTAAAAAATTCCTCTGGTCTTATGAAGAAAGAGATTAAACCACAGCAGGCCACCTCTGTGGAGTGGGACTCGGGAACGCTATTTACAACGTCAGAAAGATGAGCTCAGATGGTCACATTGGAAGGATTCTTGAGCATTCTCTCTTCCACCCCATCCCATCTCTTTAATATACAGGCAGTCCTCTAGTTACAAACATCTGACGTACAAACAACAGCAAAACAAACACTACAGGGATGTGAACCCTTCCCTATGCTATCCAAAGATATACATTTTTGGCTGGAGTTACACTTAAAAATATACCTGTTCCAGCTTATATACAAATTCAACTTAAGAATAAACCTCCAAAACCTTTCTTGTTTGCTACTTGCGGACTGCCTGTATAGATAAAACTGTAAGAGGGGGCTATGCTGAGTTATATGCCATCTTGGTGGAGTCTGACTTGACCATGGTGGCCCATGCCTTAGTTACCTCTAGACTGGACTATTGCAACGCTCTCTACGTGGGGCTACCCTTGAAGACGGCCCGGAAACGACAACTTGTCCAACGTTCGGCAGCCAGATTAATAAGTGGGGCTAGTTATAGGGAACGGTCGACTCCCATGTTTAAGGAGCTCCACTGGCTGCCGTTTATCTTCCAGTCCCAATTCAAGGTACAGGTTATCACCTATAAAGCCCTAAACGGTTTGGGACCTGCCTATCTTCGTGACCGTATCTCTCTCCATGTACCAACCCAGGCCCTTCGATCTTCAGGGGAGGCCCTCCTTTCGCCTCTATTTATTTATTTATTTATTTATTTATTTACAGCTTTTATATTCCGCCCTTCTCACCCCGCAGGGGATTCAGGGCGGATTACAGTGTACACATATATGGCAAACATTCAATGCCAATTTTTGACATACAAACATATACAGACATACGCAGAGGCTATTTGACTTTTTTTTCTGGCCGCCAGGGGAGCTGTCGCTTTCATCGTCCATCGTCCATCTGCGACACTGATGAAGCACTTCCGCATTCCCCGCATGCTTCCCCGCTGGAATGCTTTGCTGGAGTCTTCTTTATGGCCTCATAAATCAGTTAATTTAGCCTCCCCACACTTTAAGGTGGTACCTTATTTTCCTACTTGACAGATGCAACTGTCTTTCGGGTTGCAAAGGTCGACAACAGGCTACACACAATTGGTTGGAAACCCACTCCAACCCGGGCTGGCTTCGAACTCATGACCTTTTGGTCAGAGTGATCTTAATGCAGCTGACACTCAGCCAGCTGCGCCACAATCCTGGTGCCAGTCTCACAAGCTCGTCTTGTGGGCACAAGGGAGAGAGCCTTCTCCTCTGTGGCTCCCCGACTCTGGAACTCATTACCTGGAGAGATCAGGAAAGCCCCTTCACTAGAAATGTTCAAAAAGAACCTTAAAACCTGGCTCTTCCACTGTGCCTTTGGTGAGTAGGTGCATAACATGGTACTACTGCTCCCCTCAATGCTTCTGCCACTGGAGTATACGCCCTCCACATGGGAAGTTTAGTTTTATAACTCTGTCTGTTTTTATGAGCTCCCTTCAAATAACTTGCTCCTATTTTTTCTCATTAGAGCTTTTAAACTGTTTTATCCTGTACATGCGGCCCGCCCACTGTTATCGTGATTGTGTTTACTGGAAAAAAAATTCTCCTATGTAATTTTTTTAACTCTTTTTATTGTGAATTTTTAAATACATTAAAAGTGGGGGAACAATAAATCAATAGAACGGTAGGAAAAAAGGAGAAGGTGAGGGGGTGGAAGGGCATGGGGGGGGGGGTAGGAGAGGGGAATCATTCTGTCACACGCACCCACTATCTCCTATGTAATTTTGATGATGTTGATTGTCGTTTATGTTTTTTGTTTTATTTCATTGTAATGTTGTCCAGGCTTGGCCCCATGTAAGCCACTCCAAGTCCCCACTGGGGAGATGGTGGTGGGGTATAAATAAAGATTATTATTATTGTTGTTGTTGTTGTTGTTGTTGTTATTATTATTATTATTATTGGTTGTACTCCTGGGTTATGGATGTCCATATTTTAGGAATTACAGGTACATCTGCAGTAAGAAATTGTTTATCACCTGCAACTGAATTTTAGATCTGGCTAACAATGACATAAGTTTTGATTACATATTAATTCCAGAAATTCCACCAAATTCAATTTCTTGTATGCAGTAAACACAATATCAGATTTTGTTGCAACCAGTGCCCATATTCTGATCTATTGTTAATTATGCTCAAATTTACCCTGAATGAAAAAGAGCAGAGGCTATCCATAAGGGAAATGAGAAATCTTACTGAATGAAGGAGGAGAGTCTAATGGACGGGTGAAGCAGATAAGCAGATTTACTAACAGAAAGCAAAATGTAGATTTAAGGAGCATGCACGATTGCTCATTATCATGCCAACTAAGACTTATGTGATGACCTTGGGCTATTTCATAAAGTAAAGTTGAGCTTATGGGTTCATTTTGTCAGAAGTGGACAGGTTAGAGGGCTATTCCTCTGGCAACCAACATGTCTTTGCTTCCTCTTAACGTAAGCTGCCCAGTGACATTCTCATAAACCGTAGCTCCAAGAATTAATAAGCTCCAAAACCTCTTTCAAATGAACCAACAAAAAAAAATACTGGCTGTGACCCGCAGTAACAACTGGCCTCCATCACAAAGGTCTAGCAGGAACATGCACAAACACTCTCTTGAACATCCTTTAGACCAATTACTTTCTGTATCACCATGGAAACCCATTTTCAAGCCACAGAACCAGGATCCTATAAGTCTGAAAACGCGAGTCCAGCAGCTAAAAATTACGCAGAGACAACTTCAGGATCACAAACTGGATAATGCTTTGTGAGCTGGAGGGAGACAATTAGGCACAAATGGATCCATAGGCATTTTGTAGTGCAACCAATGAGAATGTCCAATGCCTTTGTAGAGGAAGGCACTTCTAGTTTATCCAGAAAGAAGAAAAACAGAAGAAAAGAAGGGGTACAGTGGGAGTCCATGTGGTGTGCTAGTTTAAGTGTCAAAGTAGGACTCTGAGAGAAGTAAAAAAAGGTAAGGTAAAGGTTTTCCCCTGACATTAATTCTAGTCGGGTTGGTACTCATCTCCATTTCTAAGTCAAAGAACCAGCATTGTCCGTAGACACTTCCAAGGATGTGTCTAGCATGTCTGCATGGAGTGCTATCTTTCTGCTATTGATCTACTCACATTTGCGTATTTTTGAACGAATAGGTTGGCAGAAGCTGGGGCTAATAGAAGGAGCTCACTCTGCTCTGAGTCGAACTGCCGACCTCTTGGTCAGCAACTTCAGGAGCTCAGCGGTTTAACCTGCTGTGCCACTGGGGTAGGAAATTGCTATAGTGTAAATTGGGGTAAGAAAAGTAAAAGAATAATGGATCACGAGAGCTTCATCTTCCTCCAGCCTCATGTTGACATTAAGTCCAGTCGTGTCCGACTCTGGAGTTGGTGCTCATCTTTATTTTTAAGTCGAAGAACCAGCGTTGTCTGTAGACACCTCCAAGGTCATGTGTCTAGCAGGACTGCATGGAGCGCTATCTTCCCGCCGGAGGGGTACCTATTGATCTACTCACATTGCATGTTTTTGAACTGCTAGGTTGAAAGATAGGGCTAACAGCGGGAGATTACCCCACTCTCTGGATTCGAACTGGTGACCTTTCGGTCAGCATGTTCAGCAGCTCAGTGGTTTAACCCACTGCACCACCAGGGGCTCTGAGAGAAAAGGATTCAAAATCTGGCATGTCCACCAAAGCCCACTGTTGATTTTGGGTAAATAACATCCTTTCAGCCTCAGACAATGGCAACAGCAAACAATTCTTGCACAGAAAACCCAATGCTTGGTTCACCATCAATTGAAAAAAAACTTGAAGGAGCATAGCCACGACCACAACAACAGGCACTGAATGTCAAGTATATGACCTTAGTTGTCCCAATTATTACTTTTGGCTACTAAAAGGCCACAGTAAGCAAAACATGTCATTCAGAGTCCATTAACAAATTGATTTTTAAATGAAATAATGTTTAATACCTGGCATTCCAAAAACCTACTGTACAATGTCTTCCATAATTTACCACCCACCTCTACTTTTCTACAAATAACAGCCAATTTTGAAAAAAGTCATCATAAATTAATGAACTTTTAATCCCAAAGAGAGATGAAGAGGAGATTGTGTTTAAGCAGGTGCTATATAGCAAGACAGATTAAATATGTGGCATTGTCTACTATATTCTCTCCTGACATTTCGCCTGCATCTATAGCAGGCATCCTCAGAGGTTGTGATTCCTCACAAACTCTGAGGATGCCTGCCATAGATGCAGGTGAAATGTCAGGAGAGAATGCTTCTGGAACATGGCCATACAGCCTGAAAAACTCACAACGACCCAATAACATCTATGTTCTTCCTTGGGTTTTTTTTTTTCTCCCAGAAGTTGTTAGATATTTCTCTACTTCTGAAGTTTAGGTTTATTTTCAAATTTCCACACATACATACATTCTTTTAAAAAACAGAAAATAGACTAAATCAAATAAAACCCTTTTTCTCAGTGCAGCACTGTGGCATTTTTGGTTAATCCTAATAGGTATTACACTCTCTAAACAGCAGGTGGCAGTGTAAGACAAAGAATACAGTCAACTATTCCTCACAATTTTGCAGGGAGGACATTGGGCATCAACAACTTCTCAACAGCAACAAATAGATACTATTATTTCAATGGATGGGATGCTTTCAAATAATCACAGGTTTGGAAACCAAGCCCTACAAGGAACACCTGAAGGAGCTGGGTATATTTAGCAGGGAGAAAAGGTGACCGGAGACATGATAGCCGTGCTTAAATATTTGAAAGGATCTCATTTTGTTTTCTACTGCTCTACAGACAGGGAGATTGAGCAATAGATTCAAATTGCAGGAAAAGATATTCTACCTAGACATTGGGAAGAACTTTCAATGTTAAGGTCTGTTTGGCAGTGAAATATGCTGGTTGGGAGTGTGGCGTAGGTTTTTAAGCAGAGGCTGGGTGGCCATCTGCTGGGGATGCTTTATGTTCCTGCATGGTAGGGAGTCAGACTGTGTGGCCCCTGAAGCCCACTTCCAACTGTATGATTCTATGAGATATGACAGAGGTGTGTATACACAGAGAAATCAAATGAGGAGACATTTTCTTTCTGGGTTGTTGTATGTTTTCTGGTTTGTACAGCCATGTTCCAGAAGCATTCTCTCCTGATATTTTGCCTCCATCTATAGCAGGCATCCTCAGAGGTTGTTCATCCGGAGTTTTGGGATTCGGTGCCATCTCTACGCAGATGACACTCTTTTCCACCACATTCCAAGGAAGCCCCTCAGGTCCTGGACCAGTGCCTGACAGCTGTGATGGGCTGGATGAGGGCTAACAAGCTGAAGCTTAATCCTGACAAAACAGAGGCCCTCCTGGCCAGTCGTGGGACAGATTGGGGCATATGGTGGCTACCTGTGCTCGATGGGGTTGCACTCCCTCTGGGGACACAGGTCCGCAGCTTGGGGGTTGCACAGTTAAAGCTCGTGCGCCAGCTGCGCCCATACCTCGTGAAATCTGATCTGGCCATGGTGGTCCATGCCCTAGTCACCTGTAGGTTGGATTACTGCAATGCGCTCTACGTAGGGTTGCCCTTGAAGACAGCCCGGAAACTACAGTTGGTCCAGAGATCTGCAGCCAGACTACTCACGGGAGCTGGTTACAGAGAGTGGTCAACCCTCCTGTTTAAACAACTCCACTGGCTTCCAATACGTTTCCGGTCCCAATTCAAGGTGCAGGTCATCACCTATAAAGCCCTAAATGGTTCGTGACCTGCTTATCTTCGCGATCGCATCTTCCCCTATGATCCTGTGTGTACCTTGAGATCTTCTGGGGAGGCACAGCTCTCTCTCCCCTTGCCGTCACATGCACAGTTGATGGGGAAAGGGAGAGAGCCATCTCGGTGGTGGCTCCCCAGCTCTGGAACTCCCTTTCTAGGGAGATCAGACAGGCTCCCACCTTGTCCTTCTTTCGTAATCAACTAAAAACCTGGATGTTTCGGTGCGCTTTTGACTAAGCAGCTCACAAGTAACTTTCTTGTCCCTACTTGAAGTTCCACACTTTATACCGGCCCGCATTTTACACTGGCATATATTCTACCTCAACATGTGTTGTGACAGTATTTCCTGCCCAGTTTACTGTATTGTTGCACTTTTCTGCGCTCCTGTAAAAATGTATTGCACTCATAGAATCTGTACCTCAGCTATGTTTCTTTCAGCCATATTGTTTTTATATTGCTTTCAATTGTGTTGTTATTTGTTTTATCTGATGTTTTAATTGGTTAAAGTGTTTTACATGTGTGTTTTAATTGTAATCTTGGGCTTGTCCCTTGGAAGCCGCCCCAAGTCCCCTAGGGGAGATGGTTGGCGGGGTATAAAAATAAAGTTGTTGTTGTTGTTGTTGTTGTGAGGTCTCACAACCTCTAAGGATGCCTGCTTTAGATGCAGGTAAAAAAGTCAGCAGAGTATGCTTCTGGAACATGGCCATACAGCCTGGAAAACACACCAGAACCCAGTGATTCTGGCCATGAAAGCCTTCGACAATACATTTTCTTTCTATTTCATAACCCAAGAATCCAGGATATTCCTGATTAGAGATTTGAGAGTCAGAAAAAAATGGAGAAGAATTGATTCCTTATACAGCACATAATGATGGCCACCTGTTTGGATGGCTTTAAAAGACAATTAGGCAAATTCAAGAAGGAAAAGAGATTAGGGAAATCCAAGGAGGATAAGGGCCATTAATCGCAACAGCTATCAAGGATCTCCAGTATTTCAAGGTGATGGTGGAAAATGAGTGGGAGAGGCTTATGACACTCATGTCCTGTCTGTGGATTTCCTGATGGATGCTCCTATGTTCTTGCATGCATAGACATACAGCCACTATCTTCCAGAAACCATGGCTATCTCAGCAGCTGGGAATCCTAAATAGCTTAATATACAGGGCTTGAAAACAAGAAAATAGCTATTTTGCTAAGATGAAAGGTCTTCGTTCTGAGGATATATGGGAAATTACTTTCTGGAGGGAAAACTGGTTCTCTGAGTAAGAAAATGAAGAATGATTTCAGCACAGAAGCATTCAAGATGAATGAGTTCAATGAGATTAAACTGCCTAGCTTTACTGTGCTTTTTCCTGCACTATCATCCAACATGGGTCCCTCTCATCCTTTTCTACCAGCGTCTGCGTCAACAGCTATTTGACTCTCATTGCTGGATTGGTATTACTTTTTCCACTGCCTGGAAGTCTACAATCAAATTTAAAATTTCTTTCTCCTTATGTAGACTTGGTTAAGAGAGTGAATGGTAAGGCTGCTTCTTGTCTTTTCAGATCTATATGCCCATTCAGAAAGAAAAACAGCATGCAGATACTGCTCACCAACTCTCATTTTGCAAGAGAATGATACAGACTATTTTGAAAAATTAAATTACTTTGAACTGAATACTATTCATTGAGGCATTAAGAGGAATTGTGATTTAAATTCCTAGTTGTTGGCTTTTTCGTATTTGTGAAGTGGAAGTGCCAGCAAAGCCTGAGGCATGACCAGCATGACGTTCTTTAAGAAGAAGCCTCTTATTTCATTCACAAGAATAGGAGAAATTAGGTCAAGTGAAATATATAAAGCAACTCAGGACTCTGGAGAAGGATAAGAACTCATATTTGTTGCTGTCAGAGTGAAAATGGATTAACCACAGAACAAAAATGGGACCATGAAACACAGAAAGTGCAATAATCTAATATGGCCCAGAAGCCAACTGGCAGTTTAACCACAACAAATTTACTGAATCCAAAGCTAAATGTTTAATTCAGTGGGTCTGCTCTCACAGCAAATACCTGTTGAATTCAGGTTATAATTTTGAAATCCTTTCTACCTGATAATGGTGTTTTTTCTGATTCTTTCCTAAATTAGGCCGCTGGCTCTTATTATTGTTTCGAGGCAAATAGTCAGTTATAATTCTGAGTTTTGTCCACAACAGAGAATCACACCATGCACATGCATGCATATATGCATGTGCATATATATATATATATATATATATAGAGAGAGAGAGAGAGAGAGAGAGAGAGAGAGAGAGAATGAGAGAATGAATCAATTCTTACCTCATTACCTTGAACTCATTACCTGGAGAGATTAGGAAAGCCTAGAAACCTTTAAAAAGAACCTCAAAACCTGGCTCTTCCGCTGCGTTTTTGGTGAGTAGGAACATAACCTCACACTATCACTCAGCCTCAACGTTTCTGTCATTCGAGTACACATCCCGTCCCCCGTCCCCCCCAAGTGGGAAAACTTGGTTACAAAACCCAGTTTTGTTTTTTTTAACTGAGCTCCCCTTGCAAATAACCTGCTCCCCCTTTTTTCTTTTAATTCTACATTTGGCCTTCCCACTGTTTATAATTGTGTGCTGTCTTATTGATAATGTTGTATATTTTTTGTCTGTTTTTATTTTAATTATTTGTATTGTTGTTTTATTGTTTGTATTGTTGTATTTGGGCTCGGGCTCATGTAACCCGCACCGAGTCCCTTGGGGAGATGGTAGCGGGGTACAAATAAAGTGTTATTATTATTATTATTATTATTATTATTATTATTATTATCTCACCCTAGTTTTTAATATTTTAATCACTTTATTCTGCACATGTGGCTTGCCCATTGTCACTGTGATCATAATTTTATATTGCTAATGTATTTTTTTTCTTTTATTATTATTTAATTATGATGCTGTTGCTTTTTGCTTGTGTTCTTGGTTTTACCTTGTTGTAATTTGTTGTTTGGGCTTGGCCTCATGTAAGCCGGCCTGAGTCCCCGTTGGGGGAGATGGTGGCAGGGTATAAATAAAGTTTATTTATTATTTATTAGATTTACCTAGCACAATTCAAAGTGCAAGTTTTAGCCTATAAAGCCCTAAACAGTTCAGACCCAGCTTACATATCCAAATGCATCTCCCTCTATGAACCACCTCAGAGACTAAGATTTTCTGGGGAGGCCCTGCTCTCGGTCCCACCTCCTTCACAGGTGTGGTTGGTGGGGACGAGAGACAGGGCCTTCTCAGTGGTGACCACCCGGCTGTGGCACTCCCTCCCTAGTGACATCGGATTAGCCTCCTCCCTCCTGAACTTTAGGGAAAAAATGAAAACTTGGATGTGAGACCAAGCATTTGGATAAATGATTTGTGCAATATGGACATGGAATGGTGCAATATAACTGGAACAGCCTGCACTATGACGTTGTATTATGTGATTTTAGTAATTTTAATGTTGATATGTTTTTAGTGGGTGTTTTAATGTCTTTTTTATTTGCTGGATATGTATTTTATGCAATATATGGCATCGAATTGTGCCTTTGTGCGCCGCATTGAGTCCCCTTCAGCGTTGAGAAGGGCAGTATATAATATGACAAATAAATAAATACTTAAGTGTTAATTCACCACCCAACAAATAATTGAGAAAAAAATAAGAGCAATCACAAAGAGGAAATGCAACATAAAGAGTAATTTTCCCTTGCTCCGTGAATAATTCTCCCCTTAATGACAAGTATTAACATACTGGGTGTTACTGTACATACATACAATGACCTCACATTTTTGCTTAGTATTTTTGGAACCATGTGTTTCTAAAACCTGATGATATCCTGATGTCTCAGACTGCAGCATATATATCAACCCCCGCCTGCATTGGTCAGAGATAATGATATCCTTTTGTCAAAGCGCCTCTAGGACCCCCAAATACCTACCCATGTCTTACATTTTTTTTCTTCACACATCTTCCCCCAAATATCTATTAACCAACATTTCTTTCCTTCATAGTGTCCCTTTATCATTCAGGTCCTTCAAGGTGGTTTCTGTGGTGTCACAGGGCCCCAAAGGTGGGAGGGGGAACCCTTGAAATATTTCTCTAGGAAATGCAATTCTCCTCTAAATATGTCCCATTACAACATATATCACAACAAAGAAATGACTGTTCTGAAGGAGCAGGAACATCAGCAGCAGTTTCAGTAGAAGTGATATGTGATGATGAGGGGCTTTATTGAAGAGTTCAGGACCGCAAAGAGAGAAAGCTTGAGAATTAAATGCAGAAGTAGACAAGGTACAGTACTGTTGATATGTCACTTTGAGGAGGACTTCCTTTGCCCTGTTCTCTCCAATTTAGCCGAAATATCACTGCTAAAAGAACTTTAAAGTAAGGAATTACTTGGGACAGTCTCAAATAAGATTAATCATTTTACCACACTTGCTAAATACATATTATAACTCATGGTTAAGAGTGTTTATGGAGTGCTAAGCTGCAGCAGGGAGGAAATGCAACCTTTTCTTTTCTTTTATGCTGATAAACAATCGTGCTTTTGCCTCACACAGACACAGATCCATGCTGCCTGAAGGGCTTTCATGGCCGGAATCACTGGAGTGTTGTGTGGTTTCCAGGCTGTATGGCCGTGTCCTAGCAGCATTTTCTCCTGGCATTTTGCCTTTTTTTGTGCCTGACATCTTCAGAAGATCCTCTGAAAATGCCAACCACAAATACATCAGGAAAAAATGCTACTAGAATATGGCCATACAGCACAGAAATCACACAACACTTCAAGAACTGGTTCTCAGTATTATCTCTGGTAACTGGAGAGCAGAGAGAGTCACGTTAGAACCTGTTCCCCAGAAGTGTTATTACAACTTAGAACACATTTTTAAATGTTACGAAGTCAAGATGCAGAGCACATTTTTGGAAAACTACAGCATGCAAAAAGATATTCTACATCAAAACAACATTGAGCTGAAGCAAAGGGTTTCTGGCACTGCTTTCAAAACAAGAAAACTGGTTTTCAGCTCAAATAGCTATTCTCCCAGCAATAATATGCACGTTTAATGTGCTGTGCCAGGGTTCATTGAATAATGGAATGGGTTTTTAATGTGCAGAAACACAACACCAACTTCTAGTGTGTTCTGAGAACCTCTTTTTATGCTGATAAACAATCGTGCTTTTTGCCTCACACAGACACAGATCCATGCTGCCTGAAGGGCTCATCTGTATGTGAAAAATATCCATAGCTTTTGATTTTTTTCTAACTTGAGAACATAGTGAAAACAAATATAAAAGATCTAGAACTGATCTTGATAAAATGCTATTTGCTAAATATTGTCAGGATGGTAAATTAATCTAATTAATCAGGTTAATTGTTGTATTTAAAACATGGATTAAGGCAACATACACATCATTCAGTCACACAAGTCACTAGAGGAAAACAGTTCTGTAAACTCCGAATAGGATCCTTTGCTGGTTCAAAAGACTTTCCACCTCTAGCAAAGGTAACTGCAAAACCCAGATTGTTCTACACTTGTATTCATTACTGTTGATGAACAACTGCATTGTAGCTAGCATTGCCCCCACCCCCCACCCCCTTCGGCGATGTGCAATGGGAAGTTGCTGCTGACTGTGAGGGAAATAAGGTTGAACACTGTGAAAGCCATCCACTGAATGGCTATCAGCCTCCTCCCAAGGAAAAGCTTCATGAGAACCACTACTCCTTTTAATGTTTCCTCAGCAATAGCAAAAGTATCCCTTTGGGCAGCTAAACCAGGAAATCCCCATTGGTTTGCCCCCCATAAGGTATGCCTCCAGGGTCAAACCAAGAATGGGCAACTTGGAAGTCCTTGAACAGACTCAGAAGCGGATTGGTCAGATCAAAAGACAACTTGGCTAAATGGCACTACCTAGAACAGCAGTTCTCAACCTGGGGGTCGCGACCCCCAGGGGGTTCACTTGGCCATTTAGGAGGGGCCGCGGGGCCGCCTCCTCCCAAGGGCGCGGGCCAGGCGAGGGCTCCTTCGCACGAGGCCTGGCATCGCGCAAAGCTCGCTTCACCTCCCGCGCACTCTCAGTATCCGTTGTGGGCGTGAGGCGGGTATGGGGTCCTTGGCGTGAGGCCTGGCCTTGCACAAAGTCCTCTCACCCGCCTCACACTTTCACCATTCAGCGAAGGTGCAAGGCAGGCGAGGGGCTCTCAGCGCGAGGCCTGACTTCACGCAAAGCCCCCTCGCCCGCCTCGCATTTTCACCATTCGGCGAGGGTGCAAGGCGGGCAAGGGGATGTTGGTGCAAGGCCTGACCTCACGCAAAGCCCCCTCGCCCACCTCGCACTTTCGCCATTCGGCAAGGGCGCGAGGCGGGCGAGGGGATGTCAGCGCAAGGCCTAACCTCGCACAAATCCTCCTTGCCTGGCTCGCACTTTCACATTCGGCGTAATTGGAGTTCTGTATGCCAAGTTTAGTTCAATTTCATCATTAGTGGTGTTCAGAATGCTCTCTGATTGTAGGTGAACTATAAATCCCATCAACTACAACTCCCAAATGACAAAATCTCCCCACCACCACCACCCCACCAGTATTCAAATTTGGGCGTATCAGGCATTTGTGCCAAATTTGGTTCAATCAATGAAAATACAACCTGCACATCAGACATTGACATTATGATTCATAACAGAAGCAACATTACAATTAAGAAGTAGTAATGAAAATAATTTTATGGTTGGGGGTCACCACAACATGAGGAATTGTATTAAGGGGTTGCAGCATTAGGAAGGTTGAGAACCACTGACCTAGAAGAATCCTCCACCTTGCGTGACTGAGGAAGAGAACAAACAACTCTGCACCTTTATGCCTGTCCCTTATGCCTGCTCATGCACAGAGGAAAAATTGTTTAAGGCTACAAACAGTGTGGTCACTGTTGCCCATTTTTGATCAAAAATTATTTAGCCACTTCTGCTTCTTCTATTTTGTATCAGTTTTATATTTATTTATGCAATGCTTTTGCCACGAAATAAAAATAAACAACTGCATGTATTGTTCATATGTAATAGTGTTAAAACAATGCACACAAATGTATTGTCGAAGGCTTTCATGGCCGGGATCACTGGGTTGTTGTAGGTTTTTCCGGGCTATATGGCCATGTTCTGGAAGCAATTTTTCTCCTGACGTTTCACCTGCATCTATGGCAAGCATCCTGAGGATGCTTGCCATAGATGCAGGCGAAACGTCAGGAGAAAAATTGCTTCCAGAACATGGCCATATAGCCCGGAAAAACCTACAACAACCCAATGCACACAAAAACCGTATTTGAATTCTCTTATTATATAATAACAATGCACTAATCATTCAAAAAGTTGTGTGTAGAGTCATTTCTGTCCAAAAGCCTTGATTTAAAATTCAGGTGTCAGACTCTCTAACTTAGCACAGCGAATCATGCAACATCAATCACACAACCAAGTCTACATAAATGGCTCCCAGGTACAACTCATACAGTATTAAATTATCAAAATAACTCAAACATATCGAATTGCGATGATCCTACAATCCAGGAAGCAATAAACCCCACTAAGTCCAACTGCCCAAGATTTCCATCCTTTACCCATTTTCTTTCCCTTTTGTGTGATGTCTTTTAGAGCATGTACTCAAGGACTGGGACTTTCTTATTTTCTTTGTAAGCTTCTATAGGAGCCTTTCTCATCTGAAAATCCTGACTAACATCCTTCAGATAAATAAATAAAATAGCAATAATTGCTTTCTTTTTTAAATGAAGCTGCCTACTCTATATACTCATGTATAAGCCTAGGAATCTTTGGAGAGGGGACCTTCCAGAGTATGGATTGCTACGTATGGATTATATGAAAGAAAGTAAAAGGTTAGAAGCTGTTCTGGCATGCATCATGTACATTTCAACAAAAGCTATAGTTACTAAAGAATAATGCAGAAGGCACTTCATAAGAATAGCAGATTTAATGGATTAGCTGGATAAAGAAGGTGTGCTCTAGAGTGAATTTAGTTGCTTTAGGAACAAAAGTGTATCGCTAATGATAATGGAGAATCTGTTATTCAACAGAGCTTTTGAATGCAGGATAATTCAGACCGTGTAGGTAGTGTTATTAGGTTAAACCAAGAGGGTGTTTAAAATCGTTGTTAAACAAAGATAAACTTCAAAAGATCAATTATCAGAAACTAACAGGGAATATTTTCAAGATTGCTTTTATCATCTCTAGAACTGCAAATCAGCTCTAGCTGATTCAAGTCAGTCAATCTTTTTTACTTCAATCTGGAAGTAAATTTGAACATTTCAACAATAGTTTCATTGTGGTAATACATTAAGAGCGGTAGGAGGAGTCAGTGTTTGTGCCTCGTTTAATTCCAAGAAAAGGGGAGGGAATCTCAAAGGAACATGTAACAAGGAATGTAAATTCAAAGTACATTGATGATGAGTCCCTTATTCCAAGCAGTTATCAGACTTAATTTAAAAACATAAGAAGCCTGTATGTGACTCAGAGTTTAGTACATTCCTCCAGTCTACTATTAGCACAGACCAAAACAGAGTTGAGTTGTGCTCATTCAGAACTAAAGATTCAAAAGGAATGGGAATACAGGCAGTCCCCAAGTTACAAACACGATAGGGTATGTAGGTTCGTTCTTAAGTTGGATTTATTTGCAAGTCAGAACAGGTCAAGGAAAAAAGTGCATTGTTTGTAATTTGGCCAAAAAGGTGCGCATTCTAGTTCATGTGTGATTAGAATCCCCTTTTTAAACACACCAAAGCTTCCAAGCAATTGAAAGGAAAATGATAGAATTAGATAACCTTTTCTTCCAGGAGCCTCACCTGTTTATCCTGCCCCAGATTCTTTGGGATGTAGTTGCTGTGGAATGAATGCAATTTGGCACCACTTTAACACTTTGCTCTGGGATCCTTAGCCTTCTCTGCCAAAGAATGATGCTGCTTTACCAAACTGCAAATCCCAGCATAGCGTGGCATTGAGCCAGGGCAATTAAAAGTAGTGTCAGACATGAAGGAAAGGTGAGGAGAGGTAGAGAAATACAGGGAGGACGAAGGCGATACTGGATCTCATCACTCTATAGAGCTGGGATCCTCAAACTTTTTAAACAGAGGGCCAGGTCACAGTCTCTTAAACTGTTCAGAGTATAATTTGAAGAAAAAAAACATGAATGAATTCCTATGCACACTGCACATGTAGTGCAAAAAACACTTAAAAACAATACAATAATTAAAATGAAGAACAATTTTAATAAATATAAACTTATTAGTATTTCAATCGGAAGTATGGGCCTGCTTTTGGCTGATGAGATAGGACAGTTGTTGTGTGCTTTCAAGTTGTTTCAGGCTTAGGTTGATCCTGAGAAAGGGCTGGGTAAATGACCTTGGAGGGCCGTATCTGGCCCCCGGGCCTTATTTTGGGGACCCCTGCTCTAGGGCATTGGTTCCGAACCCGTTGTCTGTGGACCACCAGTGGTCCACAAGAACTAAAATATGGTCTGCAACCTCAACGTTACTATACCATTGCAATAAGAGTGACTGGTCTCACGAAACCCTCTTATCGTGCAGGCTTATTAAATATGTTTTCCTGTGGGCGAGCAGTTGGCGACTACTGGATGGCCTATGTTCTGCATCAGAAACTAGAGCAGATGTGGTCTCCAATGCAATTTTCCGAATCAGCACCCCAAATAACCAAACCAAATCTAAAGTTGACCAAAAACTGATTGGTAACCCTTTTGGTACTAATATTGGAGAGTGCTCCCTGGTCAAAGTGGTCCCTGGTCAAAAAAAAAGTTGGGAAACACTGCTTTAGAGCATCAATCCACTTTAAGTCCAGCTGCTTCCTTCTGCAAAATTCTGGGGTTTGTAGTTTAGAAAGTGGTCTTTAAACCGCTCAGCCAGAGGGATCCTGTGCCTCATTAAACTACAAACCTCAGAATTCTTCAGAAGACAGCAACCCAACTGAAAGTGGAAGAAAAAGATAGGGGGTGGAGAGATATGGATAGGAAGAAAAGGAAAAAAGGAGTTTGGAGAGATCAACAGGGAGAAAAACGAAAAGTGGGGTGGAGAGATACAGATATGTTTTGGCTCAGTGCTAAGATTTCATGGCAGTGAGGGAGGACAGAGGCCTGTGCATAACTATGACCTCACTACCTCTGAGGATGCTTGCCATAGATGCAGGTGAAACATCAGGAGAGAATGCCTCTAGAACATGGCCATATAGCCTGAAAAAACATACAACAACCCACTAACTGTTTGTAAGCTGGATGTTCATAGCTCAGGGACTGCCTGTATATGAGATAGGCAGGTAGCCATTTAGCTGCAGCCATAATGGCTGGCAGGTTATAAACTGAAGAAGATGTGACAGGGAAAAGTATATTGCCATTAGGAGAGATTGGACAATATGCAAAGAGGGTGGCAAGAGACTAGTAATCTATTAACAGCACAAAGCACAATCAGGTTTACAACAGGGGTATTCAATTTCTATGTAGTCCTTTCATCTAGACTAAACAGAAAAAGTTCATAAACAAGCTCACCTGAATATTTCCAAAATCCACATTTTCATAATGGAAGTGGGCACATTCAGCCATCTTTGGAAAGTGGCCCTTGGTAAAGGATAATCTGAAATAGAAACAATAAATCCAAACTAAGTTATTGCAATCACTGAGGCTGACTTTGTGTGTAAAAATAAAGACTGTACCAAAAGTATGATCTGAGCACCAAGTAATACCAGATTCATAGGAATGTGCAAAGTTGTCCATATGACACAGAAAAAGCAATGAGGAAACAATTCTGTGAGGCACAAACTGTTGGTTGTTATTGCCATGTCGTCCTTGTGCTGGATAAACACTTGCAGAAGCCCCCCTGGGAAAACATCCCATGCCTGAGATCTCAGTCTATGACCCGGTTGCCATCTCTGCGTTTCCTCTCATTGCCATGAGAGGAGAGTGCCTGAGAGGAGAACGCAGGTATTAGAATCATAGAATCATAGAGTTAGAAGAGACCTCATGGGCCATCTAGTCCAACCCCCTGCCAAGAAGCAGGAATATTGTATTCAAAGAACCCCTGACAGATAGCCATCCAGCCTCTGTTTAAAAGCTTCCAAAGAAGGAGCCTCCACCACACTCCGGGGCAGAGAGTTCCACTGCTGAACGGCTCTCACAGTCAGGAAGTTCTTCCTAATGTTCAGATAGAATCTCCTTTCAATGAAGCCATTGTTCCGCATCCTAGTCTCCAGGGAAGCAGAAAACAATCTTGCTCCCTCCTCCCTGTGACTTCCTCTCACATATTTATACATGGCTATCATGTCTCCTCTCAGCCTTCTCTTCTTCAGGCTAAACATGCCCAGATCTTTAAGCCGCTCCTCATAGGGCTTGTTCTCCAGACCCTTGATCATTTTAGTCACCCTCCTCTGGACACATTCACTTGTCAACATCTCCCTTTAACTGTGGTGTCTAGACTTGGACGCAGTATTCCAGGTGTGGTCTGACAAAAGCAGAATAGAGGGGTAGCATGACTTCCCTAGATCTAGACACTATACTCCTATTGATGCAGGCCAAAATCCCATTGGCTTTTTTTGCTGCCACATCACATTGTTGGCTCATGTTTAACTTGTTGTCCACAAGGACCCCAAGATCTTTTTCACACGTACGTTAGGTGTCCATTCTCTTCATACAAACAACAGGTGAAACAAACTGAGCAACATCCCACACAAATGAAACCAGAGCTTTACCTGTGAAAGGGGTCACAGCCCACCAGCAGAATTTTTTTTTCCCATATCCTTTATCTAGTTTGAATATGGCAATGCCCTGTAATTGTCTACCATCGTTCCAAACATTAGAGAGGTTACACTTTTACAGGTTCTAGAGCTATTTGAGATTCCTAGGGCAGATATTTCTGGCTGTAAAATGAAGAGACTGTGATCATCACTCACTCTTCCTGCAGAAATTTAAGAGTGAAAATGAGATTTAGCATCTGGTCTCTTCCCCTTAGAAATAGGGTCATGAGCTATTCTGGCAAAATCAACAGATGATAAGTGGATGCTCCAAATAAATCCATCCCTGCTGGACAGTCCTCTGAACCTTAGACCAACATTATAGCTGAGGATGTACAAATTCACCTAGTAGAATATATAGCAAAAATCATTCTGCTCAGAGCAAGAAAATAGATGGAGCAAACAGACACAGTTACAAGATATGGTTAAAATGGCACTTATAAGCTAGAGTATATATATTTTCAAACTTTTATTATTTGAGGCAAACATTTTGGCACAACTTTCTGTAAATTAAATGTGTAGGTAGGCACACTTCCACTTTACACACAACAATATTTATTTTTAGGTTCCATTCTGACACCATGCCAAACCAACTTGATAAGGAAGCACCTCTTTGGTATGTTGTGATGTCTGCCATGATAAATCAGGGATTGCAAACCAGAACCAGGAGAAAGGTACAAAGCCTTTTTCTGCTACAGAGGTTTTGGTGTTATGTCTGAATCAATACTGATATTGTTCACCTTGTGCAAGCCACTGTCCTTAGACATTGCAAACAACAAAGGCAGATAAATAGGCTCAAAATAAGAATGGTAAAGATATCTCTCCTAGCTACAGTTAATTCATTGGGGAAATGGGAAAGGGTCATGAACCCATTCCATCACATTATTAGAAATCAGCAGCTACACATGTGAATGAGATCATTAAACCAAAATACTGATTGGGTTAACCCACCATTACTCCCAAAATTGTTGATAGTAAAAATGTTTTGAATCAAAACGCAGAAAAGTTAAGAATTATGAATAATCTTCTGTTATTCTTTCCTCGTTTCCAGATGCACACTGAGCAACAAAAATGTGGGTGGCCTTTCAGTAATTTGAATAACTTCCTTGGTACTTGAGGATAACATTCACTTGTTTTTCACAGGTTTGTCTGTGCTTGCATTAGTAACAACAGTGTCAATCAGAGAAACTAGAAAAGTATCAATGACGAGATAAAAGAGCTTACTTTTTCACATTTTTCACTTTCATGCTGGCTGTGCTCCCACATGTCCGCAGCGGTAGCTCTCCTGAAATCTCAGGGATGTCTGCTCCTCTCGCCTGGTGGGGAACAAAAGAGTGGGAAACATTTGAGTGCTTTTGGCAGTATTACCAATTCCCATAGTGAAAATACTTCTCTGAATCTTAGAAAGTATGTTTATTGAGGGACAGAAAACAAAACTATGTTGTTGAAGGCTTACATGGCTGGAATCACTTGTTGCTATGGGTTTTCCGGACTGTGTGGCCATGTTCCAGAAGCATTCTCTCCTGACGTTTCACCAGGGGCGGCTTAACCCATTACGCAAAGTAAGCCTTTGCAGTATAGTTGATTTTGCCCAGGGGTGCTCTTGAGGCGCTCTTAGGGAAAAATAGACCTTGACATATGCAAGTTGTAGTTACTGGGATGTATAGTTCACCTACAGTCAAAGAGCATTCTGAACTCCACCAGTGATGGAATTGAACTATATATGGCACACAGAACTCCCATGTCGAACAGAAAATATATATCAGTGATTGGTTTGGGGGAGGGGGTGCCAAAATACTGTTTGTTTACAGTTGAAAATTACCTAGGGCCGCCTCTGCATTTCACCCACATCTATGCAGGCATCATCAGACGTTGAGGGGTCTGTTGGAAACTATATAAGTGAGGTGTATATATCTGCGGAATATATCTTTCCCCGACCCTGAACATTCCACAGATATATAAACCTCACTTCCTTAGTTTCCAACAGACCCCTCAATCTCTGAGGATGCCTGCCATAGATGTGGGTGAAATGTCAGGAAAGAAAGCTTCTAGAACATGGCCATACAGCCCGGAAAACTCACAGCAACCCAGAAGACAAAACTATTTTTCAAAAGGATGAATAGATAGTAGGTTTCTAAATACATATTTAAACTCTTAAACGTTTGCATGAGTCCCCCCAGGGGTGAGAAAGGCAGTATATAAATATTGTAAGTGAGTAAATAAATAGACAGACAGACAGACAGACAGACAGACAGACAGACAGATAACAATGGACACAGCTTTTTCACAATACCAGAAGGAAACACTTCAGGTACACGACTCTTTATATGAAGAGCAATGCAGTCATATAAGAACAAAGTGAGAACTATCAAACATCAGAATTCCTGCACTCTTTGCCTTTGTGCCTCCTCTATTATCTCACTTTTGGCTCATTTAATCTCATTTTCTCTAGTTTGAGTTCTGAATGTTGCTAGGTATTGCCAACTGTATTCCAGATTCTCCAGTTCAACACTTTGATAAGACAAACACTTGTAGAAACCATTTGTTATGTTCATCAGATCTCAAAGAAGTACCGTATATACTCGAGTATAAGCCAATCCAAATACAAGCCGAGGGACCTAATTTTACCAGAAAAAAAATGGAAAAACGTATAAGCATAGGGTGAGAAAAGTAGCTGCTACTGGTAATCGTCAGTAGGTTAAATGTTTTGGAGTATTTACACAAAACTGTAATTTAACATAAGACTGCCCAACTCTGATTCAACCATTATTCTAACCTCCTTAAATGCAAATATGCTTACCTATTACCTATAATGATAGAATAAAATAATAAATATAAAACATGTAATAAAAATAATAATATAGTAAATAATGGAAATTTAATAATAATAGTAATAATAATAAAGTAATAAATGTAATAATAACAATAATAGAGTAAAATAATAAATGCAATAAATATGATAATACAGTAAAATAATGTAAACATAATAATAATAGAGTAAAATAATCAATGTAATAAAAGTAATAATATAATAAAATAATGTAAATGTAATAATAATAATAGAGTAAAATAATAAATGTAATAAAATAATACTAATAGCAGAGTAAAATAATAAATAACCTTGACTCGAGTATAAGCTGAGGGGATTTTTTTTCAGCCTAAAACAAGGGCTGAAAAACTGGGCTTATACTCAAGTATATACAGTAAGTCCTAAACATAAAGGCAGAAAATTGGCTTAAGTGTCTCCATCCTTGAAATGCTTCACACCATACATGACACAATTCTCTGTCTCTATAGCAAAAAATGTCTGGCCCAAGCCACTACCTGGATAGAAAGCTTCCTAAAAATTGCAGGAAACAATCATCAACAGCATATCTGGCTTTATTTTTTAAAAAACTGAAGTATATCCTTCTGTTTAAGGCAGATGTTGCCCCAGTTCTATTTCCCAAAAACAGAATACAACATGCCTAAGACTGTAACTAATATTTCACAGACTAATCACCATACAGATTCTGCTAGAAACATTTCAGGACATTTTTTAAACAAAACTCCAGCACACCTGCTGAGGATAGTTTTTCAGCACTAAGTGGAAATGTCTTGACAATGTGACAATATTAGGTTCACCGTGAGCAGCAAGAACAAGCTCACCGCATCTGGGTGTTCTGCCAGGAAATGGGTGCTTTTATTATCAGGAGTGTCATAACTATTGTTATGACTGGATTACATCCGCCCGAGGCTTCCTCTCCAGTATTTGTCATATCTAAGCCAAGGTTTGAGCCAGCCAAGGTGCTTTGACCAAAAGCCTGTCAAGCCAAATACTTGCTGTTGACTCCCCTGTTGCCCTTGGCACTTGCTTTTGTTGAATACGTGAAACTGAAGTTGAACTTGGCCCTCAGAATGGTTTCTCCTAGATAAATCTTCCTACTATTTTGATAACACAAGTGTCCCAAGATTACAAGGCAGATGAAAGCTGATGAGGTGACAAATCAGGCCACTGGACCACATCTGTTTCTGACTGGTGCCAAAGCTAATGTTTGAGGCCAAGACTTCTGAACACAATGTACCCAGAATATAGTTATAGAAATTAGGTGCTATTAACTTTGGAAAAATGTCACCCACAATCACTTTAGATTAGGCATAATCTAGACCTTTTTTGGGTGGGGGTCGCATTGGGGGCTGGGTTGGGGCAGGTGAGCCAGGCTGGGAGGGAGGGGGTGGGGGTAGGCCATGGGCAAATGGCATGGGGGGAAGTGGTTGGCACAAGAAGGTTGATGCCTGGAGGAAGGGTCCCCCTCTCAGCCTAGGGACGCAGTGGCCCATTGTGTTCCCAAGCTGAGAGGAGGAGAAGACAGGCTGCTGCCAAGAGTTCTCTGGAGAACTCTCAGCAGTCATGTGTCTTTGGCGCAGCACTCCCCTCAACCCGGGAATGCGGCAGGATGCAAATCTACATGGTGAGAGGAGGGTCGAGGCAGACAAGGGCCAGAGAGAAGGGCCCAAGGGGTCACATCCGGCCCACAGGTTCTCTGGTTGAAGTAGTCTACAGTGTCTTTCATGTTCCTTGATTCATGTTTGGGCGCTGCGTTTGGTGGTCCAAACACGAATCAAGGAACATGAAAGGCACTGCAGACTACTTCAAGCAGAGAAGTCAGCCATAGCAGAGAAGTCAGCCATAGCAGAGTACCTGGGCACAGCATATTATTTGAGAACCCAGAAATGCTGGACAACTCTCACAACGACCATGTCATACTACACAGAGAAGCCACTGAAATCCACAAGCATGTGGACAATTTCAACAGAAAGGAGGAAACCATGAAAATGAACAAAATCTGGCTACCAGTATTAAAAAAAACTCTAAAATTACAACAGCAAAACAACCGAGAGGAAACAATCTGGGACATCTAATCACCTCTCAACAAAAGATTGCCCCAGGCACTGTCAGGCCATCAAATGCTAATCAAGGTGGTCAGCTGAAACATTCACACCTAGATCCAACAGACAAGAGTTCTTTGTCCCACCCTGGTCATTCCACAGATATATAAACCCATTTTCCTAGTTCCAACAGACCTCGATACCTCTGAGAATGCTTGCCATAGATGCAGGCGAAACGTCAGGAGAGAATGCCTCTAGAACATGGCCATATAGCCCCAATAGACTTACAACAACCCAGTGATTCCGGCCATGAAAGCCTTCGACAATACATCTTCTCTTAATTGTTTTTTTTCTTCTTCTTAGAAATGATTTGTTTTATCACAACAAAAGCCATTTATTTACATTTTTTAAGAACACAATGGGACTTGTTTCACTTCATATTCTGAAACAATTCCAATCACCCTAAAATGTCATTTTGAAGTTACAATGCTATACATACATCAGTGTTAGAATTTCAGTAGCGCAACCGTAGTAGTACCTTGCTTGATTAGGTTATCACTGTGAGAGGATAAAAAAGGAAGAAAAACAAAGATATGCAAGCAATCCTCAAGTTATGAACAAGGTAGGTTCTGTGTCTGTTCTTAAGCTGAATTTGTATGTAAGTTGGAACAAGTACATTTTGAAGTGTAACTCCAACCAAATGTATATCTGTATCTTTGTATACCATAGGGAAAGTTTAAAACCCTTGTGAAATTTCTTTTCCTGCCTGTGCCCCTGTTCAGAAGATTTCACCTCACTTTCTGCCCCTGTCATCATTGGATTTGAAAAATGTGTCTTGTAGAAACAAGGATTGACGATAAAGCTTCAGTGGAGACAATTTTTCTCCATAACAACTCTTTCATGAGTGAATTTTCCTTCTGGGGGACAGATTTCTTTCACTTCCTGTTGTATCACCTCCATTCTTAACTCTAAGGAATTTATAAGTTGGGCATATGTAACTCAGGGATTGTTTGGATATCACTACTATTACCAAGGTCACCCTCAGCTGAAATCAGGTATGAGTTGTAAATTGTAGTACCATCACATATAAACATTAGTCATTCGATTAAGTGAGAATAGAAGAATGCCATTTGTTTTGAATGGCAGCTGGTCAGAGAAATTGGAAGCTAAATCACTAAATGCATTCATAACATGTCAAGGGAAAAGTAATTCATTTCTTGGAGGTTCTATATTATTTGCTGACATTGATTCAGGAACAACAAAAGCAGTATGCATTTATGGGCATATTTAATATAGATATCAAAACTAAAAGATATCAAAACTGGAGAATCTTTATTTGTCAAAGAGTTTGAATTTTCAGCTAAGAAAAATGTCAATGGATAATCAGTAAACTTCAACATAGATATAAAGCTTCATTTTTTTTTCATTAGCCTTGATTTCAGATGACAGAACAAACTGAGCTTAATCTTAACTAAGACTGTTTCAAATTATGGTTCATTAAGAGGGTTCGTGCAATAAACCATAGTTAAGACCAATAACAGCTTAAGATTTAGGCAATAGACTAAACTGTGCTTAGCCTACAAAACAAGTTTCCAAACTGCTCCGCACAGCTGGGCCAGTATGAAAGTGTCTCTGAATCTGGGAAACGTGTATTACTGAAGTAGGTATAGAGTTGTGTCACCCTGATCTCTTAAAACAACATTTCTCAACATGGGAGTTGGGACTCTGAGGGGGGGGGGGGCGGTCGCGAGGGGGGGGTTGTGAGGGGAGTGTCAGGGGGATTGCCAAAGTCCATCAGAAAATGGGTTGTTGTAGGTTTTTCGGGTTATATGGCCATGTTCTAGAGGCATTCTCTCCTGACATTTCACCTGCATCTATGGCAAGCATCCTCAGAGGTTGTGGGGTCTATTGAAACTAGGAAAATTGGGTTTATATAGAACACAGTATTTTCCATTGGTCATGGGAGTTCTGTGTGGCAAGTTTGATTCAATTCCATAGTTGGTAGGGTTCAGAATGCTCTTTGATTGTAGGTGAACTATATATCCCAGCAACTACAACTCCCAAATGTCAAGATTCTATTTTTCCCAAACTCCACCAGTGTTCACATTTGGGCATATTGAGTATTTGTGTAGAATTTGGTCCAGATCCATCATTGTTTGAGTCCACAGTGTACTCTTGATGTAGGTGAACTACAACTCCCAAACTCAGGGTCAATGCCCAACAAACCATTCTGGTATTTTCTGTTGGTCATGGGAGTTCGGTATGCCAAGTTTGATTCAACTCCGTCCTTGGTCAAGTTCAGAATGCTCTTTGATTGTATGTGAACTATCGATCTCAGCAACTACAACTCCCAAATGACAAAATCAATCCACCCGCAACCCCACCAGTATTCAAATTTGGGTGTTATCTGGTATTGCGCCAAACTTGGTCCAGTGAATGAAAATACATCCTGCATATCAGATATTTACATTACAATTCATAACAGTAACAAAATTACAGTTATTAAATAGCAACAAAAATAATGTTTTGGTTGGGGGTCACCACAACATAAGGAACTGGATTAAGGGGTTGCGGTGTTAGGAAGGTTGAAAACCACTTACATAGACATATGGTTGACTACTGATAACTACTATCAACTTATATGGTGTATTATAGAATAAGGGAAGTGTAAACACAGACCTATTATGGTATATGCATGTATATGACTAAAGTTTCTGTAAAGATCGTCTCCTCTGTGTGTGTGTGTGTGTGTTAATTGAAGCAATCAAGATTATAAAGCTTGACCCACTCCCTGAATGGGGTATATATAACTTGGAGAGTGTTTTGTAATGGTTTTTGGGACTTTCTGAAACATTTGCTTCAGAACTTACACGGAGTACGTTCCAGGCTGAGAGCTTATTATGCTGGTATCCTTGCACCATTTGAAGGAAGAAGAAATCTACAAAGAAGATGCATGAATTTAATGCTAAGAACTTTATGTGAGTTTTATTTCTGAAGATGGGCTCACCTATTTCAAAGCTGGGTATTTTGTGTTTTGGAATCTGCTTATTTGACTCTGTAACTTAAGAGTAAAATTTGTTTTTCCCATTTACTTGGCTCATATTTACTAATTGTTGATGCACAAAGGGCTGAGAAGTCTGGACAGGACTGCATGCATTCTGGGTTTGCTTTCGTATAAACCGCAACAAGACCAACCCTCCAAAGGAAAGTACTGGCTGTGGTTGCTGCTGTTGTCTTCTTCCAGCCAACTTTAAGCTTCTTCTAGGGTTTCACCTACAACATTTATTCAGAGATGGACTGCTATTGCCTTCCTTTGAGGCACAGAATTTATCACTGGTGGCTACACTAAATTAGCTGGCAAATATACTGGACCTCTGATAAGGGACAGGGCCTTCTCTGTGGTGGCTCCCCGACTCTGGAACTCTCTCCCGAAGGACATCAGACAAGCCCCAGTGTTGGCAGTCTTTAGGAAGAGCCTGAAGACCTGGCTGTTCCAGTGTGCCTTTCCAGAATAGGAAACTCCCAGCATCATGTCCCAAACACACTTTGTTAGAGATTCAGGATTATCTGTACATTGCACCTACCTCCAAATACCTCTACATATTACCTGTCAAGTTCAGCACTTTTAAATATTGTCCATTACATTTGGCCTGGCCTTTAGGTTTTAAATGCGTCACGGTGTCATTGTTTTACTGTTTTATTGTTTTGCTTGATGTTTTATTATTTGCTTATGAGTTTTATTGTGTATTGTATGCTGTTGTTTGTTGGCGGCCTTGGCCTTTGAAAGCCGCATTGAGTCCTTCGGGAGATTTTGCGGGGTATAAATAAAGATAATAATAATAATAATAATAATAATAATAATAAGGAAATCAGCCACTGAATTAACAGCAGCTATAGAAGACATTCTACAGTACATGATCTTCACCTCATTGCTATCGAGTACAGCCAAGACACATTTATATAAAAAAAACCCTTAAGGCAGCTATTTTCTTTATAATTACTCTGGGGGAAAATATTTTATCTCAATTGAGAAAATACACATCTTAATTAAGGGGCCAGGACACTGGAACACTATTCTTAGCTTTATCACATCTACATGAACTTCAGGAAACTTTTCATCTAAAACGTAATTCTCAACACACACTCAAGAACAAAAATGTTCCGAGACCCTGAAAACTAACAAAGTGGTTGTTGTTATGCGCTCAGAAGAGGATTCCTCCAGTAAAAATCCACAAGACTGAGACTAATGAGGAATCAGTTCCTCTCAGCCGCTTTGAATCTCCTTGTGGAGAGAAAAAGCAAGGTATAAATAAACATAATAGAATTAATAAGAATACAAATAATCAGGAACCTCAGTGCTGCAGGAAGCTGCATCTCTGGCTTCATGCAGCATGACTATAGAGATGGATGAGTCTATGTGTACAACGTCCTATAAAGGAAGAGGCTAAGTGCTTAATCACAGAGGAAACACAGAAAGAACAAGGGTAACACATTTCATCAAAAGTAGGGCTCTCCTCCAAGGGAGTCTTATTATATGCTCATCTGAAGCAGAGCTTTGGATGTGGTTTGACAACCCAGTCATTAAGAAGTGTCTTCAATTTAACTGCTGAGAACAATGTTGTCCATGAGAGCCAGACCTAGCAACGAACCATTTATTAGTGACTGACCTTGTTGGGATTGGCCTCTTGGAATATCCCTGCCTGCTTGACGCTATAGACTTTTATTAAATCCTGGATTGTTACTGGACTTTGCTTTAGGATCTTTCTCACTTCCTGTTTTGACCTTGTCAGTGTGCCTGGATTCTGCCTTGACAAGTTGGGTGGTTTTGCAATGAGATTAACGGAATGCAACGTGTCTGCTAAACATAGGCCCTAAGGACATTTCTGAGGCTTTCAAGGGCTCCCTAAAACATTTGGAAAACCTGAAATCTCATTCTCAGTTAAGATACCATCCATAGAGGCAATGGAGACATTTTTGCCAAATCATTTCTACCAGCATTTGGTGATTAAATTGAAATGTTCCCTCATGGCCTTCCGTAAGGGCCTGAAAACCTGGCTCTTCGAAAAGGCCTTCGATTAAGTGCTATGTTTTGGAACGACCACCGGAATGGACTAAGACGACGAGACTGATTATGACCCAAACAAGACGAAGCGGATTTTTAGTTTAATTAGCTGTGTGTTAGTAAGATGTGTGTTATGTCCCTGATTTACTGTAACTGTTGTCTTCATGTTCTGTGTTTTGTACACCGCCACGAGTCGCCTTCGGGCTGAGAGTGGCGGTTAACAAATGCAAAAAATAAATAAATAAATAAATAAATAAACTTCTGCTTTATTTTTTGCCTTAATCTATATAAATAAAAATGTAATGTCCGTTTGTGGGATTAACATAACTCAAAAAACACTGGATGAATTGCCGCCAAATTTGGACACAAGACACCTACTAACCTAAGGAGTGACCATCACTCAAAAAATTGATTTTGTCATTTGGGAGTTGTAGTTGCTGGGATTTAGAGTTTACTTACAATCAAAGAGCATTCTAAACTCCACCAACGATGGAATTGAACCAAATGTGACACACAGAACACTCATGATGAACAGAATACACTAGAAGAGTTTGGTGGGCATTGACCTTGAGTTTGGGAGTTGTAGTTTATCTACACCCAGAGACCACTATGGACTCAAACAATGATGGTTCTGGTTCAAACTTGGCATAAATACTCAATATGCCCAAATGTGAACACGATGGAGTTTGGGGAAAATAGACCTTGACATTTGGGAGTTGTAGTTGCTGGGATTTATAGTACACCTACAATCAAAGAGCATTCTGAACCCCACCAATGACAGAATTGGGGCAAACATCCTACACAGAACCCCATGACCAACAGGAAATACTTAAATCCATCCAGTCCGACTCCATTCACTAGGGCAAGAAAACGTAATCAAAGCCCTCCTGACAAAGAGCCATCCAGCCATAGATATAGATAGATATGATTCACAAAAATTTGTTTCTAAAATCGATTTGTAATTGGGGTGTTTTTTTGTTTCGATATTTAAAATAATTACAAAATTTTCCCAAAAAAAGTTTTGGTATTTACGAAATTTCGTAAATATTTACAAAACATTTTGTAAAGATGGCGGACCCCCGCGCATGCGCAAAAACATTTCCGAAGCTTCGTTATTGGCGCGGGGGTAGATTCGTTAAGGATATAACGAATCGATTCGTTAAAATGGCGGACGCGATCGCGCATGCGCAAAAGCGGCTTCCGAAACGTCGTTATTAAATACGATTCGATTCGATATTGAAGTAATAACGAATCGATTCGTTAAAGCGAATATTTTGTATTTTTTTAAGAATAAAAGACAGGTATTTTTAGAAAATATTCAAAAATGGAAAATTAACCCAAAACTGGCCCTGATGTGGACCAAACACAGCCACGAGACAGGACAAACGAGAGCACACACCAACAGAAGAGTCTTTTCTTTTTTAGAATATTTTTTTGTATTTTTTAAGAATAAAAGGCAGGTATTTTTAGAAAATATTCAGAAATGGAAAATTAACCAAAAACTGGCCCTGATGTGGACCAAACACAGCCACGAGACAGGGCAAACGAGAGCACACACCAACAGAAGAGTCTTTTCTTTTTTAGAATATTTTTTGTATTTTTTAAGAATAAAAGGCAGGTATTTTTAGAAAATATTCAAAAATGGAAAATTAACCAAAAACCGGCCCTGATCTGGACCAAACACAGCCACGAGACAGGACAAACGAGAGCACACACCAACAGAAGAGTCTTTTCTTTTTTAGAATATTTTTTGTATTTTTTAAGAATAAAAGGCAGGTATTTTTAGAAAATATTCAAAAATGGAAAATTAACCAAAAACCGGCCCTGATCTGGACCAAACACAGCCACGAGACAGAACAAATGAGAGCACACACCAACAGAAGAGTCTTTTCTTTTCTTGGAATATTTTTGTGATTTTTTTAAGAATAAAGGAAAGGTATTTTTAGAAAATGTTCAAAAATGGAAAATGCACAAAATGCTCTCCCTGCCGTGGAGGAAACACAGCCACAAACAGGGACCAACTAGAGCACACAGCCACAGAAGACTCTTTAATTTTTTTAGAATATTTTTGTGTTTTTTTTAAGAATAAAAGAAAGGTATTTTAGAAAATATTCAAAAATGCACAAAATGCTCTCCCTGCCGTGGAGGAAACACAGAGCACACAGCCACAAAAGAGTCTTCTCTTTTTTTAGAATATTTTAGGGTTTTTTTAAAGAATAAAAGAATAAAAGACAGGTATTTTTAGAAAATATTCAGAAATGGAAAATTAACTAAACTCAGCTGGCCCTGATGTAGAGCTAACAGCAGGAGACAGGGCAAACGATCTAAATTAATCTAAAGCTAACACAGCCAAAAGACAGCCAAAAGCACACACCAACAGAAGAGTCTTTTCACCAAGCCAACCAAGCCAAGCCACGCCAACCCAAAGCAAGCAGCCCTCCCAGACCTCTCTCCTCCCTCGCCTCCGCGCTACAAATGAGCTCCGCGGCCGCGCGGAGCCGCTTTTAAAGGGCTCGCCGGCCAATCAAAAGCAGCCACGGTGCACTGCTTGGGTGCTTGGGAGCGCCGGATTGGCTCCCAGGCACCAGCAGCCTCCATCCCATTAACGAAACGAGCGGAAGCTCGTTAAATCTATGGGGGCTGCCGCTTCGATATTTTAAAACCCTTCCGGGTTTGAAAATATGTTTTGATATCGTTCCGTAAATGCTAAAAATAACGAATGTTTTCCGAAATACAGAATTAACGAACGAAACCGCACAGGCCTAATAGATATATATGATATATGATGAGAGAGATATAATATCGTAGATTTGAAAGGGACCCAACATAAGTTGCATGTTCCAGAGTAAGCAAACCAGACAAATCCCTACATCAACACTGATAAAGAAACAACAAGAAATACTTTTAACACACAAGCATTACATATATTAGAAACCAACCCTTTCTCATTACTTTATTTTCCAGTTCACAAGACTGGGCCACAGCAACGCGTGGCAGGGGATAGCTAGTCTATATAAATAAACATGTAATTTTAGTTTGTGGGATTAACATAACTCAAAACCCACTGGACAAACTGACACCAAATTTGGACACAATACACCTATCAGGCCAATGAGTGACCATCACTCATAAAAACACTTAAAAACACAGCAGAAGGGGATTTAAAAGCAAAAAAGCAAAAAGATGCTATAGCGCATGCACAAAAACAACTCTCCCGGCAAAAAAAATAAAACACACAATAGCATATCCACACTCTCTTCTGGACTGCAGCTCCCAGCATCCCCTAGACCAGGCCCTTTAAGAAAGGAGGATGATCCAAATGAACTGCTTCCAAGCTGCAAGCTTTCTTCTTCTTGGATTTCTTTGAGAGCATCCCAATCTCTGCATATTTCCAATTTCCTATTCCTGGACTGCAACTCCAAGCAATCCTCCAGATAGATTAGAGATAGAGATAGAAAGGTAGGTAGGTAGATAGGTAGATCGATCAATCGATCGGGGGACTGCTCTGACTTGCAGTCCAAGAATAGGTAGAAAGGGAGAAGGGGGAGAAAGAGGGAGGGAAAGAAAAGGGGGGAAGGAAGGTAGGAGAAGGAAGGAAAGATCTCAGACAGGCCCCTACCTTGGCGGTTTTCAGAAAGAACCTGAAATCCTGGCTGTTCCAACGTGCCTTCTCAGATTAGGAACCCCACTACCAAAGCCCAGAAGCACTTTAGTAGAGTCAAGATCACTCTCACCGCACACTGCACTTATATTTTAATCCTATATCCCTCCGACACTTCAGCACTTTTAATTCTGTACCCTACTCCTGGCCGGCTCAGTTTTTAATAATGTCCTGTTGTACTGCTACTGTTATTTTTTCTGCTTTAATTGTTTTATTTGCTATGTATTGTATTGTTGTATTGTGTTGGGCTCCGGCCTGTTGTAAGCCGCATCGAATCCCTTGGGAGATGCTAGTGGGGTACAAATAAAATAATAATAATAATAATAATAATAATAATAATAATAATAAGGAGAGAAAGAAAGAAAAAAAGGGAAGGAAGGTGAGAAAGAAAGGAGGAGAGAAAGAGGGAGGGGAAGGTTGGCCACAGCAACGTGTGGCGAGTACAGCTAGTTTTTATATAAAAGAAGTCCTGAAAAAGGTTGTGATTTCCTTCAGTTCAAAACAAATGTTTAATCTGTTGCCACAACTTTCATGCCCGGAATCACTGGGTTGCTGTCAATATTCCAGTTTCAGAAGCATTATCTCTGGACATTTCACCCACATCTATGGCAGACATCCTCAGAGGTTGTGAGGTTTGTTGGAATCTAGGCAAGTGGGGCTTATATAGTTATGGAATGTCCAGGGTGGGAGAAAGAAGTCTTGTCTGTTTGAGGCAGTGGGAACATAGAATCATAGAATCAAAGAGTTGGAAGAGACCTCATGGGCCATCCAGTCCAACCCCCTGACAAGAAGCAGGAATACTGCATTCAAAGCAGCCCTGACAGATGGCCATCCAGCCTCTGTTTAAAAGCTTCCAAAGAGGGAGCCTCCACCACACTCCGGGGCAGAGAGTTCCACTGCTGAACGGCTCTCACAGCCAGGAAGTTCTTCCTAATGATCAGATGGAATCTCCTCTCTTGTAGTTTGAAGCCATTGTTCCGCGTCCTAGTCTCCAAGGAAGCAGAAAACAAGCTTGCTCCCTCCTCCCTGTGACTTCCTCTCACATATTTATACATGGCTATCATATCTCCTCTCAGCCTTCTCTTCTTCAGGCTAAACATGCCCAGCTCCTTTCACAAATTCACACTTTCTCTCACCCTGGACATTCCACAGATATATAAACCCCACTTGCCTAGTTTTCAACAAACCTCACAACTTCTGAGAATGCCTGCCATAGATTTTGGCGAAACTTCAGAAGAGAATGCTTCTGGAACATGGCCACACAGCCCAGAAAACTCACAGCAACCCAAAAGTTTAATAATCTCAGAGGGTAAATACCAATATGCTGCTGAGGGCCACTATGGCCTCCCAAATTCTTTGAATTTGCCCACTCCTGCCTTATTGGATTTTGAGTTCTTAAGATTGTGCTACAGAAGCTGCCTGTCTGGAAGCAGAACTTTGGCATAACGTTTTGATAAAGGATTATTATTTCCAATGATGAAGGATTCTTCATAATATGCATGTTCAAAGCTTCTCTGCTTTAGGAATGCAGCAAAATAAATTGCTGGATAATGACAAAATTAACATGACATGCAATGGAAAGGTCACACCATAAAAGGGGATGATGCTGGAATACAGTACATAAAAAACAGTCTACTAAGGATTAACACTGTTTTCAGAGAACACAATTTGCACACAATATGCACTGGAAATTCAGGCAGGAATAAAACAGTTTGCAGAATAGCAAAGAATGAAAGCCGCAAACCTAAGTTCATGGAACATCATGTCTTGTTTTTATTCATGAGCCATCCATAGTGGCAGATGCAGTCTTTCAAACGCCATATTATTTTTATTTAAATGGGTGTTTTATAGGAAAGTGAGTTTTAGCTTTGAAATAAAATTGCTTTTATTGGAAAAGGAAAAGGGAACTTATCGAGCTGAAGCCAGCCAGAATAAAGCAGGGTTAACTTCAATGCAGATCCACAGGCCATGGATGGAATTTCTGTTTGAAAACATATACAGATAATGACAAATACGGGCCCTTCCACACAGCCCTATATCACAGAATATCAAAGCAGAAAATCCCACATTAGAATCATAAAATTATAGAATTGGAAGAGACCTCATGGCAAGAAGCAGGAATATTGTCCAACCCCCTGCCAAGAAGCAGGACTATTGCATTTAAATCACCCCTGACAGATGGCCATCCAGCCTCTGTTTAAAAGCTTCCAAAGAAGGAGCCTCCACCACACTCCAGGGCAGAGAGTTCCACTGCTGAACAGCTCTCACAGTCAGGAAGTTCTTCCTAATGTTCAGATGGAATCTCCTTTCTTGTAGTTTGAAGCCATTGCTCCATTGCGTCCTAGTCTCAAGGGCAACAGAAAACAAGCTTGCTCCCTCCTCCCTATGACTTCCTCTCACGTATTTATACATGGCTATCATGTCTCCTCTCAGCCTTCTCTTCTTCAAGCTAACATGCACAGCTCTTTAAGCCGCTCCTCATAGGGCTTGTTTTCCAGACCCTTGATCATTTTAGTCACCCTCCTCTGGACATATTCCAGCTTGTCAATATCTCTCTTCAATTGTGGTGTCCAGAATTGGACACAATATTCCAGGTGTGGTCTAACCAAGGCAGAATAGAGGGGTAGCATGACTTCCCTGGACCTAGACACTATACTCCTATTGATACAAAAAAATCCCATTGGCTTTTTTTTTGCCACCACATGACATTGTTGGCTCATGTTTAACTTGTCCACGAGGACCCCAAGATCTTTTTGAGCCATGCATCCCCCATTCTGAACTGGAATATATGGCAGTGTCGACTCAGATAACCCAGTTTAAAGCAGATATTGTGGGATATTCTGCCTTGGTATTCTGGGATATAGGGCTGTGTGAAAGGGCCCTAAGAAATGCCTCCAAAACAAGTGAGCTCTACATCCTATTACTGTTCTTGAGATGCCCAGAAGTCTGAAATTCAAAACAGAACTAAAACAGAGTAATAGAGTAAAAGTGGCCAAAGCCAACATGGCACAAAACAAAGTACTAAAAAAATTATTTTCTTTGCTTATATGCAGATGTAGCATATCTGTCAGGTACAACCAGAAGATGGGATGAAAGAAATAAATTGGGACAAGTCAGATAAAGAGAACACTGATGTAGTAGAACAAGGATGGTGAGGCCACTATGGTTCATGGAATGTTTTATAAAGCAACTGTGAAGGGAAAGAAAGGAGCTTAATGAACAACCTGAAAGAAATGTCCCACACGTAAGCAGCAGTATGTTTTATGTACAAATTTATTTATAGCTTCAGCAAAGAGAAGTGGAGGCCTATCAATTGTTGTCCTCAGCAGGCTCAAGACTTAAATGAACAAAACACCTCAGGGAAACCAATAATAGCTCATGAACAGATTTTTATTAACAAACCGCTCCTTTGCTTCAGCTATTAAGGTTTCCAATGCAGATCCCGTTTTTATTGCTGCATGAATCAGAGGCTCTGTGGAAGCAGAGAACTGAGCAGCATGTCTTCAAGAAGTCAATTTAAAATTAATCTAAAAAGAAGCTGAAGTCCAGGCATCTTATCACTTATCCTTACTGGAAGCCAATCCTGTTTTATCCCAAAAAGACCTAGATAGGGACAGGTGCATACTTTAAATTCAAATGTTACTGGAGTATCAAATCAAGTACGAGGAAGACTATAATCTAAGCTTGATTTGTCATGGTTACCAACATCATACAAGGTGAGAACATATTCCACCAGCATGGCTTATTACTCTGCCTGACACATTCAAGAATGGCAGGTGCTTCTTCTTTATATCTTCTTTCCCACATGTACAGAAGAGGATCTCCTTTTTTCAATGCTTTAACCTAGTCTGAATCCAGATCTGTATATTTTTTCATATACGTAGATCAGTGGTTCCCAACCTCTTTTAGACCAGGGACCACTTTGATCAGGGACCATTCTCCAACATTAGTACCAAAAGGGTTACGAATCAGTTTTTGGTCAACTTTTAGATCTTCTGGGGAGGCCCTCCTCTCGGTCCCACTACCGTCTCGAGCGCGGTTGGTAGGGACGAGAGAGAGGGCCTTCTCAGTGGTGGCCCCCTGCCTCTGGAACGCCCTTCCAAGGGAAATAAGACAGGCCCCATCCCTCCCCTCCTTTCGTAAGAGTTTGAAGACCTGGTGGTTTCAACAAGCCTTTGAAAATGACCAGTTCTAACTCAGCCCTGCACATTGTCGAATACAGCCTTATTCTTCCTACCAATTACCCAGATCATTTCCTCTAATCAGCCCCGGAATGAACAGCCACAGACCCATACCTAATATTATTGTTGCCTGCCATAGCATTGCACTTAATTCCCAGGCCCCCTAGAATTTTTGGGCTTGCACAATTCTTGGCCCGGCCTGTTAAATTTTTTAATTGCCTTGAATCAGGCAGGATTACTTTTAATATATGTGTGTTATGGCGACAATTTTTATGCTTATATTTTGTTTTGTTAATCTTATGGTTATGTTGTTTTTACTTTGTATGTTTTGTGATGTTACCTGAGATGTTACGCTCTGAGTCCCCTCGAGGAGATGGAGCGGTATATAAATAAAGTATTATTATTATTATTATTATTACTATTATTACTATTATTATTATTCGGTTTGGTTATTTGGGGGTGCTGATTCAGAAAATTACATTGGATAGACCACATCAGTTCTAGTTTCTAATACAGAACATATGCCATCCAGTAGTCGCCATCTGCTCACCCGTAGAAAACCATATTTAATAACCTTCAGCTGATGTGGTAGTAGTAATCTTTTGTGGGTAGTCAGCCTCTCTTCTCCTGACATCCCCGTTGCCTTGGCACTATAAGATGGTTTTACGAGATCTGTAGCTCTCGTTGCCATGTGGTTTTGAGGCAACAGTGTAGTAATGGTGAGGCTGCAGATCATATTTTCATTCTTGTGGACCACTGGTAGTCCATGGACCACAGGTTGGGAACCACTGATGTAGACTCAAGGGATCCCACTCTACAAAGAAAGGGCATGCAACATCACTGGACAGTTGAAAAAGGTGGCCAAGACTTGGCCCAAGAGTTTGACTCCAAAGAGTCTTGGAAAAAAAAGGAAAAATACTAAAACCTTTTGTAACCAATTAAATATATGGTATCAATGTTGACTAAAGCTCTGTGAAAAGCATTATTTATTATTATTTATTAACTTTATTTGTACCCCGCTACCATCTCCCCAAGGGACCCGGTGCGGCTTACATGAGGCCAAGCCCAAACACAACAATACAAGCAGTAAAACATCAATACAAGCGATTAAAAAACATAGACAATAAAATACACAACATTATAAAAAACAACAACACATAATTAAAAACAGTAGGAAGGCCAAATGTAGAGTTAAAATTGGAAATAATGCTGGGCCATGATTTCTCACATCCATTTTCAGCCCAAGCCAATCTTGAAGCAGATAGGGCAGGTCAAGGGAATGCACCATTAGTCGGGATGCTCAAGCTCTTCGCCAGTTCAACCGAATAATAATGAGACATATCCCTACGTTAAGTATAAGATTTTTTTAAAAGTTAAACACCAGCCTTACACAAGCTGTCAGAAGATGCCAATTACAAGTCTCATTTGGGAGGGAAATAAAAGCTCTCGGCAAACATGATTTTATTTTTAGAAAGACTAGTGAAGGCAAAATTTGACAGCTGCAAAAGCTAGGTCTTAATTATCATGCGTGAGCTCTTGGTATGTATGCGTGTATATCTGTGAGTGTGCATGGGTTTAACCCTATAAATTCAGAAAGAGCTCTCAAGCCCTGAAAAACAATTTCAAATATTCATAAAAACTGTCAAACCTATCCATAACCTGCCATACAACTGCCAACTCAAACGTGTTCTTCATTCCAGATCATGCCTTTAGTAAATCACAGTAGAAGTATGTAAGCAGAATGGCAAATGACTCTATACGCCATACAGTTTTTCTGTGGAGTCAAGGACTTCCTCAATCTGATCCTGTTCACAGAAATCCATCTGAAATTTATGTAGCTCAAACCTTTGGTTTCATTATGCTTCATTTTGGCCAGGAGACCAGAACACCTATCTTAATTTAAGAGAACAGACAATATATAATAGCTCTGGGATGTTTCCCACTGTAAGAACAACTGATTTAGTACTGCAGAACATTTAAATGGAAAGTGATGTCAGTCCGTACCAAGCACTGTCACAGATAACAGCAGGCAGAAAGAAATCCCTTTTTGAAAAGCACAGAAGTTGGATTTGGAGATAGATAGAAATACAGAAATGAAAATTACCCTGCTCACTGATTCAGAGTGTAAGTCTGGTCAGGCATGTATCCCATCTCCACTTTATCCCATGCCATCTGACAATTTGTTACATGGATAAGTAGCCCATTTCTTCCTCCTCCAAATGACAATCCCCTGGTACAACCAGAACTGAAATTGGCACTTTCTACAGGGTCCAAAGCAACCTTCAACAAAGTAGTATCCTTCAAATATGTTGCATTACAGTTGCCATTATGCCAAGCATATTCCAGGGGTTTGAGTATAACTCCCCAAATCCCCTGCCATGCTGTCTGAGAAACTTGAGACTTGTGCGACAAAAAAAATCTGGAGAGAAACACTCTAGCTTAATTACTGTTCTAATCATTGTTACCCCCAGAAGGCAACTGCCACATAATTCAAACAACAAACTACCAGATAATACACTTTGTGCTGGAATAATTCAGCTAGCCAGGAAAATGCATCATACCCAAGATGAGCAGAGAGCGACCTGGTGATTACGTGCCACAAGTATAGTTCAACCTTGAGAATAAATGTTTTAGATGATTTTGTGCAGCCCTTCTAATCTAATTCCCTTCATAACACCAGGCTGTTCCAAGTAATCAAAATATGTGAGGGGAAGTCGGACGAGGGAGCAGGCTTGTTTTCTGCAGCCCTGGAGACTAGGATGTGGAACAATGACTTCGAATTACAAGAAAGGAGATTCCACCTGAACATTCGGAAGAACTTCCTAACTGTGAGAGCTGTTCAGCAGTGGAACTCTCTGCCCCAAAGTGTGGTGGAGCCTCCTTCTATGATTTTATTTATAAATTTGTCCAACAAAATGTATAAGCAAACATTCTTCTCTCTTTTTACATTATCTTAGACAAAAGAGTATGTCATCTATATAAATAAAAGTGTAATGTACATTTGTGGGATTAACAGAACTCAAAAACCACTGGGGGGATTGACACCAAATTTTGACACAAGACACCTAACAACGCAGTGTATGTCCTTCATTCAAAAAAAATGATTTTGTCATTTGGGAGTTGTAATTGCTGGGATTCATAGCTCACCTACAATCAAAGAACATTCTGAACCCCACCAAAGATGGAATTGAACCAAACTTGGCACACAGTTCTCCCATGACCAACAGAAAATACTGGAAGGGTTTGGTGGGCAGTGTCCTTTGGTTTTGGAGTTGTAGTTCACCTACATCCAGAGATCACTGTGGACTCAAACAATGATGGATCTGGACCAAATTCTACACAAATACTCAATATGCCCAAATGTGAACACTGGTGGAGTTTGGGAAAAATAGAATCTTGACATTTGGGAGTTGTAGTTGCTGGGATATATAGTTCACCTACAATCACAGAGCATTCTGAACCCTACCAACAATAGAACTCGGCCAAACCTCCCACATAGAACCCCACAGCAACGCGTGGCAGGGAACGGCTAGGATTATATACAATCTAACAGTAAATAAACATCAAAAACATCTTTAATCATATTACTTATCATTATTTTTAAATTTCCATTACAACTTATGCTACATATAACTCTATCACACACCTTTTATCCACTTATACATATTGTATTTCTTTATAATTATTATTATACCATTTTTCCCCTCTTCCCCTTACCCTTAGTTTGTGCTCCCTTCACCAGGACCAACCAACTCATGTTTTTTCCCCATTCCAAAATATCATTGTTTCTTTTGCTGGCTTATACCCCTTTTCCTCATTAAGCACATACTCAATAAATTTCCCCCATATTTTCCAAAAGTATGTTTGTTTACATATTCCCCTTTTAATTTTAATCTTGCAAGTTATCTTATCATTAATCGCTATATTGAAAATTTCCCTATACCATTCTTCTAATTGAATTTCTCTTTTTTTTTCTTTCCAGTTTTTTGCTATTAACAATTTTGGTGCTGTTATCAAATTAGAAACCAATTCTTTCTCCTCTTGTAAGGGAATTATATTATCATATATAAGTAATAATGCTAATTTTGGTGTAATCTCAATCTCTATTTTTATTATTGCTCTTATTTCTTTGAATATGTTTTCCCAAAATTTTTGTATAATATTACATGACCACCACATATGAAAGTACGTCCCTATTTCCTGACAACTTCTCCAGCACTGATTTGAGTATTTTTTTTATCAATCTGATTGAATCTAATGGGAGTTAGATACCACCTCCATTTCATCTCCCAGACTCGCTTGGTGAGTACAAGGGAAAGAGCCTTTTCCTCTGTGGCTCCCCGACTCTGGAACTCACTCCCTGGAGAGATTAGGAAAGTCCCTACCCTAGAAACCTTTAAAAAGAACCTCAAAACCTGGCTCTTCCGCTGTGCATTTGATGAGTAGATCTACATCCTCATACTAGTGTTTAGTTCAACGGTTTTTGTTATTGGAGTGCATTACCCCCATAGGAAAGTTTTGCTCCACGACCTCCACTAAAACGAGCTCTTCTCTGCAAATAATCTGTCCTTGTTTATCTCGTGTTTATCTCGCCTGAGTTTTTAATCTGTTTCTGCCCAATTTTCTTTTATCCATTACATGTAGCTCGCCCATGTTACCGTGATTGTGTTTATTGTAATTTTATATTGCTATGTTGTCTTTTGTTTTATGTAATTGTGTTATTATTGTTTATTATTTGCATTTTCAGTTTTGTCTTATTTCATGTAATTGTTGTTTTGGGCTTGGCCTCATGTAAGCCGCACCAAGTCCCCATTGGGGAGATGGAGCGGGGTACAAATAAAGTTTGTTGTTGTTGTTGTTGTAATTTTCCTTAATTCTTATAGACATATTTTTAGTAATCTCATACTCCATATGTTTGCCCATTCTTGATTATTCATTTCCCCCCCAAATCTACTTCCCATACTTCCTTCAAATACATTTGTTCTTGTTCATCAATTAATAATAATTTATATATAGATATCACTTACTGTACTTTTTAATGTTACATTCTCTTCTTTAATCTCCCTTTTTATCATTTTTTCTATTTTTGTATATTCCCTACCTCCATTATACTTTTTCCTTATGTCACTTGACCACTTACCCAATTGTAGATACTTGTACCAATCTAAGTCTCTCAATTCCTCTTTTATCTTTTCCATATTTACTATTTTCAGATCCCAGTCCTTTACTTTCATTAATGAAACTATGGAGGTTTTTAAACAGAGACTTGATGGCCATTTGTCAGGGGTGCTTTAAATGTGATTTCCTGCTTATTGGCAGGAGGTTGAACTGGATGGCCCTCAAGGTCTCTTCCAACTCTATGATTCTATGATTCTATCTACAAGCCACTCTAAACACCTTTGCAGAAGCATACACGAAGCTTGGCCTGTCACTGAACATCAAGAAAACCAAAGTGCTGTTCCAGCAGTCACCAGCCATCCCCTCCCCAATGCCAGTGATACAGCTTAATGGTGTAACATTAGAAAATGTTGACAATTTCCGCTACCTTGGCAGCCACCTCTCCACCAAAGTCAACATCAACACTGAAATACAACACCGCCTGAGCTCTGCGAGTGCAGCATTTTCCCAAATGAAGCAGAAAGTGTTTGAGGACCGGGACATCAGTAGGGATACCAAGGGGCTTGTCTATAAAGCTCTTGTCCTCCCAACCCTGCTATATGCCTGTGAGACATGGACTGTCTACAGACATCACATGCAACTCCTGGAACGATTCCATCAGCGCTTCCTCCAGAAAATCCTGCAAATCTCTTGGGAAGACAAGCGGACAAACATCAGCGTGCTGGAAGAAGCAAAGACCACCAGCATTGAAGCGATGGTCCTCTGCCATCAACTCCGCTGGGCCGGCCACGTTGTCTGGATGCCCGACCACCATCTCTCAAAGCAGTTGCTCTAGTCTGAACTTAAGAACGGAAAACGGAACGTTGGTGGACAGGAAAAGAGATTGAAAGATGGGCTCAAAGCCAACCTTAGAATCTCTGGCATAGACATTGAGAACTGGGAAGCCCTGGCCCTTGAGCGCTCCAGCTGGAGGTCAGCTGTGACCAGCAGTGCTGCAGAATTCGAGGAGGCACGAGTGGAGGGTGAAAGAGAGAAATGTGCCAGGAGGAAGACGCGTCAAGCCAACCCCGACCAGGACCACCTTCCACCTGGAAACCAATGCCCTCACTGTGGGAGAAGATGCGGGTCAAGAATAGGGCTCCACAGCCACCTACGAACCCACAGGGAAACGCATAATGGAAGACCATCTTACTCGTCCAACGAGGGATCGCCTAAGTAAGTAAGTAAGTCTATCTAATACTGTCTATCAGTGTCACTATATGAATGAAGCATGATAAATTAATGTGCAATACGTTGTTCATAACAGAGGGAAAATACTGCTTTTCTGAAACTGTGTGTCTGAGCACTTGACTAGAATACCTTGTCTCTCATCTCAGAGAAAGCCAAAGGCAAATCCCTTCTGAAGAAATCTTCCCAAGAAATCGCTGTAATAGGTTCTCCTTAGGATTGCCATAAACTGGAAACAAGTTGTAGGCACACAATAATGAAAAAGTGAGCAAAACACACTTCCACAATTACCCTTCACTGTAGTACAAGGAGCAAAACCTTACTTTCATGTAGTAGAAGCAGTTCAAGTTTTAAAGGCTTACACCTACACTTTCTGGGAGATGCAGAAACTGAATTATGAATATAAATTTACAGTCATGAAACACAAGCAAGAAACCTGTGCCAATACTAATATTCCATTTGTAAATTGAACTAAAATTAGAACCAATTAATTGAATTGGCCAAATAAGGACAGATTTAAAGAGTACAGTGTCACAGGTGCAATTAGTCATCCATCTCTAAGTCTTATACAGAACTCTTCTACTCTCGACTGCTGCTTTGTCAGTTTTACCCATGATTTCAGTTAAAATTTCATTACACCATTCAGCAGTACAAGTTTGGAGTGTTCTGCATTTCTGGAAAAATGTTTATGTAGGTCTGATTTCGACCTCATCTTTCTACAAAACCTGCAAGTTTGGGAAACATCTGATTAAAAACAGGTACAGATAAGTTGCACACAACAAAGAGTGGCAACAAGACTGCCCAAAAGCTAATCACAGATGACAGCAGGAATTCATGTGATTCACTAGAAGGCATGATCATTAAATTTGCAGATGACACCAAACTGGGAGGGATAGCTAATACTCCAGAAGACAGGAGCAGAATTCAAAACAATCTTAACAGATTATGGAGATGGGCCAAAACCAACAAAATGAAGTTCAACAGGGACAAGTGCAAGATACTCCACTTAGGCAGAAAAAATGAAATTCAGACATACAGAATGAAGGACAATGCCTGGCTCGAGAGCAGTACGTGTGGAAAAGATCTTGGAGTCCTCGTGGACAACAAGTTAAACATGAGCCAACAATGTGATGTGGCGGCAAAAAAGGCCAATGGGATTTTGGCATGCATCAATAGGAGCATAGGGTCTAGATCCAAGGAAGTCATGCTACCCCTCTATTCTGCCTTGGTTAGACCACACCTGGAATATTGTGTCCAATTCTGGGCACCACAATTCAAGAGAGATATTGAGAAGCTGGAATGTGTCCAGAGGAGGGCGACTAAAATGATCAAGGGTCTGGAGAACAAGCCCTATGAGAAGCGGCTTAAAGAGCTAGGCATGTTTAGATTGAAGAAGAGAAGGCTAAGAGGAGACATAATAGCCATGGATAAATATGTGAGAGGGAGTCATAGGGAGGGGGGAAAAAGCTTGTTTACTTCATCTGTTCTAGTTAGATGTTGGAGGGGCTTGGAACCAAAACAATAGTCTTCTTCTCTTGTCAGGGTCACGTTTTAAGACAGTGATTCTCAACCTGTGGGTCCCCAGGTGTTTTGGCCTACAACTCCCAGAAATCCCAACCAGTTTACCAGCTGTTAGGATTTTTGGGAGTTGAAGGCCAAAACATCTGGGGACCCACAAGTTGAGAACCACTGTTTTAAGAGGTTTAACAACAGTCTGATATTATCACTCTTCTTCCAAGGCTCAACATGTACTGATACGAGAGATGAAACATTGTCCTTCAACAAACACAGCAGAATCTTGTACCACTCCAAACAAATGTATTAGGCTTGAACTTCATGGATTAGACTCCATTTAATCAGATGTAGCAATTTATAATAACATACTGTATATACTCCAGTATAAGCCTAGTTTTTCAGCCCCCTTTTTAGGCTGAAAAAGCCCCCCTCAGCTTATAATCGAGTTAATGTTATTTATTATTTTACTCTGTAATTAGTATTAATTTTATTTGATTTATTATTATTATTACACTTACATTATTTTACACTATTATTATTTTTATTACATTTATTATTTTACTCTATTTATTATTATTAATAGCCATCCCCTTCCACGCGTTGCAGTGTCCTACATGGGAGTTCTGTGTGGGAGGTTTGGCCCAATTCTATTGTTGGTGGGGTTCAGAATGGTCTGTGATTGTAGGTGAACTATAAATCCCAGGAACTACAACTCCCAAATGCCAAGATTCTATTTTCCCCAAACTCCACCAGTGTTCATATTTGAGCATATTGAGTATTCATGTAGAGTTTGGTCCAGATCCATCATTGTTTGAGTCCACAGCGATCTCTGGATGTAGGTGAACTACAACTCCAAAATCAAAGGACCCTTCCAGTATTTTCTGTTGGTCATGGGGTTCTGTGTCCCAAGATTGGTTCAATTCCATTATTGGTGGAGTTCAGAATGCTCTTGGATTGTAGGTGTACTATAAATCCCAGCAACTACAACTCCCAAATGACAAAATCAATTTCTTTGAGTGGGGAACATGCATTGGGGTGTTAGGTGTCTTGTGTCCAAATTTGGTGTCAATTCGCCCAGTGGTTTTTGAGTTCTGTTAATCCCACAAACGAACATTACATTTTTATTTATATAGATGCTCTATTGTTAATGTTATTATAGTTATTATTTTACTCTATTATTACATTTATTATTTTACTCTACTTAGTATTGTTATTATATTTATTATTTTACTCTATTGTTATTTTTATTATTACATTTATTATTTTACTCTATTATTATTATTGGAAGGATACGTAAGCACATTTACATTGAAGAAGGTTAGAATGACGGTTTAATCAGAATTGGAAAGTCTTATTTTAAATTACAGCTTTATGTAAATATTAAGAACATTTCACCTACTGACGCCTCAATTAATGTAATTTTATTGGTATCTATTTTTATTTTGAAATTTACCATTCACTGCTGCATTTCCCACCCTCGGCTTATACTTGAGTCAATACGTTTTCCTCGTTTTTTGAAGTCAAATTAGGTATCTCGGCTTATATTCGGGTCGGCTTATACTTGAATATATACGGTATTCTTAGAGAGAATGGTCTGTCCATAGTTAATCATAAGTTTGAGTTTGGAGAATTTGGTCTCCTTACACCATCTCCAATGCTCTACACACAACACAATACTGTGGTGGAGCGCCATCAGAATTATTTACCCAATAATCAATGTAATTTGTTATATGTTCCTCCCTGAGTTGAATTTTTACTGCCCATATTCACCATATGATGAGCCTTTACATGTATTGGAAGGGACTAATCACAAGGATTTCCTGAAGCTATGAGGAGCAGGAGATGGGAGAAGAAGGTGACATGTTATTGCATGCCTAACAAGTTCCTTCCTGTAGAGAAGAACTAACTTTAGCATTTGGCAATCCAAGACTTTTCACCATCCCAACCAAGCGAAGACCTACAGCATTTTCTACAATAGCACTCAGAATTTGGAGTGCTTTTTGTGTATTTGTATGCCTGAAAGAATAGAAATGAAGCAGAAGAAAAAAAATACAAATTAGATGAGCTTCACTTATTTCATTCTTCTAGTACCGTTTGCGAAATAAGCATATGAAGGAGATATTGTGCCAGGACTGGAGTTATTACATTTCAAACACCAATTTAAAGGCTTGGAAAAAGCGCATACTGAAATCCAAGGTTTTTCTTTTTCTACAGACTAATATAACATAATATATAAGGGTGTTTGTTTATGTAATGTATTTCAACAAGGCTATTTTCCACTAGAAAATCATACATGGTATGGATCCTAGCTGACAGAGCGGTTCATGCAAATTGAAAATCACTGCTACATTACAAAGCATTTAAATGATCACTAGCTGTGCTTTGGGGCATGTATTAATGGGAGAGAATCAGCCAGCATCATCATCATCACCATCTCTTCTTTCTCCTCCTCTCTACTGGAACATCTATCTAAATACTGGAATGCTTTCCACAATTCTCAAATCTATACAGAAATTCATGTAATGATTTGAAAATAACCACAAAAAGCATAAACCAATCTCTCTGGACCAGAGAATATTTTAAGGACTATAGGCAACGACAGCAAAAGAGATTCTTTACCATTGCACTGAGAGTTTCTTCCCAATCTGGTCTTTCACGGGGATGGATGCTTCTCTGAAGCTCTGGAACAAAATCATCCTCTTCTGAATGTAGAGAGGACTTCATCATCCTAAAGGAAAAAGAATGTGGAAGAATTACACATTTGCAATTGTTCACATTACTGTAAACAGTGGTTCTCAAGCTTCCTTAATGCAGCTCCTCATGTTGTGGTGGCCCCCAACTATAGAATTGTTTTCATTGTTACTTCAGAACTGTAATTTTGCTACTGTTATAAATCGTAATGTAAATATATGATCTGCAGGATGTATTTGCATTCACTGGACCAAATTTGGCACAAATACCCAATATGCCCAATTTTTAATACTGGTGAGGTGTACGGGGAAAGGCGGGGGGGGGGGGGGGAAATGATTTTGTCAATTGGGAGCTGTAGTTGCTGGGATTTATAGTTCACCTACAATCAAAGAGCATTCTGAACTCCACCAATGATGGAATTGAACCAATCTTGGCACACAAAACTCCCATGGCCAGCAGAAAATACTGGAAGGGTTTGGTGGGCATTGACCTTGAATTTTGGAATTGTAGTTCACCTACATTCAATGAACATTGTGGACTCAAACAATGATAGATCTGGACCAAACTTGGCACAAGTACTGAATATGCCCAAATGTGAACACTGGTAGAGTTTGGGTAAAATAGACCTTGACATTTGGGAGTTGTATTTGCTGGGATTTATAGTTCACCTATAGTCAAAGAGCATTCTGAACCCCATCAACAATAGAATTGGGCCAAACTTCCCACAGAGAACCCCCATGTCTTGGGGGTACTGAATATGCCCAAATGTGAACACTGGTAGAGTTTGGGTAAAATAGACCTTGACATTTGGGAGTTGTAGTTGCTGGGATTTATAGCTCACCTATAGTCAAAGAGCATTCTGAACCCCATCAGCAATAGAATTGGGCCAAACTTCCCACACAGAACCCCATGTCTTGAAGGGACTCATTGGTGGGAGCCTCCCTCCAGCCTCTTACACTCTCCTTTGCACACATGCATACCATGCTGCCATGTGCCGAGCACACCTGCTCTCCCCTCCCCACTTGGAGTCTCAAAAACAGTCCTCCCCATGGCTGAGAGGCCAGCCAATCACAATGGAGAAGGGCTTTTGGCAGGACGATTATCCGTCTGTTTTCCAAAAAGGAAGAGAAGGAAAGTAGGAGATTTTCAGGCTTCTCTGCCAAAGGGGTTCCTAAGACCATCAGAAATCTATGTTTTCTGATGGTCGCTGAGGACCCCTCTGAAACCCCTCCACGACCTCCCCCCCAGGGGACCTGACCCCAAGTTTGAGAAACGCTGCCCTATCCTAAAAAGAGGTTGTCAGCCTTCTAGATCATATATCTTTAGGATATTTGCAGCAGAGCGGCAAGAGGTCATTGGTTTCTGTGGAAACAGCACTGGAGTGTATCACCAGAATCTCACCAATGTGGAGAATTACAAAAAAAACTACGGGAAATATAAGTTTTGCCTTAAAATTAAACATGATAGCAAAGGTTCTGAGTAACAGCAAAGAAAGGGAAGAAAAGAGTGCTTGCATCTTATTCAGACTCATTAGAATATATCCAAGGACCTCAGATCTGCTGTTTTGAAATTTTAAACAGTTTAAAGGGCCCTATAGAATAGTTCCATACACAGCCATTCTTTTCATCCCAGATGTGTATATGGGAAGCAAAGTAATTTACAATGCAAGAAGATATTTTGCATGCAAGGAGAGACAAAGTCTATAGATTTCAGCATTTTCATGAAGGATGTTGTGACCCCATCCCAACAACAACAACAACAACATAAATATGACTGATTTATAATAAAATCCTGTAGTAATAATATTGTTTTAATATCTGACATAAAGAGTCATTCTGAGTCAAGGACATCATAAAGCCCATTTGTAATTTTCACATGTTAATCCAACATTATCATTTTTGTCGTCCCACAAATATATCTTTAGTATATTTCTAGAGATGGACACAGAGGATTAAACCACTGAGCTGATGAAGTTGCTGACCGAAAGGTCGGCGGTTTGAATCTGGGGAGCAGGGTGAGCTCCCGCTGTTAGGCCCAGCTTCTGCTAACCTAGCAGTTCGAAAACATGCAAATGTCAGTAGATCAACAGGAATGTAACGGCACTCAATGCAGTCATGCTGGCCACATAACCTAGTAGGTGTCTGCTGACAACGTCGGCACTTCAACCTGAAAATGGAGATGAGCACCACCCCACAGAGTCGGACACGACTAGACTTGATGCCAGGGGAAGCCTTCAGCTACCTATATCTCTAGGGAAGCATTCAAGCTCAAAGCCATTCAAAATACTATCAAAACATAATCTGTATATTTATATAAAGATATCATGAAATCCAAACTCTGGTTTAGAGCTCTCTCAATCTCAAGAAAACTATTTCCTTCTATCATCTTTCCCCACTCTTCATTCATATGGGAATTTTGCTGTTAGTAAGGAATTCATAAAGAGAACCCTACATTATACATTTTGAACATGATCTCCAAGCCACAGCTTGAAAATCTTAAATATTTTAGATGACAACCTCTAAAATGGAGCTCTGTGATCTGTGTTGGCTGGAGAGCCTTAGAATTGCAGTCATTGGTCCTTCTGTGTTCTCTCTTTCTTTGTGGATCCTTTTTATTGACATTAAAACTCATGGGGTGAGTCAGATCCAGCTTCTCATGTGGGGACATGAGAGAAGTCTCCCACAGGATGGTAAAACATCTGGGCGTCCCCTGGGCAACGTCCTTGCAGATGGTCAATTCTCTCACACCAGAAGCAACTTGAAGTGTCTCAAGCCATTCCTGATATGGGGGGGGGGGGGGGCTTGGCTGAATAAGTAATGTTTTGAGCAGATTTGTGGATGCACACGTATCCTTAATGTTTAAATGTTGCCTTTTCACATATCAACTAGCTGTCCCCTGCCACGCGTTGCTGTAGCCCACATGGAGGTTCTGTGTGGGAGGTTTGGGCCAATTCTATTGTTGGTGGGGTTCAGAATGCTCTGTGATTGTAGGTGAACTATAAATCCCAGCAACTACAACTCCCAAATGTCAAGAATCTATTTTCCCCAAACTCCACCAATGTTCACATTTGGGCATATTGAGAATTCTTGTAGAGTTGGGTCCAGATCCATCATTGTTTTGAGTCCACAGTGCTCTCTGGATGTAGGTGAACTACAACTCCAAAACCAAAGGACACTGCCCACCAAACCCTTCCAGTATTTTCTGTTGGTCATGGGAGAACTGTGTGCCAAGTTTGGTTCAATTCCATTGTTGGTGGGGTTCGGAATGCTCTTTGATTGTAGGTGAACTATAAATCCTAGCAACTACAATTCCCAAAGGACAAAATCATTTTTTTTGAGTGAAGGACATACATTGGGTTGTTAGGTGTATTGTGTCCAAATTTGGTGTCAATTCCCCCAGTGGTTTTTGAGTTCTGTTAATCCCACAAACGAACATTATATTTTTTATTTATATAGATGTCAATATATACTTATCCTGCATCTACCTAACACAAGGGCTTTAAAATAAGGCATAACTCATCCCAGTGAGCTCACATGCAGAATATGTCAGGCAAGAACAAATTCGCCTACAGTCGAAAATTATGTTGATATAAGCAACTGGATATGACCACAATAACAAGTCCCTCCTGGCATTTGTCTTTGCTAATTTGTAAGTCAACGTTTTTGTGGTTGTTTTCTGTATGAAGAGACTGATACATTATTCAATCCAAAGCTAGGAAGTAACCAAAGCAACTATCACAGTAACGTTAATTGATTCTGTTTTAAGGCAACTAAAACATAAGGTCACATTAGGATTGTCATATTAAAAGTGATACTTCCACACAGTTTATTTTGTAATAGCTGTTTGGACTATTTTTGGAATCATAGAGGGTATGTGTTTTGCATCATAAACCAGTGGCTTGTAGCATTATATATGATAGCTGTGGGTGTGTTATGAAACTACCAACGAAATACTCTGGGTTGCTTTTGAGCAGTAAACTTATATATTACATTTAATAACTGTAACAAAGATTAGCTTCTTGGGAGGTTTTTAAAGCAACATCCCAAACTTCCCAACAAATACAAGTATTTGTAAATATTCCAAGACGGAGATACATGACACTAGATGCCTTTCTTCTGCATTTCTCAGTTTGTGTTGAAAGTGCAAGTTAAGGAACAATGCTGCAGGAAGTGCAACAATTTCATTAAAAATATATGTCCCACCCTTTATCCAAGGACCCAACAATAGGAATTTTGACAGTTTAAGACAACATTAAACAATAATAATTCTAGAAGAGAAGTCATGCTACCCCTCTATTCTGCCTTGGTAGAATATTGTGTCCAATTCTGGGCACCACAATTGAAGAGACATATTGACAAGCTGGAATGTGTCCAGAGGAGGGCGACTAAAATGATCAGGGGTCTGGAGAACAATCCCTATGAGGAGTGGCTTAAAGAGCTGGGCATGTTTAGCCTGAAGAAGAGAAGGCTGAGAGGAGATATGATAGCCATTTATAAATATGTGAGAGGAAGTCACAGGGAGGAGGGAGCAAGCTAGTTTTCTGCTGCCCTGGAGACTAGGACGCAATGGAGCAATGGCTTCATACTATAAGAAAGGAGATTCCATCTGAACATTAGGAAGAACATCCTGACTGTGAGAGCCGTTCAGCAGTGGAACTCTCTGCCCTGGAGTGTGGTGGAGGCACTTTCTTTGGAAGCTTTTAAACATAGGCTGGATGGCCATCTGTCGGTGGTGCTTTGAATGCAATTTTCCTGCTTCTTGGCAGGGGGTTGGACTGGATGGCCCATGAGGTCTCTTCCAATTCTATGATTCTACTATTCTAATGTGGGATTTTCCGCTTTGATATTCTGTGATATAGGGCTTTGTGGAAGGGGCCGCATTTCTCATTATGGCCCATGAGATCTCTTCCAACTCACTGTAAGCATATTAAACCATGCCCAAAATAAAAGCAAATTAAAATACCTTAATAGTATATTTCTTCCATTCTAAAACACATATTTTTCCTATATAAACATCTCTAAAAACGGGGTGCATCTTAGAATGGTAAGTGGATCTTATGTATTTTTGGTGGTGGTGGTGGTGGTGGTGGTACTGAAATGGAGATGCATCTTTTGACATCTTACAACTGAAGAAATACAATAATACACACTCTGTCGTATTAATGTATACATTGCAGTGGCGCAATGGGTTAAACCCTTGTGCTACTAAATTGCTGACCTGAAGGTTGGCTGAACTCCTGACCTGAAGGTTAGCAGTTCAAATCCACTAGACAGGGTGAGCTCCCATCTGTCAGCCCTAGTTCTTGTCAACCTAGCAGTTCAAATACATGCAAACGTGAGTAGATAAATAGGTATTGCTTCAGTGGGAAATGACAAAGAGATGCTTCAAGCAATCATGCTGGCCATACAACCAGGAGGTGACAACGCAGGCTCCTTGGCTTGAAAACGGAGGAAGAACCTCCCCAGAACCAGAGATGAGCACCACCTCCAGAAAGCCGGAAATGAAAGGAGGAGCCACTGCCTTTGTTTGTGTTTGTCTGTCTCATTGTATATGACTGTAAAGGCATTGAATGTTTACCGATGTATGTAAATGCTGTAATCTGTTCTGAGTTCCCTATGGAAGAAGGGCAGAATATTTTTAAAAGTGTATTATTATGTTATTATTTTACTGACACAAAAACACAGTATGTCACAGCAAACGAGATCTATATGCTGGATTTCATATCACAAAATCACAAGTTGAACACTTCCCAAGCATCTAGGGTTGTGTGATGTATTTTCGAATGATGCGTGCAATCGCAAGTAAGGTGGCCTTTTGCAGTAGACAGATCATGATTTTGTCAATGTTTATTGTTTCCAAATGCTGGCTGAGATCTTTTGGCACGACACCCAGTATGCCAATGACCACTGGGACCACCTGTACTGGTTTATGCCAGAGTCTTTGCAGTTCGATTTTGAGGTCCTGATAACGGCTGAGTTTTTCCTGTTGTTCTTCTTCAATGTGACTGTCACCCAGTATGGTGACATTAATAATCCAAATTACTACTACTACTACTACTACTTATTATTATTATTATTATATTGTTCCCATTGAAGGGGCACATCAATCTGCCGTAATACCATCTCAACAATCTTGTGTGGTACATTACTCTCAAAGATGGTGGCCAACTCAACACTACCTCATAAAAGTTCAATGAATGAGGAGAGAAATCAATATGGGTATCTACACCCCCAATCAAAAATAAGGAGAGAGAACACATTTTTCTCTTGGTAGGTTAATAAGGGGAACACCGCACTGATGTTCAAGGCAGTTTGTAAACAAGGAAAAGCAATTTCAGGAGATCCAAGTGTACCCCTGTGCCAAACAATTATCTCTCCTCTGCCGAAGGCGGTTCATTAAATTAGGTAGAAAAGACAGATCAAACATAATCCAACTGAAGGTCATTCAAGTTACCACCTAGTCACTGACTGGGATATTACCTCCATATATTGAATGGAATATAGGGTTATTATCTCAAGAGCAACAACATTCAATTCAATAGATGGAGATAATATCCCAGCCATAAACCAGTGACTTCATTTTTATAAGGTGCAAGGCTTGATACTGTTGAATCTAACTTAAGGAAACCTACTTTCTCTAAACCCAGCAAGTTGCTTAATGGCAGGCTATTAACCTGATCGCCCACAAGGGCCAAATTGACACAAATGCGGAGCTTCACATTACTAACCCAACATGGCTGTTTACAAAAATACTTGCAAGGCCACTACCTAATGGAAAATGAGTACAAATTATTTTTTCTATCTTCTACTTTCAATAATCCTAAAGCCATTTCCAAAGAGGGTCTCTCCCAGTCCCGTTTCCATAAGTTTATAATGGGAACAGGATCACAAGTTGTGCACTCATTCTAAGTGATTCTTCTGCTTTTCTTCATGTCAGGTGAGCACCACACATGGCCAACAAAGCAAGTAATATTCAAAGTTGTCTCTCTAAAAGCACCCCTTTTAGGAGCCCCCAGTGGCACATGGGTTAAACCCTTGTACCAGCAGGACTGCTGACCAAAAGGTCAGCGGTTGAATCCAGGGAACAGGGTGAATTCCCATCTTGTAGCTCCAGCTTTTCATGTGGGAACATGAGAGAAGTCTCCCACAGGATGGATAAGAATATGTGCATGTCTGGGAGGAATATGGGTTGTTTTGTTGTTGTTGCTGCTGTTGTTATTTTGTCGTGTCAGGAGCAAATTGAGTTGCTTCTGGTGTGAGAGAATTGGCCGTCTGCAAAGATGTTGCCCAGAGGACGCCCGGATGTTTTGATGTGTTACCATCCTTGTGCGAAGCTTCTCTTATGTCCCCACATGAGGAGCTGGAGCTGATAGAGGAGCTCATCCGCGCTCTCCCCGGATTCAAACCTGTGACCTGTCGGTCTTCAGTCCTGCCAGCAAAGGGGTTTAACCCACTGCGCCACTGGAAGCCCCTGGGTTGTTAAAGGAGACTCTAACAACAAGGCCTCCTTTTCCCATTCAGAACTTAGCGCCTTAGGATCCCCAGGTAGCACAATGTAAGCTCCAGCTCCCATGCAGGGACATGAGAGAAGCTTCCCACAGGATGGTAACACATCTTGGCGTCCCCTGGGCAACAACCTTGCAGATGGCCAAATTTCTCACACCAGAAATGACTTGCAGTTTCTCAAGTCGCTCCTGATATGAAAAAAAAAACCTTTGTTGGCAAAGTAGTGTAGGTTCAATACTGAACATAAGGTCGCAAGGCATGACATTAAGCCGGCACTGAGACCAGATACTTTTGCAGAAATGTCTGAGATCAAGATGCCACTTGATTCAACTTCTCTGGAGTCTGCTACACTGTCCTCTGCCACAGGCCAATGTACTTCAATATGACCTTTTTAATTATACAGAGTTGTGGGGATAATAAAATGTCTTCATGAGCAAGACTTTTCAGAAGTGCTTGATTATAGAATCAGGGCAGTATTTTTTTGCTGGGAACCAAACAAACCTTAAATAATGTTATTTGAAAGAATACTATGAAGTTTATAATGTTAACTGTCATGGTTTAAGCTGTAAAAAAATCTGTCTCAGAACCCATTGGAAAATGCTCAAAGGACAACAGCCAATTTCAATTGTGAATGTTAGTGAAGGAAAATGGAATAATGAAGTGAACATGCTATTAGCCTTACGGGAAAAATGAAACATTATTGAAATTATGCTAAGGCAGAGAAACCCAGGCAAACAGGTATAACCAATTAATTTCAAGCATCAAATTTTGAAAAGATGAGTTGTATCAGGAAAATAAGAAAAATAACAGGAACAGCTTCTGCAGAATGAAAAACTAAGAAGAAATAAAGTCCAGTTAATTAACAGAAGTCGCTCCTTATAACCTTTCTGGAAGTGAACTGCTTCCCTTGGACACATTAAGAACCAAAGATGTCTCATTTCTCAATTTATAACCAGAGCAAACAATGTTGCTTTCTGGTAGATGTTTTTCCTCTTTAAAGCCCTTTCAAAACAATTGATAAAAATGACTGCTCCACCAACAAAAAACAAATTAAAAAAAAGCGAAGCCATTTGTAGCTTATTAAACAGGATAAAAAAACAAATAAATATGTAACACTTACACAAAAGATATGTAAATATATCTACACTGTGGGTGCAGCATGCTGAATGGACGCTGAATCACACCAATGTGTAACTGATGACAAAACTCATATAATGATCCGGTTTCACAATACTCAATGGGCGTCTGGTCAAAACGCAAAGGGAAATACACACCTTGCTGAATAAACTATCTCTGGAATGGAACTCTACTTGCAGAACCCTTGTGTATGTCACCAATCCTGAATTCAAAAAGTATGACAAGAGAATCATAGAGTTGGAAGAGACCACAAGGGCCATCCAGGACAACCCTATTCCGCCATGTAGGAAAACACAACCAAAGCCCTCCCGACAGATGGCCCATCCAACCTCCGCTTAAAAACCTCCAGAGAAGAGAAGGAGACTCCATCACAGTCAACATATTCCACTGCCCAACAGCTCTTACCATCAGGATGTTCTTCCTAATGTTTAGGTGTAATCTCCTGGTTGCGAGTGTAGAGAAGAGCAAACCACAGACCACCCACTGCAATGAAACCTGAGCCCTGCCACATGCACAATGGAAGACCTTCTTGCAGCAACATCAGAGGCACTCCAAGTGGCCAGCTACTGGTCAAAGGACATTTAATAGAATGCCAAGTCTGCAAACTTTGTGTTTTGTTTGTCTGTATGTTTTAATGCAATACAACTGTTTTGGTTCGCTCCTGACATCTATATAAGTAAAAATGTAATGTTCGTTTGTGGGATTAACATAATTCAAAAACCACTGGGCAAATTGACACCAAATTTGGCCACAAGATACCTACTAACTCAAGGAGTGAACATCACTAAAAAAAAATGGTTTTGTCATGTGGGAATTGTAGTTGATGAGATTTATAGTTTATTTACAATCAAAGAGCATTCTGAACTCCACCAGTGATGGAGTTGAATCAAACGTGGCATACAGGACTCCCATGACCAACAGAAAACACTAGAAGGGTTTGGTGGGCATTGACCTTGAGTTTGGGAGTTGTAGTTCCCGATCTGTCATTGTTTGAGTCCACAGTGCTCTCTGGACAGAGAGCACTGTAGACTCAAACAATGACAGATCGGGACCACACTTGGCACGAATACTCCATACACCCAAATATGAACACAGATGGAGTTTGCGGGAAATAGACCTTGACATTTGAGAGTTGTAGTTACTGGGATCTATAGTTCACCTACAATCAAAGAGCATCCTGAACCCTACCAACGACAGAATTGGGGCAAACTCCCCACACAGAACCCATACTTAAGGCCATCCAGTCCAACTCCCTTGATCAGGGCAAGAAAATGTAATCGAAACCCTCCTGACAAAGAGCCATCCCGCTATAGATATAGATAGATATAATTCTCTCTCTCTCACACACACACACACACAGATATAGTATCATAGATTTGAAAGGGACCTCTAAAGAAGGACAATTATATGTTGCATGTTCCAGAGTAGACCAACCAGATAATCTCCACATCAACACTGACAAAGAAACAGCAAGAAATACTGTTTACCCACAAGCATCAAGAAATTACATATATTCAAAACCAACACTTTCTCATTACTTTATTTTCCAGATCACCAGACTGGGCCACAGCAACGCGTGGCAGGGGATGGCTAGTCTATATAAATAAAAATGTAATGTTCCCTTGTGGGATTAACATAACTCAAAAACCACTGGATGAATTGATGCCAAATTTGGACACAATACATCTAACAGTCCAACGAGTGTCCATCACCCATACACACACAGACACACGCACACACACAACCCCAGCATAACAGACTTAAAACCCAAAAATACACCATATATACATATACAAATACACTCATATACATATGCACATGCACACACATATATATATGCACAAATACACACAAATACACCCATACATATACACATGCACACACATATACATATCCACATACATACATATATACACACAAATATGCATAAAGACAAGCACACACATATACACAATATACATGTACGCATATAAACACACAAATTAACAAATATATACACACAAATATACAAACACACACATATATACACCCATATATAAATATATACACACGCAAACACAAATATACACACATATATTCACACACAGAATGGGCCACAGCAACATGTGGCAGGGGACAGCTAGTGATAAATAAATAAGGTGGAATCTCTTTGCCTACAAGTTGAATCAATTGCTCCATGCCCTTGTCCCTTTCTCAATGTAGAATCCTTCCAAATGTTTAAACATAGCTCTCATGTTCCCTCTCAAACTTCTCTTCTCCAAGCTAAACATACCCAACTCCTCCATGGTCATATGCCTATCTCTATGTTAAGTCCACAAGCACAACAACATCTCACTGATGTTTCCTGTCAACTGTTTATAAGAGGCCTGCTACTAGGCAGTAATATATTGTCATTGACTTATAATCACATTTTATCCATATATTGACCTAATATTTTGATAAAATTGGGCAAGACACATTTCGGTATCTCAAAAGTTAGACCTGTTCCTGCCAATTCTAAAAATGATACCACTTTTATTCTATCAGCCCTAGTTTTTGAGATACAGAACACGTGGCATGTCCCAGTCTTCATCTGCTTGCCCATTAAGAATCATGATAACCATATTTAAGAAAGTAGAGCTGATGTGGTCTATCCAATGCAATTTTCTGAATCAGTGCCCCAAATAACCCCAGGAAATCCTAAAAGCCAAGACAACAATATTTCTCTTTTCTGCTAAGCTATGTAATCTTTGTCATTCACAAATTTGTCTAATCCGTCATTACCTCTTGTGAATTGTACAGTTTAACTATATGTACATGAAAAACTGAAGCTTTATTCAAACTGAAAAACCAAAGCTTTATTCCATTTCAATAAGCTGTTTAGTTGCATTCACACATTTCGGTGGATTCTGTGAGGCATGGCCAAACACGATAGCATGGATGCCTATTTCTGAATATCATTTTCATTGCTACATTACCTCCCTATCTGCAGAATTGAGATCATTTCTGATACTTCCATCACGTGGCTATTGCAATTTCCTAATAGGGCCAAAAAGGAAATCAAAAAGAGATTTACTGACTATCAGAGGTATATCATTCTAATTAGATATTTACCCAACAGACCCTTAAAAGCAATGATTCAGTGGCAACTCAGCAAGCAGGCAAAGTGTGTATGTGTGTGTTTTACAGATACGGTATGATTAAACATATTTAAACAAAAATGTTAAATATCTGCTGTTGCCTTGGTAACCCTCATTTGTCACTTGGGCTTTTACCCAAATTATCTTTTGTGTGAGAGAGAGTGATTTTATTCTAATGCCTACCATGCAATATCCAGCAGGCTTGTAATTGTAGATGCACGCAGAAAATGAGTAGGTATGAAATACTTCCTTTGAGTTTGTTGAAATTCTTACAGTTCTGATCTGATGGAACAGACACAAACTTGAAGACTTTCAGCAGCTGGAAAACCTTCCAAATCAGGATTGTTGTATTGGCTTTCCATCAGATGGTGAAAGTGCATTCCACGGTAAGAAGAAGCCAGAATTCAAGTCATGCCAATAAGAAAAAACCCCTTTTTATTGCAAGCAAGCATGGATATGGGCCCTTGGTGCTACAGTGGGTTAAACCACTGAGATGCGGAACTTGCTGGCAGTTCGAATCTGGGGAGCAGGGTGAGCTCCCACTGATAGCCCAAGCTTATTTATTTATTTACAACATTTATATGCCGCGCTTCTCGCCCCGAAGGGGACTCAGAGCAGCTTACAAGCTATATATACATACAATATATTATATTGTTAGCATAGTACAATATCAGTATTAATTATTACTATATGTATTATGCCATTATATTGTAATATTATTAGTAATATTACATCTATATAAATAAAAATGTAATGCTCATTTGTGGGATTAACATAACTCAAAAACCACTAGGTGAATTGACACCAAATTTGGATAGCATACACCTAACAACCCAATGTATGTTCTTCACTCAAAAAAACTCCCCCCCCCCAAAAAAAAGATAAGACATTTAAAATTTACAAAAGGATGAAGAAAACACAGCACATGCATGCAAACCCCTTCCCTCCACAGTGCTCTCTGGATGTAGGTGAACTTCTATTTTTCTTCTTCTTTCTCTTTATCATCATCATCAGAGGCTGAATGGCCATCTATCAGAAGTGATTTGATTGTGTTTTCCTTTATAGCAGAAAGGGCTGGACTGGATTGCCCTTTGAGGTCTCTTCCTACCCTAGGATTCTACTATTATTGTTGTAGTAGTTGTTATTATTAAGCAGAGGGTGAATGTCCATCTGTCAGGAGTGCTTTGATTGTGCTTTTCCCTTATGGCAGAAGGGGCAGGATTGGATGGCCCTTGGAAGTCTCTTTCTATCCTAGGATGCTATTATTACTAATACTGTTGTTGTTGTTGTTTATTTATTATTTATTTATTTACTCCTTTTGTATACCGCCTATATCAGCCAAAAAAGGCGACTCTAAGCGGTTTACAGTAAAAAAGTGCAACATTGAACAATACATGTGACAAACATCCACAAACAATACACATAACGTCATCACGCCTCGAATAGAATCAGATCCAAATCTCACAGTCGTTTTACCATTCCTTGTTCAGTATGCCGTCTTTCAGAGTCAGATGTTATTGCATGCTTATCCGAACGCCTGTTCGAAGAGCCACGTCTTAACCCGCCTCCTAAACGCCAATAGCGAAGGGGCCTGCCTGATCTCCGCTGGTAGTGCATTCCATAGCCGAGGGGCCACCACCGAGGAAATGAAGAATGGGAAAGAAGGAGGAAAGGAAGGAGGGACAGGAAGGAAGGAAAAAAGGAGGGGGGAAAGAAGGGAAGGAAGGGGGAAAAAGGAGGGACATGAAGGGAGGGAGGAGAAGGAAGGTGGAAGGAAGGAGGGGGGTGATCTTGCTATCACTGTGCAAACCTGGGCAAAGTCATGGTGTATTGATGGTGTATTGCGCCAATGGGATTTTGGCCATTGGGATTTTGGCCTCCTTCAAGATGGCATTTAACTGTTTAACTATTGTAAGTAATGTATTGTCTAAGGCTTTCATGGCTGGAATCACTGGGTTGTTGTAGGCTTTTCGGGCTATATGGCCATGTTCTAGAAGCATTCTCTCCTGACGTTTTGATGGCATCTATGGCAAGCATCTTTGGAGGTTGTGAGGTCTCTGAGCTTGAGGATGCTTGCCATAGATGCACGCGAAACATCAGGAGAATGCTTCTAGAATGCATGGCTCTATATGGCCGGTCTAAAAAACCTCTATGCAAGAACCGTAGATACTTAACATGCATGCTAGGGCCGGGTTCAGAGGGCGGAGATGCGTTCGGACAGGGTGGTTGGGCCAGAACCTTAGGGCTTTATAGGCTAAAGCCAGCACCTTGAATTGTGCCCGGTAGCAAATTGGCAGCCAGTGGAGCTGGCTCAACAGAGGAGTGGTATGCTCCCTGAGTGCCGCTCCCGTTAGCAACCTGGCTGCCGAACGCTGGACCATCTGAAGCTTCCGGGAAGTCTTCAAGGGCAACCCCACGTAGAGCGCGTTGCAGTAATCTATGCGGGATGTAACCAGAGCGTGGACTACCGTGGCCAAGTCAGACTTCCCAAGGTACGGGCGCAGCTGGCGCACAAGTTTTAATGTTCTAGAGACATTCTCTCCTGACGTTTCACCTATATCTATGGCGGGCTCCAAGCTTAGCGAAGAATCCAGAGTCACACCCAAGCTGCGAACCTGCATCTTCAGGGGGAGTGCGACCCCGTCCAACACAGGCTGTAACCCTATAACCTGTTCGGCCTTCCGACTGACCAGGAGTACCTCTGTCTTGTCTGGATTGAGTTTCAATTTGTTCACCCTCATCCAGTCCGACACAGCGGCCAAGCACCGATTCAGGACCTGGACAGGCCTCCTTGGTAGTAGGTGGAAAGGAGTACTAAAATTGGACGTCATCTGCGTACAGATAACCCAGCAGCGCGCTGACCCGGAAACTCGGATGATCTCTCCCCACGCTTGCGATGTGAGATGTATATAAGCAATCATGGTGGATCAGTATTGAAGCCCTTGCGGGACCAGGCTCAAAAAAAAAAAAAAAAAAAAACAGTCGAAGGTTGTGAGGGATCGAGCAGGTAGTTCGCCGCAGTTAACAACACCTTCTGGGTACGATCCGCTCTAGGAAGGACCTGAGCCACTGTAAAACAGTGCCCCCCAGGCCCATTCCCACGAGGCGCCCCAGAAGGATACCGTGGTCGACGGTATCGAAGGCCGCTGAGAGGTCCAGCAGAACCAACAGGGACACACTCCCCCTGTCAAGCTCACGCCGGAGATCATCCACTAAGGCGACCAAGGCTGTCTCGGTACCATGTCCCGGCCTAAAGCCAGACTGTGCCGGATCCAGATAATCAGTGTCTACCAAGAATGCCTGGAGTTGTGAGGCCACCACACGTTCCAGGACTTTGCCCAAGAAGGGGAGATTGGAAACAGGCCGATAGTTGACGAATTGAGTGGGGTCCAGTGATGGTTTTTTCAACAGCGGTTTTATGACAGCTTGTTTTAAGCTGGCTGGAATTATGCCTTCCCGAAGGGAGGCATTAACCACCACCTTTACCCACTCGGCCAATCCCCCTCTGGCCTCCTTTAAAAGCCAGGATGGGCAGGGGTCTAGGATGCATGTGGTTGCCCTCATCCCTCCCAGCACCTTGTCCACATCCTCAGGTTGTTGTTGTTAAGCAGACATTCTCATAATTTTCCATACCACAAGACTGTGCCACAGCAACGCGTGGCTGGGTACAGCTAGTGTAATATAAATAGATAATTATAATATCATATTATTAGTAGTATTATATTGCATTACATTATAATATTATATTACATTACATTATATTATTAACATAACACAGGAGACAAGATGGAAGTGTCCCCTGCCCCCCCCCTTCACGGCCCAGAGCAGCAGTTGGTGCTGGGGGGGAAGGGGTCCCCAGCTGATGACATAGCTTCTGCCAACCTAGCAGTTAGAAAACATGCAAATGTGGGAAGGTCACGGCGCTCCATGCAGTCATGCTGGCCGCATGACCTAGGAGGTGTCTACGGACAATGCTGGCTCTTCAGCTTAGAACTGGACATAAGCACCACCCCCCAGAGTTGGACTACACTAGACTTAATGTCAGTGGAAAACTTTACCTTACTAAGCATGGATACTGGTAAAATGTGTGTTTAAACCTTTCTTCAAGGAAAAGGGTTCCTTCCCAAGGATAATATACTGGGATCTATCAGCATTGCTGTCCCACACTATTTTTCAGTGAAGACGGTCGCAGTTTCTCAGCAGTGGATATTGATGCTTGGCAGCATCCATAAGTGACTTAATTGTCTCTTCCTTTAAACTAAAGCAGCATGAAATTCTGAGTCATTACAACCAAAAGGAGACCTGTGGAGGAGGTGCTGCTTGCCGTCATGATAATTTCTTCAATTTTCTTCTGGATGCATCCCACACACTCTTCATGGCTCCCCACATTTTTAACCTAATTCTTGGTTCCATCCTGTACTTTAATACAAAGGCTATTGTGGTTGCCTCGGCCATATTCAACCATAAAATATATTAAACATTGTTCAGAAAAGTATATAGTTTTACCAGGATACACAAAATGATTAACAGGTCCACTGATTTAGGGGGGGGGGGGGGAATCATGTCCAAATAGAATTGAAAGCAACTTTGAAAGATATCTAAAATTAGTTCATGCTTTCAAAATACCTCTCACTAATAATAGGCTTCTAAAGTCAAAATGTTGACATCTGAAATCTTAAGCTGAAAATGATCTTAATGCTCAGAACAAACTAATATATATATCTATACTAATATACAAACTATACTATATATAATATACAAACTATACTATAATATATATATCTATACTAATATACAAATATATACAAACTAATATCTATCTATCTCACGTTCATATATATATATATATATATATATATATATATATATATATGAACGTGAGATAGATAGATAGATAGATAGATAGATAGATAGATAGATAGATAGATAGATAGATATCACGTTCTTCCAGGTACACCATGCAAATGTGTAACATACTTGAAATAGTTACTGGTTGATTGATTTAGCACAGCTGGTAAATCACCAGCAATGATAAGATCTACTATGCAAAAGGTTGCCAGTTTGAAGCCCTGAGTCAGCGTGAGCTCCCAACTGTCAGCCCAGCTCACTGTTTACCTAAGCAGTTCAAAAACAGCTTGAGCTGTAAGTAGAGAAATTAGGTAGAGTTAAGGACCTGTGAGGCAAAATGGAAGGGTCTAATTTCCAGAATAAAGGGGAAAGATAGATATAAGGAGTTAAATAAGACTAATCTCATGATTGAACAATTGTAATAAGCATAGAAACTCTTGCTATGGGGGGGGGGGGGATTTGGTGCTGGTGGGATTGGGGAAAAATACTTGTATTTTGACTTCTGAATTTTGAAGATTGTATGTTTCTATATATGTGTGTGTGTGTGTGTGTGTGTGTGTGTGTATACACACACATACATACACACACACACACACTAGCCGTTCCCTGCCATGCGTTGCTGTGGCCCAGTCTGGTAATCTGGAAAATAATGAGAAAGTGTAATTTCTTTCTGCTTGTGTGTAAACAGTATTTCTTGCTGTTTCTTTGTCAGTGCTGATTTGGAGATTGTCTAGTTTGCCTACTGGATTGCCTTAAGTATTTTCTGTTGGTCATAGGGGTTCTGGTTTGACCCAATTCTGTCATTGGCGGGGTTCAGAATGCTCTTTGATTGTAGGTGAGCTATAAATCCCAGTAACTACAACTCCCAAAACTCAAGATCAATGTACACCAAGCCCTTCTAGTGTTTTCTGTTGGTCATGGGAGTCATGTGTGCCATGTTTGGTTCAATTCCATCATTGGTGGAGTTCAGAATGCTCTTTGATTGTAGGTGAACCATAAATCCCAGCAAGTATAACTCCCAAATGACAAAATCAATTTTTTTTGAGTGAAGGACATACATTGGACTGTTTGTGTCTTGTGTCCAAATTTGGTGTCAATTCGTCCAGTGGTTTTTGAGTTCTGTTAATCCCACAAACGAACATTACATTTTTATTTATATAGATTATTATTATTTAATCTATATCCTGTCTCTCCCAAAATTGGACCCAACGTAGCTTCTCTTTCAGTCACAAGTACTAGCCATGACAAAATATAAGCAGTTTCTGTGCTCACAGATTCACCTACATCCTTTTGTGAAGTAAAATGTCCAACCAGTTGCACTGAATCAGATTTTTCTCAACTTGAAATGGAAGCAATAAGCAGCGCAGACAATGAGTGAGTGAAGCAGAAGGCACTACAACGCTAACTCAACAAAAGGAAGTCAAGATGCTATAAGTACTTTCACTTGCTCATACTCTAATATGATGCATGCCATCTTCTGTCAACAATGCCCTTCAGCACTCTACATTGGGCAAACAGGCCAGCCTCTGCGCCAGAGAATAAATGGACATAAATCACACATTAGGAATGGAAACAATACAAAGAAAAGGTTGCAGAACAACCCAATCTTCCTTGAATAAAAACATAAACTATAAAGAAAGACTGGAAAGACAACTAGAACATATTCAAAAGCTCCAATCCGTCAACAGATTTCTTAGCACTCTATCTATATCTATTCTAATGTTATAACACTGGTTAACAACCCAACCTTGGGCTGTCTTGGTGAGTTTATTACATCTCATTTCAGGTCCCCATCCAGCTTATCACTATAGTCTAATAACTCCCTCTATCATTCATAAAGCTATCTACTTGTCTTGACAACACTCTCTTTGTCCACCAATTACTATAGTTAAAACTGACTTGGTCACCTCATCACCATAACAACTATGGTATTTTTTTGCATTTCTATTGCTATTCACACCTACTACCAGCTCATTCATAGCTCTAGAGGTCTAGTCCTAGGCACCTTACTCCATGCATCTAAAAAACTAGACATAAGTCTGTGAAAGATTACACTTCTACTTCACTTTCTGATGGAAGATATACCAGGTAGAGGGGCCCCTGGTGATGCAACAGGTTAAACCGCTGAGCTGCTGGTTTGAATCCAGGGAGTGCGACGAGGTCCCACTGTTAGCCCCAGCTACTGCCAATCTAGCCATTCGAAAACATGCAAATATGAGTATATCAATAGATATCACTTTGGCGGGAAGGTAATGGCGCTTTATGAAGTTATGCTGATCACATGACCTTGGAGGCGTCTATGGACAATGCCGGCTCTTTGGCTTAAAAATAGAGATGAGCACCAACCCCCAGAGTTGGACACGACTGGACTTAATGCCAGGGGGAAAGCTTTACCTCCAAGTTTGGCAGGAAGGTAAAGGCGCTCCATGCAGTCATGCTGGCCACATGACCTAGGAGGCATCTATGGACAATGCCGGCTCTTCAGCTTAGAAATGGAGATGAGCACCATTCCCCAGAGTCAGATATGACTAGACTTAATGTCAGGGGAAACTTTTACTTTATCCCAGGTAGGTGCCCTTTAAAAGTATTTATAATGTACTGCAATATAATGATAATAATATATTATTATTTTATATTTATATTACATGTAATATTACTAATAATATTACAATATAATGGTATAATACAATATAGTAATAATTAATATTGATATTGTACTATGCTAATAACATAATATATTGTATGTATGTATGTATGTGTGTGTGTGTGTGTGTGTGTGTGTATATATATATATATATATATACACACACACACACACACACACATATACATACATACACATATACATATATTGTATGTATATATAAGGATCCCCCGGTAACGCTGTAGGTTAAAGTGCTGAGCTGCTGAGCTTGTTGACTGAAAGGTCGCAGGTTCCATTCCAGGGAGCGGAGTGAGCTTCCGCTGTCAGCCCTAGCTTTGCCAACCTAGCAGTTCGAAAACATGGAAATGTGAGTAGATCAATAGGTACCACTTCGGTGGGAAGTTAACGGCGCTCCATGCAGTCATGCCAGCCATATGACCTTGGAGGTGTCCATGGACAACGCCAGCTCTTCGGCTTAGAAATGGAGATAAGCACCACACCCCAGAGTCAGACATGACTGGACTTAATGTCAGGGGACAACCTTTACGCTTTATGTATGTACGTATGTATGTGTGTGTGTGTGTGTGTGTGTGTGTGTGTGTATTGTAAGCCGCTCTGAGTCCCCCTCAGGGTGAGAAGGGCAACGTATAAATGTCGTAAGTAAGTAAGTAAGCAAGCAAATAAATAAATAAATAAATAAATAAATAGTGTTATTTTGAGAATAGTCATATTACATATGAATCTAATATGCTGAATTTAATAAAATCATCCAGATAACACTATTCTTGTAAATATTTCCAGTACTCCTTTCCTTAGAAACTGTAATTCATGAAACCAGGGTCCTCCAAGGCATCTAAGGGGAGCAGGCTAGCTTAGGAGTTGTCTGACACATATAATAACCCTGGCCTATCTCATCATTATTTGCTTTGTCTATCTTAATCCAATCTCTTCCATGTAAGTAATAGGCTCTAATGCAGCAACAGTGGCATTTGCCATGGGCAAAGCAGTGCACTCACATGTACAGAAACTACTGAACAGCTACATTCAAAAAGCAGCTGCTTTCCAGCTGGTATAGCCATCCATGATTTACCACACATAGCAAACCAGCCAAGGATACTCAAATTACTCTGCCCTTAGCTTCTTTTCTTTTCATGGTGAACTCTATATGCTGCCATCAAACCTGCTCCGATTTGGTCTCCTCTAAAAATAAATCTGGAAAATCTGTAGCATTCTATTATTCTAACTTTCCATGGGAAAGCAGTAACTATGGAAAGAATGGGACTGTCAAAAGTATTTCTCAGAAAACGTATACTCACCGCTTTAATCTTATCTGAACATTAGTCATGCAAAAATAAAGGTAGGTTTTGAATAGAGCCAGAGAACTTTCAAGTTCAAGAAATCAAACTCCATTCCCATATCCGCCATTCACATATACCCAAATCAGTTGGAATGTCTCAACCATCTTTAACATTTTAAAAACAACAATGCTCTTGATTGATTTAATCAACCCCTTTCCCTATTTAACCCAATTTAGGCAAATGATGTTTTTGTTGCTCCTGAGAAAGAGTAATGTGATGATGAACCAACCAGGACACAGCATACTGTATATACTCGAGTATAAGCCTAGTTTTTCAGTCCTTTTTTTAGGCTGAAGAAGTCCCCCCCGACTTATACTCGAGTCAATGTTATTTATTATTTTACTTTGTTGTTATTATTACATTTATTATTTTACTCTCTTTATTATTGTTATTGTTACATTTATTATTTTACTCTATTATTATTATTATTTTACTCTATTTATTTTTATTGGAGGACATGTAAGCATATTTACAATGAAGAAGGTTAGAATAATGGTTTAATCAGAGTCTTATCTGGACAGTCTTATCTTGAATTACAGTTTTATGTAAATATTCAAAAACGTTTAACCTACTGATGCCTAAGTTAATATAATTTTATTGGTATCTATTTTTACTTTGAAATTTACTAGTAGCTGCTGCATTTCCCACCCTCAGCTTATACTCGAGTCAATACATTTTCCCAGTTTTTTGTGGTAAAATTAGGTGCCTCGGCTTATATTCGGGTCGGCTTATACTCGAGTATATATGGTAATATTGGAGAACACAGAAATGACGGTCCACTCTAACAACCACCATGTCAGACTACACAGAGAAGCCACTGAAATCCGCAAGTATATGGACAATTTCAACAGAAAGGAAGAAAACATGAAAATGAACAAAATCTGGCTACCTATATTTAAAAATTCTAAAACCAGGACAGAAAATAAAGAGCAACACTCAAAAAGCAGGGGAATTCCAGGCAAGAATCAATCAGGGCCAGCTAACACCTTCCAACAAAGGATCGTCCCAGGCAGCAACCAGCCAGACTTTGAAGCTGTAAGGCCATCAAATGCTAATCAAGGTGGCCAATTGCAACATTCACACTTCCCTCAAGCAGACAAGAGTTCTTTCTCCCACCCTGGACATTGCACAGATATATAAACCTCACTTGTCTACTTTCCATTAGACCTCTCAACCTCTGAGGCCGCCTGCCATAGATGTGGGCAAAATGTCGGGAAAGAATGCTTCTAGAATATGGCCATACAGCCCAGAAAACTCACAGCACCCCAGTGATTCCGGCCATGAAACCCTTCGACAACACAAGTGATTTGAGAGAAGCCTCCCATAAAGATGGTAAAACATCAAAACATCTGGGCATCCCCTGGGCAACGTCCTTGCAGATGGCCAATTCTCTCACACCAGGAGCAACTTGCAGTTTCTCAAGTTGCTCCTGACACGGAAAAAAAAAATCCTCAGAGGTTCTGAGGTCTGTTGGAAACTAGGTAAGTGAGTTTTATGTATCTGTGGAATAATGTCCAGGGTGAGAGAAAGAACTCTTTTCTGCTTGAGGCCAGTTTCCACAGATATATAAACCTCACTTACCTCTCAACTTCTGAGGATGCCTGCCATAGATGTGGGTGAAATGTCAGGAGAGAATGCTTCTGGAACATGGCCATGCAGCCTGGAAAACTCACAGCAATCCAGTGATTCTGGCCATGAAGGCCTTAGACAACACAAGAGTGATTTGCTTTGATTGATTTTGATCATATAAAAGCTTTCAAATTCTTTTCTGTTGTACACGCATTAACTTTTTGTTGAACCAATTTGTGTTATCTCAATTTACTGTCAATTGCTTAGCCAAATCTAGCCCTCCTGGAGCCCCAGTGAAGCCCCCCTCCTACTTATTATTCTTATTATTAGTAGTGGTGGTGGTGGTAGTAGTAGTAGTAGTAGTAGTAAATTGCAATCCCATATGTGGATACAGCCAATGTGCCTTTTTTGTGAATGTGGACATTATATTAAATATGAGTCCTAGGAACTTCCTACAAAAGTGTCAGCATTCCATATATGCAAAATTTCCAAATGCAGCATTTTACAAAGGGAAAAGTAGAGCATGCATGTATGAAAATATAATGAATCATTGCTTCATGCAGCTTAGGTAAGAAAGATTATTTTCGTATTGAATTAATGAATTTCTAAGATGGATTGGAACTTGGAGCTGACGAAGCTAGAGCCAAATAAAACATTTCTATGTTATATACAATGTTAAGTCAATCACAATGTAACATGGGGAGGAGGTAAGAAGAAGAGTGCATGCTGGTGGGAATTAAGCTTCAAGTGATTAAATATTATTCAAAAGTGATTAAATATTATTAGTATCTATAAATGATGATGTGGCAGTGAAGTGGGGTTTGAATCAGCAAGAAAAACAAATTATGCTCACTTCTGTGATGCTCACTAGGAAACTTTATTCCCAAAGTTCTTTATATTCTCTTCCCAACAACCTTTGGAGTTTTGGTTCTATAATCCTCTGTGGATACCAACATCTCCAAATCAGTGGTTCTCAACCTGTGGGTCTCCAGATGTTTTGGCCTTCAACTTTCAGAAATCCTAACAGCTAGTAAATTGGATGGGATTTCTGGGAGTTGTAGGCCAAAGCACCTGAGGACCCATTGCTCTACATGCTTAAGATCTTTTATATAGAATGGTGAAGTAAAATTGCATCCCTTATGTAAAATAGCAAATTCAAGATTTTCTTTTGGATATGATTTATATTCTGCCCTTCTCAACCCTTCTCAACCCGAAGGAGATGCATATACATGGCAAACATTCAATTCTGGGACACAAATTCACATACACATACATAAACATTAAAAAACATTTATCAAAATATTAAAATACACCATTTAAAACCGTCCTAGTCATCCGCGTTAAATCTAATTGACCTGGTCATCTTTAATATTGCCGCTTTATTGCACTGTCCCAAAAGCTTGGTCCCACAGCCAAGTTTTGACCATCCTTCTAAAAGACAGGAGGGAGGGGGCTGACCTGATCTCACCAGGAAGGGAGTTCCATAGCTGGGGAGCAATCACCAAGAAGGCCCTGCCTCTCTTCCCCACCAATGGTGCCTGTGACAATGGCGGGACAGAAAGCACGGCCTCCCCAGAGGATCTTAATCTCCGCGATGGCACATAGGGGGAGATGCGTTCACACAGATAATTTGGGCCAGGTTTGTTTTGTTTTTTGTCATGTCAGGAGCGACTTGAGAAACTGCAAATCGCTTCTGGTGTGAGAGAATTCGCTGTTTGCAAGGACATTGCCCAGGGGACGCCCAGATAATTTGATGTTTTTACCATCCTTGTGGGAGGCTTCTCTCATGTCCCCGCATGAGGAGCTGGAGCTGATAGAGGGAGCTCATCCGCCTCTCCCCGGATTTGAACCTGCCGGCACAGGGGTTTAACCCATTGCACCACTGGGGGCTCCCATTTTACCCAGTAACATTCATGGATAGCTAAGACTTTGTTTTTGGGACCCTAAACCTTTTAGTTTGCTGTGCAAAAACACTTGGAAGATATGGATGTGTTAAAACAGTTCTTCCTTTAACTCTACGTGGGGTTGCCTTTGAAGACTGTTCAGAAACTTCAACTAGTCCAACAGGCTGCAGCCAAATTACTAACTGGAGCGACATACAAGGAGCACACCACCCCCTTGTTGTGTCAGCTCCACTGGCTGCCGATCCACTTCCGAACTCAATTCAAAATGCTGGTTTTGACCTATAAAGCTCTAAACAGTTCTGGCCCAGCTTACTTGTCTGAACGCATCTCCCTCTACGTCCCGCCTTGCAGTTTAAGATCATGCGGGGAGACCCTGCTCTCGCTCCTGCCACCGTCGCAAATACGTCTGGCGGGGACGTGAGACAGGGCCTTCTCAGCTATAGCCCCCTGTCTGTGGAACTCGTTTCCCAATGAGGTAAGATTGGCTTCATCCCTCCTGTCTTTTAGGAGGAAACTGAAGTCGTGGTTCTGGGACCAGGCTTTTGGACAGCAGACATAAATAGCGCTTTGGATATGGAATTTGACTGGAATGGTGATACGGTGGTTAATACTGTTTTTATTGTTTTAATTAATGTTCTATTTATTGTTTTAATTGTTGTTATATTGCTTTGTTATATTTAATGGCATCAAATTATGCCAAATGCAAGCCATCCTGAGTCCCCCTTCAAGGGTTGAGAAGAATGGGGTAGAAATACTGGAAATAAATAAGTAGATAGATAATTCCACAAAGCCTTTATTCTACACTTACTTTTCACTTGGATTTCACCTCTCTCTTTCCCAGTTCTCCTTGATTTGCTTTTTGAATAACTTTTTTAATTGCTCGTTTGAAGAATGGAAGTATCACATTATAATAAACTTTAATCTTACTGTTCAGTCTGAGCCTCTTCCTTTTTTGCCAAGTCTCTTAAACAGATTCTTATCAGACACTATCAAGTATCATCCGCCAAATATTGCTCTGGCTTGTATTTCTATCTCTCCTCTTTGTGCCAAAAAAATGTCAGACCTTGAGTCTTGTTTTGCTCAATTCTTTTCCTGCTCTTGATACTGTCAATTATCTTTTCCTTATTGAAACTCATGCAAGTTCAAAGTTTTGCTCCTTGTTTCTTTTTGCACCTTTATAGATGATCTCTCTGTCCCTTCTACTTTCTCAATATCTCCCAGCACCAGACTAATGGGTTTCTTATGTTTTGCTCGGTTTGGTAGCATCATTTTATGCTAATATCTGGTTACATTCTTGTGTTCTCCATCACTCCTTTTTGATACAAACATTTGGCAGTTCTCCATCTCCATAAAACTGTATAATTGACATTTTTTTAAAAAAAGTTTAATTTGTGGTTTAAATTGTCTCACAATTATTTTAATCATATTTGCTTTACCATGATCCCCGTCTCTCATTTTCCAGCCTTTTCTTATCTTAATTTTGTTGTACAGATAATTTACCCCCAGTTCTCGAGTTTCATTCATGATAGAAGACAAAGATGTAACTGAATAAATACACAAAATTGCAACATGGGACACTCTTTCGGCATGTTTAAACTGTGGGAGGTTCTTCCCTATTCCACATATTTGAAATATGGTACTGGAAGAAAGTTCTATGGGTGAAATGGACTGACAAAAAAGCAAATCAGGCCTGAACTTTCTCTAGAAGACAAAATGATCAAACTGAGGCTATCATATATTGGCCATATCATGAGAAGTGATAATAATGCTTGGTAATGTACAAGGCTGTAGGAAACGAGAAAGATCACATTACAGTGAGATAGACTCAATCAAGAAAACTACAGTTCTGAGTTTGCAGGATTCAAGAAAGTCTGTTGGTAACAGAGTATCTAGGATTTCAACACCACCTGAGCTCTGCGAGTGCAGCTTTTTTCCCAAATGAAGCACAGAGTGTTTGAGGACCGAGACATCCGCAGGGATACCAAGGTGCTTGTTTATAAAGCTATTGTCCTCCTAACCTTGCTATACACTTGCGAGACGTCGACAGTCTACAGACATCACATGCAACTCCTGGAACGATTTCATCAGCCCTGCCTCCAAAAAATCCTGCAAATCTCTTGGGAAGACAAGCGGACAAATGTCAGCATGCTGAAAGAAGCAAAGACCACCAGCATTGAAGCAATGGTCCTCCGCCATCAACTCCGCTGGACCGGCCATGTTGCTTGGATGCCCGATCACCATCTCCCAAAGCAGTTGCTCTATTCTGAACTCAAGAACGGAAAATGGAATGTTGGAGGACAGGAAAAGAGATTTAAAGATGGGCTCAAAGCCAACCTTAAAAACTCTGGCATAGACACGGAGAACTGGGGAGTCCTAGCCCTTGAGCGCTCCAGCTGGAGGTCAGCTGTAACCAGCAGTGCTGTAGAATTTGAAGAGGGATGAATGGAGGGCGAAAGAGAGAAATGTGCCAAGAGGAAGGTGCATCAAGCCAACCCTGACAGGGACCGCCTTCCACCTGGAAACCAATGCCCTCACTGCAGGAGAAAATGCAGATCAAGGATTGGGCTACACAGTCACCTACGAACCCACCGATAGAACATCGACTTTGGAGGACCATCATCCTTGGACTACAAGGGATTGCCTAAGTAAGTAAGTAAGTAAGTAAGTATCTAGGATTTCTTTCATAGGGACCGGCCATGTTGCTTGGATGCCAGATCACCATCTCCCAAAGCAGTTGCTCTATTCTGGACTCAAGAACGGAAAATGGAATGTTGGAGGACAGGAAAAGAGATTTAAAGATGGGCTCACAAACCTATCCAACCCTTCCTGTGTCATTTAAATCAATCTACCCATTGAAATTGTAAGTATTGTTGAAGGCTTTCATGGCCGGAATCACTGGGTTGTTGTAGGTTTTTTCGGGCTATATGGCCATGTTCTAGAGGCATTATCTTCTGACGTTTCGCCTGCATCTATGGCAAGCATCCTCAGAGGTAGTGAGGTCTGATGGAACTAGGAAAATGGGTTTATATATCTGTGGAATGACCAGGGTGGGACAAAGAACTCTTTCCTGCTGGAGATAGGTGTAAAAAAACCTACAACAACCCAGAAATTGTAAGTATTTTTAACTACAACTCTTCCCCATGCAAGTTACATTTCACAAATGCAATTCGCTTTGGAATTCTTCCCGCTCTGGTCTGCTTCCTTGAATTGCTTCATCATGCCTGATCTTGTCTGCCCTGAACTAAACACTCCATGAACTGGGAAATGTTTCCTACACTATTTTGTGAACACTGCCTACTAAAGGAACCATTAAATATTAATTAGCGAACCTAATCACCAGTTACCAAACAACATCTATTTATAATCGCAAACAACAACAAAAAGCATCAAAGAGCTTATGATATTTAGAAATATGTTTTAAAACCAGACTTGTTTATCACGGCCTCTTTAACTGAGCTCTAGAATTCACCGCTGTGGGAGATTCCTGAATCAAAGAGGCAGTAATGCTTTTTAGAAGGATTCCTGATACAAGAATGGAATCTGATCCTGTACGACACATAAGAACTAAAGCTGCTAAAGAGCTAGATGGAACAAAACTAAAAGTCTGCCATATTTTTAGCTTTATGAATATGAATGCATTTGTTTAAGTGGCAATATATTTGTACATTAGCAGAGGTTGGAGTACAGGATTCTCACAAAAGGAGAAAGACCACAAACATAGTGACGGCAGGGCCAAGGCTCCCTGCAGGGTTAAGTCTGTAAAACATGCAGCTGGAGGAGGGGTTGGCATGAAGAATGTGCGCCTGGCAGCTGGACACCAAAGCTGCTGCCCAGCAAAACTCATGTACATACTCACACAACAAGCCTATGCTTTGGGATGGGGATGAGCAACTGTACATGCAGTGGTCCTGCACTTTCAGAGGTGGTCTGTGATCATCTTGTTTCCCCTGAAGAATAGAGTTGCTGTTTGAATGTACATGTGGCAATCCAAGCTACTGGAAGTGGTTCATGGAGGCAGCAATTCTCAGCTCCCCAAAGTGAAGAGCTGCTCTGCACATGTGTAAGCAGCAACCCGTCTTCAGTAGGTCGTCTGTGGTGGCAGTGTTTCCTCTGCCTGAAACATGAAGGCCGCCATATAGACATTCACACGACAGTGGGTTGTTGTGGGTTTTTTCAGGCTATGTGGCCATGTTCTAGAGTAGGGATCCTCAAACTAAGACCCGGGGGGCCGGATATGGCCCTCCAAGGTCATTTACCCAGCGTACCTGTCCGAACATATCTCCTTCTATGTCCCACCTCGGAGCTTAAGATCTTCTGGGGAGGCCCTGCTCTCGGTCCTACCTCTATCACAAGTGAGGCTGGTGGGGACGAGGGACAGGGCCTTCTCAGTGGTGGCCTCTCGCCTATGGAACTCACTCTCCGGGGAAATTAGGTCATCAACATCCCTCCTCTCCTTCAGAAGGAAGCTGAAAACATGGATATGGGACCAGACCTTTGGGTAATCTGGCAGACTGACAAGGTAATGATGATCAAAACTTGGAAAGGACTATGGTAATGCTGAATGGACTTACGGATTTTAGAACTTGGTGAACGTTGGCCACTAGATTGGCTTTTAGTTGTTATTATACTAATTGAATGTTTTAACTTGTGGTTATGTATTTTATCTGTTGAACTGTTGGCATCGAATTGTGCCGGTTGTAATCCGCCCTGAATCCCCCCTAGGGGGTTGAGAAGGGCGAGGCAGAAGTGCCTGAAATAAATAAATAAAATAAAATAAACCTAAGTCTGAAATGACTTGAAAGCAACAACAACAGCAGCAACAATCCTATCTCATCAGCCAAAAGCAGGCCCACATTTCCCACCGAAATGCTAATAAGTTTATATTTGTTAAAATTGATCTTCATTTTAATTATTGTATTGTTTTTAAGTGTTTTTGCACTATGAATAAGATATGTCCAGTGTACATAGGAATTCATTCATATATTTTTTTAATTATAATCCAGCCCTCCAACAGTTTGAGGGACTGTGTGTAGCTTGCTGTCAACCTTTGCAGCCTGAAAGACAGTTGCCTGTCAAGTAGGAAATGTAGGTACCGTATGCAGTGAGGCTAATTTAACTAACTTACGACGCCGTAAAAATCCCCAGCAGGCATGCAAAGAATAAAGAAGTACTTCATCAGTGTCACAAATGGACGGTGAAGCGACAGCTCCCCTTGTGGCCATAATGCCCTCATTAAAAAAGCTGGAATGTTAAGCAGCCCCTGTGTGGCTGTCTAAATATGTTGTGTGTCTATGGTATTGAATGTTTGCCATGTATATGTTTATTTATTATTATTATTTATGTACACTGTAATCCGCCCTGAGTCCCCTGCGGGGTGAGAAGGGTGGAATAAAAATACTGTAAATATTTCCTATGGGAGAAATACAATTTATTTATTATTTATTTATTATTTACACTTGTTAACCGCCACTCTCAGCCCGAAGGCGACTCGTGGCGGTGTACAAAACATAGAACATAAAGACAACAGTTACAATAAGTCAAGACCATAACACACATCTTACTAACACAACTAATTAAACTAAAAAATACAACCCCCATAATATCTATCTATCTATCTATCTATCTATCTATCTATCTATTCTATGTAAATGAAATAAATAAATATGTTTTGCTATAGTAATTGCTTAGAGTGGACTGTATTGTATGTGCATGCATAAGAATAAGGACAAATACATATTCTAACAATAGAGTTTCAAAATTTAATTATCATTGTGAATTGATTGAGGAATGAATTTGGCAGCCATTTTCATGTGGTAAACAGATATTGCAGGTATAGGGTGGAGTTTAGTCTGTTTTGGGACACTTCTCAGCTGGAATAGTTCAGTCAAAAGCAGTAGAGGAGGGCATTCTTTACTGCCAGTCTGACCTGCAGGCCATATATGGCCTTCGGAAAGGGTTTTTCTGTTTCCCAGAACTATTTTTCTGTTTCCCAGAACATACATACATAGGCAGTCTCCTAGTTATGAACAAGATAGGTTCTGTAGGTTTGTTCTTAAGTTGAATTTGTTTGTACAAGTACATTTTTAAGTGGAACTCCAGCTAAATATATACACATACAAACACAAAACACACACACACACACACACACATATTTGGCTATCATAAGGAACAGTCAACACCTCTATGGAGTTTATTTTGCTCTCCGTGCCCCTGTTCAGAAGATTTCATTGCACTTTCTATCCCTGTGATAATTGGATTTTGAAAAAAAAAATGAAAAAATTGTTTTGTTGTGGAAACAAGGATTGGTGATAAAGCTCCAGTGGGGACACCTTTTCCCCATGGTAATTATTTCAGGAGTGAATTTCCCTTCCTAGGAAAAAATTTCTCTCACTTTTTGTTGTCTTGCCCCTCTTTGTAACTGTGAGTTGTTTGTAAGTTGAATGTTTTAATTCGGGAACTGCCTATATATTGCTTCTAACTTCCCAAAAGGACCTCTAGGAGCCAGAGGTGCCTTCTTGGGCTGTTTAATTCCCAAGACAGGGACTCTTAATAGCAGGACATGAGTTGGTCATTTTTGTTCACTTTTTTGTTTTGTTTTGTTAAAGACCTTTTCTGTGCTAACATTAGTCCAATGGCAACAAAATGTGATGGAAATTATTCCCATACTTCCAGAGGGCACGTGGAAGCAAAAAAACATTTCCAAAAAAACTCACAAAAAACATTTTTACCCCTAGAATGCTCAGAGGGACCATCCCATGTGGTGGAAATGCCCTCCACAATCACTGGAGGCCGCAGGTCAGACTGGCAGTAAAAAATGACCTCCTCTACTGCTTTTGACTGAACTATTCTGGCTGAGAAGAGTCCCCAAACAGAGTAAGCTCCACCCTATACCTGCAATATCTGTTTACCACGTGAAAATGTCTGCCAAATTCATTCCTCAATAAATTCACAGTGATGACTAAATTTTGAAACTCTATTGTTTGAACACATGTATTTGCCCTTATTCTTATGCATGCACATACACTACAATCCACTCTAAGCAATTACTATAGCAAAGTGTATTTATTTATTTCATTTACATCCCACCCTTCTCAACCCTGAAGGGGACTCAGAGAGGCCCTACAAATTAGGCAGCAATTTAATGCCAAAAATAAACAGTTACATTAAAATCAAAACATTAAAACAACGTAACTTAAAACCAATTATTAAATCACGTCATCCAAGTTGCACCAGTACACTCCCTTGCAGCAGAACAATAAGTAAGAAAAGTAAAAGGAATTGAGGGAGAAGAAGAAGAAGAAGAATCATCAACTGAATGAACAATGAAACATCCACATCTTTAATTCCTTACAGAATGTGAATAGGGAGGGAATTCCAGAAACGAGGAGCCATCACAGAGAATGCCCTTTCTCTTGTCCCCACCAGCCGCGCCTGAGACGGGGGAGGGAGCGAGAGAAGAGCATCCCCAGAAGATCTTAAGGACCACGTGGGCTCGTAGGGGAGGATGCGGTCACGAAGATAGGCAGGTCCTGAACTGTTTAGAGCTTTATAGGTTATAAGCTGCACCTTGAATTGGAACCAGAAACTTATCGGTAGCCAGTGGAGCTGTTTAAACTTGGATAACAGTCATGTAATCCACCTAAGAAGACAATCAAACCATTATTTCACCAATCAAGACTGCTCTTTTTATATTCCATAATACAACTGCTACAAAATTGGACATAGAGCAGTGTTTCTCAACCTAGGTGTCGGGACCCCTGGGTGGTTGCGAGCGGATGTCAGAGGGATCGCCAAAGACCATCAGAAAACATAGTATTTTCTGTTGGTCATGGGGGTTCTGTGTGGGAAGTCTGGCCCAATTCTATTGTTGGTTGGGTTCAAGATGCTCTCTGACTCTAGGTGAACTATACATCCCAGCAACCATAACTCCCAGATGGTAAGGTCTATTTCCCCCAAACTCCACCAGTTTTCACATTTGGGCATATTGAGCATTCGTGTCAAGTTAGGTCCAGATCCATCATTGTTTTGAGTACACAGTGCTCTCTGGATGTAGGTGAACTACAACTCCAAAACTCAAGGTCAATGTCCACCAAACCCTTCCAGTATTTTCTGTTGGTCATGGAAGTTCTGTGTGCCAAGTTCAATTCCATCCTTGGTGGAGTTCAAAATGCTCCTGGTATTGTAGGTGAACTATAAATCCCAGCAACTACAGTTCCCAAATGACAACATCAACCTCTCCCAACCCCACCAGTATTCAAATTTGGGTGCATCAGGTATTTTTGCCAAATTTGCTCCAGTGAATGAAAATACATCTAGCAAATCAGATATTTGCATTATGATTTGTAACAGTAGCAAAATTACAGTTCTGAAGTTGCAACAAAAATAATGTTATGGTTAGGGGTCACCACAACATAAAAACTGTATTAAGAGATCGGAGCATGAGGAAGATTGAGAACCACTGACATAGGGCAATTATGTAAACAATTTCTAGATTGAGTACAAAAATCAGAATTCCATGTGGTTTTATACATATAAACCTTTTACCTTCATCAAACAAATAAAAAAAATGAAAAAACCTTCTATGGAATCTAGTCTGAACTTCATTTAGTCCTAGAGGCTACCATTAGTTTGAGGCTGAATCTACCAAGTGGGAGTCATATATTAAAATACCTGAATGTTGTATATTTGCATGTCAAATGAAACTGGGATTTATGATCCCACCTACTTCCTGCTTTTTAGTCTTGCAAATAACCCTGAACTGTTTAAAAAAAATCAGGTGGAAGGTTGCATTTGCTCAGTTAAGGTATGCTTTTAGTTTAACAGCCACTCTTCCCAGGCTGCTCCATGCAAGTCTCTCTGTTTAGTAGAATATCCCAACACAACTTAAAACAGTACCTGCCTTATTTCAAATCAGCCAAAGGGAAGAATCTAACAGCCAAGGTGAAAGGGATGGAATTCCCTTGAAGCTATAAACGCTGCTTTGTTCACAAGGAATTTTGGCTGAGGAGCCAGGGTTAAAACAAGTTTTTGGAAACTACAATGCTTAATTCAATCAACACTCCTTTCCAAATGCAAATACACTAAATTCCTGATAATTAAACTCACAGGGATTGTATTTCACCCAATTAAACTCTATTCTTAAGACCCAGATCACATATGCAGAAATAACAATGCCGTATTGTTCTTTACAGCTCATGAAATGCTAAAAAGACCATCAGGAAAATGGAAGAAGTATTACTTTTTCGTGTAATTGCCTAGTGAAATAACAACAGAAGGCTCTATACAATTATCCATTTTTTTCTTAATTCTCTTCATTATTTTTACAATATGCAAGAAAATAATGCATGAAAAAAATGCATGAATTGTAATATTGTGGTTCATATTGCAAAATGACTGGCTAAATCACACAACTGAATGCATTTCCCCCCCTTAAAGGAATCCAGAATATCTACAGGATATGGTTTTGAGGAGGAGAAGCGGGTTAAGCTTCCCCTCAAATACCTTTCTGTGGGTGATTTATTGATGGCACTGACCTTTCGGATTCATCCAGATTGCCTCCCGTCCTTGCAGCCCCTGCAGTGGAAGCCGTCAAAGAGATATTGGGAAAAGCAGCAGCCGATGTCCCTCCCTCCTCCATGTTGCTCACGCATCCACACACTGCAGAAGCAGCTGGCGAGAGGAAGGCGCCAAGGGAAAGGGCTGGGAACCAAAAGTTACTTCTCTCCTCTCCCTCTGGCCACACAGCCACACCGATATGTTTCACCTCGGCCAGGCTTAAAAGCATGTACCATTAACATACATGCTTGGCAAAAGTCCTAACCCAGAACCATAAAACAGCTTGCAACACCGGCTTCCCATTCTTTCCTCACTCAATGATTCACATTTTCTCCGGACTGCTACAGGCATTTCAACTGTAACCCTTTCCAGGCTGTGGCTTGAAGGGGGAAGAAACACAACACAGGATTCCTTTACAACACTGTGCCACTAACCAGCCCAATATCATTTATTCCAGTGTGTATTCTGCCGTTCTTTCTATTACTAACTCCACAGATTGTGTCGAACTAGAGCAAATTTGCACACGGTATGCAACCTAACCTTGAGCAGGTCACTTAATCTCTTTGAAATTCAGCTCTTCCCCCTCAACGAAGGTCTGATGCTGCATTGGAAAGACTATTAATATTTATGATGCACTCCAACACCTTTGTGCTTTTGTCACTTTTTTTTTTGAATTTGCTGCAGTGTATAAAACTTGGATTGCCAGGTTTAATGGATGGATATACGTCAACTATGAGAAGGAAGTACACTTCCAAGACAATGTGCAGCCTACAAGCTGTAAATTATAAAAATGCAGATATAGCTGTTAGAAGGCTAATGTCAGATTTGCTCTTAACTATTACAAAGTTGGGCAGTACAGTTTTGTTATTTTAAAAACTATTAACACTGCTTTTTTGCCTTAGTCAGCATTCAAAATCTTCCAAATGAATCAGGATGAATGCTTAACACAACAATAAAAAAAGACATATCATCCAACCCGAATAAGAACAAATACATCATTTTACTGCTAGAATCCTATTGGGTGATATGAACACATAAGCTGGAGTCATGTAATGATAATTCTGAGGTATTTATATTCCCCATTTAGACCCCATGTATGAATTCATAACTCACCAACAGAACTACTATCATTGACAGATTGCCCCATAGCATTGTAAGCTAAATAATTTGAGAAAAGCAAACTTCTAGATACAGTACATCAAATGAATATTATATTCAGAGCAGATGTTCTAACCCATTTGCAGTTTATTAAATCCAGACTACAAACTCTAAAGCAGTGGTTCTCAACCATGGACCACCAATGGTCCACAAGAACTAAAATATGGTCCACGGCCTCATCATTACTACACAGTTGCAACAAGAGCAACTGGTCTCGCAAAACCCTCTTATAGTGCCAAGGCTTATTAAATATGGTTTTCAGATGGCCATGACTGGATGCAATATGTTCTGTATCAGAAACTAGTGCTGATGTGGTCTATCCAATGCAATTTTCTGAATCAGCACACCAATTAATCAAGCCAAAGCTAAAGTTGATAAAAACTTATTCCTAATAATAATAATAATAATAATAATAATAATAATAATCCTTTATTTATACTGCTACCACCTCCCGAAGGACTCGGTGCGGCTTACAAGAGGTCGAGCCCAAATACAAGTAAAAAAGCAACAATAATACAAAAATAAACAGTAACAATAACACCACGACACATTAAAAACCTATGGCAGGGCCAATTGTAATAATTAAAATTTTTAAAATGCTGGGCATGACAAGGTGACATATAACTAGGATAGATATTCCTAACCCTTTTGGTATTAATGTTTATTTATTTATTTGTATGTTTACAGAATTTATATACCACTTTTCTCACCTCTAGGGGAACTCAAAGCGGTTTACACATAGATAATGGCAAAAATTCAATGCCTTACAACTACAATAGTAAGACCACACTTTAACCATAAATTATATTAAAAACAGTACATCACCAAATATCAAAACAGTTATTAAAAGCATAAAACAATCTTATCCGTTGAGTCGCCGTTCCAGTCCTTGTCCCAGGCCTGGTCCCAGAACCATGATTTTATTTTTTCTAAAGGTCAGGAGCAAAGGAGCAGATCTTATCTCCTTTGGGAGTTTGTTCCATAGGCGAGGGCCACAGCCGAGAAAGCCCTGCTCCTCGTTCCCGCCATCCGCATTTGCACTGTTGACAGGAGCGAGAGCAGGGCCTCCCTGGATTATCTTAAATTGCGAGGTGGGACGTAGGGGCAGATGCGTTCGAACAAGTAAGCTGGGCCCGAACCGTATATGTTAGAGAGTGGTTCCTGGTCAAAGTGGTCCTTGGTCAAAGGGGTCCTTGGTCAAGTGGTCCCTGGTTAAAAAAAAGTTTGGGAACTACTGCACTGGATCCTGTCTAATCTGGGAAGCTAAGCAGGGCCAGTTCTGGTTAGCACTCAAGTGGGAGATTACCAATGAATAACACATGATTTACACTGAATTTCAAAGGAAGGGACTCACAAAACCACCTCCCAAGTGTTCCTTGTCTAAGAAAACCCTATCTAATTCATATCACCGAAAACTGACAGGCAACTTGAAAGCACCAACTGATATTGTCTCATAAGTGTGTGAAAAGGTTTCCTAAGTCTATCTCCTCGATAAGGTGAACAATGTAGATGGTTAAGGACCACACTAGTTCCTCAGAAGAATATCGAGGGCTCTACACCTCCTACTGCATGGCACCTCCACATAAGCACGAAAATCCCTCAAACACACTTGAGCAGGCATTTTTGCCCCACTCCCGGGTGATATGTAAATATTTTCCTGCATGCATTTTTCCAGTGAAATTATTTTTTAAGTCTACTCTCCTACAGAATTAATTACGCTTCTGATCTCAATGATATCACTTTAGCCTTTTAGGTATCATTAATTCTGGATAATCCACCTCTAATCCAATAATATACTGGGAAGAAAGGAAGGACTTTTTTTTACTACTTGATGATTTAATTTTTAAAAATAATCTACACACCTCACTACCTCTGAGGATGCTTGCCATAGATGCAGGCGAAACGTCAGGAGATAATGCCTCTAGAACATGGTCATATAGCCCGAAAAAACCTATAACAACCCAGTGATTCCAGCCATGAAAGCCTTCGACAATACAATCTACACAACAACTATAAGAAATAAAATATCAAAGACCAAAAAAATCTAAGTACAGAACCAACTAGACCCACAGTGTATTCCAAGGGCAAGGTAATATTTGCAAAATATCATTGGCCTTAACAGTGACAGGAATACATAAAGTCCATCAACATAATGTCTCATAGTCTTGTTCTGTAGTTTCAGTCACTTCAGAGGTGAAATTATAGGAACTTTGTCTAGTTCTTCAAATGCAGAGATGATTGTATTCAAATGGTTGCTGTAGGGCAGGCGGGAATAGATTACTACATGCCTTGAAAGTGAGTTCATTTTATCAGTATCGTAATAAACGCTATTATACAAAATCACCATGAAGTTCTGGGTGCTCTCAATAGCACGTCTGGGAATTTCCCAAAGGAACATCATCTTTTCTTATTTCAGAAGACACTTACAGAAGCTCCAAAAGTAGGTCAAGATTAGTTCTGCTTCCTAAATTCAAACAATGAGCAAAAAACTTTCAGAGAGCCACTGAGGCAGTCTTCCTATCAGTGGCAGAGGATGAAAAAATGAGCTGAATGTTTGCACACAGTCAGGAGTAAGATAACTATCCTCATTAGGAGGATGCAAATATGAATTATTTTTACTTTTTTTGCCTCGTTCAAGATTAGATAACATAGGTTATATAGTACATTACTACTAGTGTTATTAAGGTAAAAGGTTTTTCTTCCTATACAACAGCAACCAAGCAAAGTTGCCTCAAACAATCACTAATATCCCCATACCTGCTGCAGCAGTAAGACTGTATTGTAATCATCAGCTCGATATATAACAAGAATATGGAACCACTGAGACAGCTTTACAACATGGAAATATAGCAAAAAAAATTAAGGACACACAGATCTTTGTGTCTACTGAAGGATGCTCTTTTTGGTGCTACAAAGGATACTCCTCACTTGAGTTTTTACATATCAGGAGTGAATGTATTCAGAAAACTAAGTGAAAATAATAACAACAACAACTACTACTACTACTACAAGCAGAGGCATAATACCGTTGCTGTGATGATTCATTGGAACTTGTGCCACAAATACTATTTGTCTGTGACAAAGAACTGGTGGGATCACAAGCCTAAAACTGTTACAGAAAATGAACTCATCAAACTACTCTGGGACTTCCGAATTCAGACCGACAGAGTTTTGGAGCACAAGACTCCTGACCTCATGATCGTGCTAAAAAACCAAGAATGGATCATTGATGTTGCAATTCCAGGCGACAGCAGGATTGGAAAAAAAGCTGGAAAAGCTGACACGATACGAGGATTTAAAGATTGAACTGCAAAGACTCTGGCACAAGCCAGTCAAAGAGGTCCTGGTGGTGATCAGGACACTGGGTGCAGTGTCTAAAGACCTTGGCCTGCACTTAAACACAATCGGTACTGACAAAATTACCATATGTCAGCTGCAAAAGGCCACCCTACTTGGATCTGCACGCATTATTTGTCAATACATCATACAGTCCTAGATATTAGGGAAGTGTCCGACCTATGATCCAATACAACACCATAGTGATCTTGTTTGGTGTATACTGACCTTCTGTTTCAAACAATAATAACACATTTTGCTTGTTAACCAACTCTCCTAACGATGAGGCACTACAATATGATTTTTCCTGCTTTTTGGCAGGGGGTTGGACTGGATGGCTCACGAGGTCTCTTCCAACTCTATGATTCTAAGTCAAAGCTTTTAAACAGAGGCTTGATGGCCATCTGTCAGGGGTGATTTGAATGCAATATTCCTGCTTCTTGGCAGGGGGTTGGACTGGATGGCCCATGAGGTCTCTTCCAACTCTTTGATTCTATGATTCTATGAAAACATATGAACATAAAATACATACAATCATAGAGAGACAACATGGGCCATCTAAACTGGGCAGGAAATGCACTAGATAAAAACACATCACTCTAAAATGCCGGTAGAGATGGGTCTTTAATTGGATCAAGTTCATCCCATCCTTTTGTCTTTTTTTTCTTTTTTTGTCAAGGGCAACTTGAGAACCTGCAAGTTGCTTTTGGTGTGATAGAATTGGCTGTCTGCAAGGATGTTGCCCAGGGGACGCCCAGATGTTTTGATGTTTTACCATCCTTACGGGAGGCTTCTCTCATGCCCACACATGGGGAGCTGGAGCTGACAGAGGGAGCTCATCCACACTCTCCCCCGATTCGAACCTGCGACCTATCGGTCTTCAGTCCTGCGGCACAATGGTTTAACACATTGCGCAACCAGGGGCTCATCCCATCCTTATCTCATCCTTATAAGGAAAAAGGTAGAAAAGATCTCGTAACCATGTCGTTTTGAGTCTTAATGTGACAGATAGGAAATTAACTTTTTTAAACACACGTGTATGGAAGAAACACACATTCTGAACCAGAACTGTTGATGTAACTGATAATATGAAATCATTAAAACTGAAGAATGCACAAGGTAAAATGTTATATTGGAAAGCTTATCACGCAAGCAAAAGATGTAGGGGAGAAGGGAAGATTTGTATTGCAGACTATTGCAGCATTTTAAATGTATAACACGGCATTGGGAGGATGAATGTGGGAGAGATTTACCAAGGAGTACCTTGCCTATTGCATTTAAATGAATAAAGCTGATCCGAAAGAAGCCGTCTGAATTTGGATTTTCATGTTTGCTCCCTGCCAATCTGTAACACATACAGATACACAAGATTGTCATTCATGAATAGAATGAAAGGCCCTGACAACTTTTGCATGCAAGTTAAATCTATTTCTTATACATTTGGTGTTTTGAGTGAATTAACAGCCTAGAACACAGCAGAGGCAACTACCACACTGTAAGGATGAGCACTTGTTTTCTTATGCATGTTTAATGCATCCACCATTACTTGAAATCTGGGTGCTGGGCATTAAAAAAACATTTTAAAAGCAATGAAAATATCAGAGATAAGAAGAATATAAAAAACACCCATGAGAACTGCAAGTGTAATTTCCATTAACTATTTATCTTCTATGGGTTTTGCTCTAAAAACAAATATGGATGGCTTAGACTTTCCAATAAAATTCAATAAAACTATTGGTGCGAGTAAGATTTTAATGTAAACTGCTTGGCCAACAAGGTATGTCACTGCTGCATTATTAGGCTTCTCCAAAAAGTAAACTGTTCTTTTTCCACTAAAACCAATAGGAAGTATTCTAACTAGTATCAGACTAAACAGTTTTGCTGTGAACTACAAAAGGTTCCATGCCACGGTTTTTATAAGATCACATGTATACTGTATCCTATTATGAAAAATACAGCATTTAAGAAAGAAACGTTGTGGGATTATTTTAATGGAATCATCTTGTTCAACAGTTTGGCTAACAGTATCAATTGTATTTACTTATTAGCTTGGGTACTCAGCATTGCCCGGGTTATTTCAAAAAGTCATTTTTTTTAATTGTGCATAATGCATAAGGTTATGGGTGAACCACAACTCACATCATGCCAGGTTAACCCCGAAAAACTCCATCAGAACTTATGTTGAGCAAGTTAGCTCTAGATGCATCATCGGTGGGTTTCAGCGTGCTCTCTGGCTGTAGGGTAAACTACAACTCCTACTATGGTGAGTCAGTCCCCTCAAACCCCTCCAGTACACCCTGTTAGTCATGGTGTTCTGTGTGCCAAGTTTGGTTTACTTCCATCATCAGTGGACATCACAATTTATATGGTTGTAGGTGAACAACAACTCCCAGAAAGGAAGGTCATTTCCCCCTAAACCTCTCCAGTAATCACATTTCAGTATATCAGGTATGTGTGCCAAGTGCGGTCCAGATCCATTGGTGTTTTGGGTGTTCCTGGATGTAAGTAAACTACAACTCCCCCAAGTCAAAGTGAATTTTCTCCAAAAACCTCCAGTATTTTTTGGTGGTCATGGGGGCTCTGTGTGCCAAGTTTGATCTAATTCCATCGTTGGTGGAGTTCAGCGCGCTCATTGATCATAAGTGAACTATAAATCCCAGTACCTACAACACAAAATGTCTGGGCCAATTCCCCTCAAAACCCACCAGTATTCAAAACTGGGCATATCGGGTATGCATGCCAAGTTCGATCCACATCCATCATTGTCTGGGTTCATACTGTGATCTGGATGAAGGTGAACTACAACTCCTACAAATCCCTCCAAAGGCCTCTAGTATTTTTTGTTGAGCATGGGGGTTCTGTGTGCTAAGTTAGTTCCAAGTCCATCGTTGGTGGGGTTCAGAGTACTCTTAGATTGCAGGTGAACTATAATCACCTCCAACTCCTATAAATCATGGTGAAATCTCCCCAAACTTCTCTAGTATGTTCAGATGCGAATCAATTCCTCTGTTTGCTGTGTGTCATAGAAATGAATAGGAAAGGTTTATGGGAGAGGCAGAGTGTGGGATCAAGCAAATTCCACACCAATGAGGAGAGTCAGAAAAACGTAAAATCTAAGATGAAATTGTCCCTTTATGAAAGCCTTCACTTGGGTGGTGGGTAGTATGGCATTTCTGGAGGACACTGGCAGGGTTCTTGTGCATTTTCATAGCGCTCACAATAACCTACAATGTCAGTCAAGGGAGGGCCTTTGGTGTCTCCTGGGTACGGGGAGCTATTGCTGTTTGTGGAGGCAGGAACTTGTCTGTGTAAGAAGACTGCCCATCCACACACACATGTACTGTACATCCCTTTTATTATATGTGTTATGTCACTACAACATAATTTAAAAGAAATATGCATTGTAATTCAACTGCACCAGATATGCAATGTTTCAGAATAAAGAAGAAAACTTGAAATCCAAATTATTAAAATATAAACAAGCAGCAAGTGGCTATGGAATGAATAAAGGTTTAAGGTTCAGAAAGTTTCAGAATAAAGAAGAAAACTATGCAATGTTTCAGAATAAAGAAGAAAACTTGAGATACTAATTATTAAAATATAAACAAACAGCAAATGGCTACGGAATGAATAAAGGTTTAAGGTTCACATATTTTTTGAAAATCACTTAGCTTTTCACCCCTCACTCTATCTCAGTGGTTTGTCACCTGGTGGGCCACAGACCACCAGTGGGCCACGAGGACGAAAATCTAGTCCACAAGCCTCCTTCCTCTTTATTTATTTTTTATTTCCGCTCCTTTCATGTCGCCTGCCACACCTTCCTGTCGCTGACCACGGTATATGTTCTGTATCAGAAACTAGAGCTATCCAATGAAATTTTCTGAATCAGCACCCTAAACCCAATCTAAAGTTGACATTGCTTGGTGAGATCAGGCGAGTCCCCACTTTAAGAAAGTTTTAAAAAGGACCTCAAAACCTGGCTCTTTCACTGTGCTTTTGGAGATTAACCATATAATCTCAAATTGCTTTGTTGTTGTTCATTTATTCAGTTGTTTCTGACTCTTCGTGAGCTCATGGATCAGCCCACACCAGAGCTCCCTGTCGGCCGTCACCACCCCCAGCTCCTTCAAGGTCAATCCAGTCACTTCAATGATGCCATCCATCTTGCCCTTGATCAGTCCCTCTTCCTTTTTCCTTCCATTTCCCCAGCATAATTGTCTTCTCTAAGCTTTTCTTTCTTCTCATGATGTGGCCAAAGTACTTCATCTTTGCCTCTACTATCCTTCCCTCCAATGAGCAGTCGGGCTTTATTTCATATTGCTACTAATCCTCAATATCTATATTTAGTGCACACCTCCTCCCCCTTTGTACGAAGGTCCTTTTCGGCCCCATTTCGGAAGAGTTTCTCCCTCACAAATAATCTGCTCCATTGCTGTCTCACCCCATGTTTTTACCCTTAGCATTTTATTCTGTACATGTGACCCGCTCACTGTTTTGTGTTATGAATGATTTTATTGTAATTTTATATTGTTTGCTGTGTTTTTATCGTTTATGTTTTATGTAATTTATTATGTTGTTGTTTGTGCTTTGATTTCATTTATTGTATTGCATTGTTGGGCTTGGCCTCATGTAACCCGCTCCGAGTCCCCATCGGGGAGATGGTGACGGGGTACAAATAAAGATGATGATGATGATTATTATTATTATTGACCAAAATGATTCATAACCCTTTTGGTGCCAATGTTGGAGAGTGGTCCCTGGTCAAAGTGGTCCTTGGCCAAGTGGTCCCTGATCAAAGGAGTCCCTGGTTACATGGTACCTAATCAAGTGGTCTCTGGTCAAAAAAAGGCTGGGAACCACTGCTCTATCTAAACCACTTCAGTGGTCTTTCAAAAAAGGAAGAATGGAAGCATGCAAACCAATTTTATATCACAAGATCTTGCTCCTTTCCCAACAGTAATCTCTAATTGATTTAAAACAAATCACATCAAGGGATATTTTTCTCTCTAAATGAAAACACGATTTTTTACTTTAGTAATATATTCACACTAACTTTAACTGCATATTTTTAAGGCTACTCTAGTGTTTATGACAAAAACTGAAATGATGTGCAAGAATGGAATGCGAAGGCAATAATAAGAAGGAATGAATGAATACTGTGTCAGTACCAAGCAGCCATGCCATCATTCCTTTTATGCAACTTTATATAGCTCTATCCCATATTTACCACTGTCCTAGTTTTCCGCTAGAACTGTACAACATTGCGTACTATGCAACAAAGGAGAACACGGAGTCCTTCACAGTGGGCTGTGTTCTCCTCTGGGCATAACCACACAAAAGAAATGTATTTCCTTACATTGCTAGAGTCCCAAAATAATAGGGACCTCTAGTTTGACTTTTTTTAACATCATATGATCCAGAAAATAGATCTGATATTAGAAATAGGTTGAAGTACAGGATCATTCTCAATTATATCAAAGTAGGTTAGTGTCAGAGTTTTCAATTTTCAAATCTGAACTTTGGCTGCTGTCATGATTACTATCACTATTGCTATTATTATTACTGCAAAGGGCATTAGATATAGGTTGTTGTGTGTTTTCCGGGCTGTATGGCCATATTCCAGAAGCATCCTCTCCTGATGTTTTGCCTGCATCTCTGGCATACATCTTCAGAGGATGTGAGGTCTGTTGGAAACTAGGCAAGTGAGGTTTATATATCTGTGGAATGTCCAGGGTGGGAGAAAAAACTCTTGTCTGTTTGAGGTAAATGTGAATGTTGCAATTGGCCACCTTGATTAGCATTGAATGGACTTTCAGCTTCAAAGCTTGGCCTGCTTCCTGCCATGCAGGTGTGGACAAGACTACATAGGAATTACCAAATACAGCACCCCAACACAACATGATGCAGGCCAAACATCAGGAGAGAATGTTTCTGGAACATGGCCATACAGTCCGGAAAACACACAACAACATAATGATTCTGACCATGAAAGTCTTCAACAATGGTATTATATTATTATTATTTGAAACACAACAAGTTGAGTCCACAGCAGACACTCTGCTGGTTGTTGTATTGGACCATACGTCGGACACTTCCAATGAATCCAAGTTCCAATTAATCATCTGAGCAACGATGTTATGTCTCTGCTTGTAGTCTGTCTGTATGATCTTCTTGCAGCAACTGAGGATGTGGTCTATTGTTTCATCTGCTTATTATTATTATTATTATTATTATTTAAAATATCTTTATTGAGAGTTTTCATTTGAAACAAATAATGTACGATAAGTTTAAGAAAAGTAAAAGGCAAGAAAGGGGGGGCAATGGAAAAAATGGAAAAAAGAGAAAAAGAAACAAAAATAGAGAAAAAAACAAAGAAAATAACTTTTATATATATATATATATAGAGAGAGAGAGAGAGAGAGAGAGAGAGAGAGAGAGAGTATTCCTGAAAGAACCAGGAAAATAAGATTCTGACTATAAATAGAAGGTCAGCTGCTGTCCTCACCTTTTTGCCTTGTTCTTTAACTTGTGTTTTATTTTGAAATGGTCATATGACTGGTCATATAAATAAATATTATTATATATATAAAGTAGAAGTTTCTTGACTTCCAAGTATCTTTATTGATGTTTGTTCCTCTTCCTTCTTTTTATTGTTTTTCTTCATTCATCTCCCTTCTTTCTTTGATTTTTCTGCTCCATCAAATTATCCCAAAAGTAACCCTCTCTTTTTCTTCAGGTCCAAATCTTCTTATTTCTTTGATTTAAATATTCAGTAACTTGTCTCCAACAATGGCATTATCTTTGCATTACTGCTATTTTTCTTTAACCATGTTTCTATTATTATGTGCCAAGGTGACAAAGACAGCAATGCAACACAGATTTTTTTTGAAAAATTAACAAGAATGCCTAATTAATACATTTTATATTAATTTACCCTATCTCTTCAACATTGATTTTACAGATATTCATATCTAAATGTAGAAAGAAAGAAAGCACAGACAGTTACTCAGCTTGTGGCATTAAAAAGTGACAGTCTAGTGATAGCGAGACAAATAGTATACGCAGCTTAACACACTCTCAACTACTATGTCCACCTTTCGGCTGACTCCCCACCCACTTGTTGTCAAAACCTAAGAGCTATAATCTGGAATGAAAACAATGAAAATGTTAGGCAAGTGTGAGCAATATATTTTCCACTGCCTTTCCAAGACAGATGACACATACTTCCGGTTTTCAGCTTAAAAACTATACCTACAGCATTAGTCACAGTAAAAGGTTAGTGTCATCGTCAAGCATTTCAGCAATCAATCACCTTCGCAAACTGTTTACTACTTTGGTATTTTCAACCTCAATGACAATTATCTTTTCGGTAGTGGAGCCTTCTACACCAAGCCTTGCTTTCAATACAGAATGAATTCAAAGGAGCTGCTTTGAGTCTCCTTTGTGGAAAGAAAAAATGGGGTATAAATAAACATCATCATCATCATCATCATAACAAGGACAGCATTTTTTATTTTAAAACCTGTCATCAGGAAGCATTTTCAGTTGCAATATGATGAGAGTATGAATGAAAAGGCAATCAAAAGGAATATTTTGTGTCTGAGTCAAGTACTGATCCATGACCTCAATCAACAAGGTCCTAATTTCCCTTTCCTAAATTTCGCCTTTGAAAAGTAATTAATTCCAAGCATAAAAGTTTTAAAAGGCAAGGGAGGGCTTGTTTAATGTCATGACATTTGGGATTCAAATCTACTATTTGGAAAAGCACCACCATCACCACCAGGAGCCGTGGTGGCACAACCCTTGTGCCAGCTGAAATGCTAACCTGAAGGACGGCGATTCGAATCTGCAAGACGGGGTGAGCTCCCATCTGTCAGATCCAGCTTCCCATGCAGGGATATGAGAAAAGCCTCCCACAGGATGGTAAAACATCTGGGTGTCCCAGGGGCAACGTCCTCAAACACGGCAAATTCTCGCACACCAGAAGCGACTTGCAGTTTCTCAAGTCGCTTCTGACAAGATAAAAAAAATATCACCACCAACAACTTATTGAGTTCAGTCTCCCAGTTGTAGAGACTGGGAGACTAATAATTTTGATTCTATCCAAGAATCAGAGAGATACCATTGGGCACATTCTAATATTGCGACTGTCACTATTATTATTACTAGTAGAGCCACTATTACTATAACTAATATTGCGGAGGGAAAGGTTTTTTATTGGGGGCCAAGATTATTTTTCTCCCTCGCCATACACATACATACACTACCCAGGGTTTGCGCAGTTATTGTGGGAATATAATTTTAACAGAAAGTCTCGTTTTTAAAATACAGATCTGGAGAGCAGATTTTCCCATCGTATGAAAAATGAACATCATTCTTTGTGTGTGTGTGCATTACTGAATCATATGCACTGTGACTAATGAAATGCCAAATGTGCAAGCGCACCATGGGGCAACAGTAAATGTATCACTACAAGAAATTTATTAGAGATAGTGGTTTGGATAATGAGACTGTGATGGCAACATCCAAGGAAGTAGATCTCACACCAAATTATTATATAGAACCTGTGAAAGTAAGCTATAATTCTTAAGGCAGGCAATGAAAAACAAAAATTTGTACTATCTTTGGAAAATGTTAGATTTGTCCATTAAAAATCTATATCTGAGAATTTTATAACATTCTCCAGAGGCATAAAATCCAGAAGAAGAACCCTGTTAAAAGACTTTGTTGAAGTATTGGTTTCCTTACAACAGTATACAGTTTTTATGTATGCATATAGAAAAGTATAAAACTAAAAGTTGCAACACGTTAAGAAATATAAAACAGTTACCAAATGTTGTGTTTACTAATAAAACTCACAGGCCATTTGCAAAAGCATCACAACTCATCTCATGGATGAGAAAATGTTTATCTAGACTACAATACAGCAACTTATTGTATATATTGCAAAGAATGATTGTCAGGAACCAGGAGCCAGGCCATTTTGTGATGCAAAAGAAACCATGCTGTACCTAGAAGAGCGCCACTCTTCAGCAACTGATTTCCAAGAGACTGTTTGGTCCAACATGCTTAGGGAAACAGTGGCCCTTTAGTATCTGCATAGGATTTGCTTCCAGAACTCCCCAAGAATACTAGCATTTGTGGATATCCAAGCTCCATATACAACAGCATAGTAAAATACAAAATGGCAAAATCAAGGTTTGCTTTTTTGTGCATATATATACCAGCTGTCCCCTGTCACGCGTTGCTGTGGCCCAGTCTGGTGAGGTAGAAAATAAAGTAATGAGAAAGTGTTGGTTTCTGCTATATGTAATTTCATTATGCTTGTGGGTAAACAATATTTCTTGTTGTTTCTTTGATGTGGAGATTGTCTGGTTTGCCTTCTCTGGAACATGCAACATATCATTGTCCTTCTTTAGGGGTCCCGTTCAAATCTATGATACTATTATCTGTCATATACATGTGTGTGTGAATCATATATACCTACCTATATGTATGACTGGATGGCTCTGTCAGGAGGACTTTATGTTTTCTTGACCTGGTGAAGGGAGTTGGACCGGATGGACTTAAGGCAGCATTTTCAACCTGGGGGTTGGGCCCCCTGTGAGGATGTCGTGAGGGGGTGTCTGAAAGGTCACAAAAGACCAGAAAACATAGTATTTTCTGTTGGTCATGGGGGTTCTATGTGGGAAGTTTGGCCCAGTTCTATTGTTGGTGGGGTTTGATTGTAGGTGAACTATAAACCCCCAGCAACTACAACTCCCAAATGTCAAAGTATATTTCCCCCAAATTCCATCTTTGTTCATATTTGTGCATATGGAGTATTCGTGTCAAGTTTGGTCCAGATTCATCATTGTTTGAGTCCACAGTGCTCTCTGGATGTAGGTAAACTACAACTCAAGTTCAATGCCCACCAAACCCTTCCAATGTTTTCCGTTGGTCATGGGAGTCCTGTGTGCCAAGTATAGTTCAATTTAATCGCTGGTCGAGTTCAAAATCCTCTTTGATTGTAAGTTAACTATAAACCCCAGCAAGTATAACTCCCAAATGAAAAAATCAAATTTTTTGAGTGATGGTCACTCCTTGCGTTAATAGGTGTCTTGTGTCCAAATTTGGTGTCAATTCGCCCAGGGGTTTTTGAGTTATGTTAATCCCACAAACAAACATTACATACATACATACATACATACATACATACATATATATACACACACATTAGCCGTCCCCTGCCACGCATTGCTGTGGCCCACTCTTTGTATATGTGTATATGTATATCTGTGTATATGTTTGTGTATATGTGTATATATGTGTGTTTGCACATATATATATGTATGTGTGTGTATAGTTTTGCACATGTGTTGTAATATATTTTTTATTTTTTGGCTTTTTAAGTCTCTTCCACTGAGTTTTTCAATGTTTTTATGAGTGATGGTCACTCGTTGGCCTGATACGTGTATTGTGTCCAAATTTGGTGTCAATTCGTTCAGTGGTTTTTGAGTTCTGTTAATCCCACAAATGAACATTACATTACATTTTTATTTATATAGATGTATGTATGTATTTTCAAGCTGTGGGTGGTCCAAGGATGCAGAATCTTAATGGTGTTCCATCAGCAGTTCAGCTATTGCATTTTGCACCAGCTGTGGCGTCAAAGTCATCATCAAGGGCAGCCCCATGCGGAGTGCACCGCAGCGATGCAATCTTGATGCTATAAATCCATGATGACGGCAGCAATATTATTTTTGTCCTGGAAAAACCCATGGATGGTGCACCGGTTCAATTACCCCAAGGAGAGTCCACCTGGGCCTTCAGTGACAAGAACAGATTAAAAAGTCCTCCCAAATATGCATCAAGCCACACAACAAGCTCACCAACTATAATCAAAGGTTATCAGTTTACTCAATTCCTTAATCAGAAAACCACCAATCCACAGCGGCCACATCTTTTCTGGGGTCCTTAGTTTACTGGCCATCATCCAGCCCATTACTGCATCCGGCCACAGCCTTAGCAAGCCACACCAATGAGAAGTATCGTTAACATATTGATATCACCCAACCTGAGACCTCTTAATGAACTTTCCCAGAGGCTTCCAACAGCATATTGAAATTGAAATCTGGAGCACCCTACAAAGTAATGGCCATGGGGCTGGAGCTGACCCCATAGCTAGGAGCAGAACACTGTAACATAATTTTATTATTTATTTATTTGGAGCATTTATTAACCGCCATTCTCAGCCCACTCGGGCGACTCACGGCGGTGTACAGTACAAAAGGCAATTCACACAAAGACAAGTACAACAGCATATTAACCATACAACAATACAACAGTTAAAATTACACTAACTAATCCGCTTCGTCTCGTAATAGAATCGTGACCAATCTCGTATTCCTTGTACCATTCCAGTCGTCTTTACCACATTACTATAGCACTTAATTAAATGCCCTCTCGAACAGCCATGTCTTGAGGCTTTTTCGGAAGGACAAAAGAGAGGGCGCCTGCCTGATGTCTGTAGGGAGAGTGTTCCACAACCGGGGGGCCACCACTGAGAAGGCCCTCTCTCTCGTCCCCGCCAGGCGTGCCTGTGAGGCAGGCGGGATCGAGAGAAGGGCCTCCCCAGACGATCTCAAGGTCCTCGTGGGCTCATAGGCCAAGATGCGGTCTGAAAGGTATTTTGGGCCGGAGCCGTTCAGGGCTTTGTAGGCCAACACCAGCACCTTAAATTGGGCCCGGTAGCAAATCGGCAGCCAGTGGAGCTGGGACAACAAGGGTGTTGTGTGCTCCCTGTATCCGCTCCAGTTAGTAACATGGCTGCCGCACGCTGAACCAGCTGAAGCTTCCGGGCCGTTTTCAAGGGCAGCCCCACGTAGAGAGCGTTGCAGTAGTCAAGCCGGGATGTGACCAGAGCGTGTACCACCGTGGCCAAGTCAGACTTCCCAAGATACGGGCGCAGCTGGCGCACGAGCCGAAGCTGTGCAAATGCTCCCCTGGTCACCCCTGAAACCTGGGGATCCAGGCTCAACGATGAATCCAGGGTCACACCCAAGCTGCGAACCTGCGCCTTCAAGGGGAGTGCGACCCCATCCAGCACAGGCTGTAACCCTATATCCCGTTCGGCCTTGCGACTGACCAGGAGTACCTCTGTCTTGTCTGGATTTAGTTTCAGTTTGTTCGCCCTCATCCAGACCGTCACAGCGGCCAGGCACCGGTTCAGGACCTCGACAGCCTCCTTAGTAGCAGGTGGAAAGGAGTGAAAGAGTTGGACATCATCTGCGTACAGATGACACCGCACCCCGAAACTCCGGATGATCTCACCCAGCGGCTTCATGTAGATATTAAACAGCATGGGGGACAATATAGAACCCTGTGGAACCCCACAGGTCAAAGGCCGTGGTGTTGAACAGGAGTCCCCCAATAACACCTTCTGGGTGCGGCCCTCCAGAAATGACTGGAGCCACTGCAGAGCAGTGCCCCCAAGACCCATTTCCGCAAGGCGCCCCAGAAGGATACGTGGTCGACAGTATCGAAGGCCGCTGAGAGGTCCAGGAGCACCAACAGGGACACACTCCCCTGTCTAGCTCCCGGCGCAGATCATCCACTAAGGCGACCAAGACCGTCTCGGTACCATGTCCCGGTCTGAAGCCAGACTGTGCCGGATCCAGAATATCCGTGTCTCTCAAGAATACCTGGAGTTGTGAGGCCACCACGCTTTCCATGACTTTGCCCAAAAAGGGGAGATTGGAAACAGGCCGAAAGTTGTCGAATTTAGTGGGGTCCAGTGATGGTTTCTTCAACAGCGGTTTTATAACTGCTTGTTTTAAGCACGCTGGAATCTTGCCTTCCCTAAGGGAGGCATTAACCACCACCGTTACCCACTCAGCCACTCCCCCTCTGGCCTCCTTCAGAAGCCAGGATGGGCAGGGGTCTAGGATGGACGTGGTGGGCCTCATTCCTCCAAGTATCTTGTCCACATCCTCGGGTTTCACAAACTGAAAAGAATCCATCAAAATAGGACAAGCAGGTGCTCTTGTTACATCCTCTGAGACTGCATTTAACGCGGCGTCCAGCCCAGAACGGATCAAGGCGACTTTGTCTGCAAAGAACCGAGCAAATGCTTCACAGCGCGTGACCGAATTGTCAGGGCTCCCGCCAGCGGTGGCGGGAGTTAAAAGACCTCTAACAATCCGAAACAACTCCGCCGGACGGTTCTTTGCAGACGCAATAGTGGCCGCAAAGAAAACTTTCTTTGCGGCCTTTATTGCCGCGGCATATGCCCTCAAAAAGGACACAAACCGTGCTCGGTTTGACTCGCTTGGATCCGAACGCCACACGCTCTCTAGTTCCCTCTTCCTTCGCTTCATCACTGCCAGCTCCTCGGTAAACCAAGGGGCTGGTTTAGCTCGGCTACTTGAGAGGGGACGCTCCGGAGCGATCATGTCAATTGCCCTGGTCCCACCATCCCGCCCACCAATCTAATGCCACCATCCCGCCCCCAATCTAATTTGACAGAACTGACCAAGCATAATACCATGATCAATAGTATCAAAAAGCTCCTGAGAGATTCAAGAAGATCAACAGGGTAGCACTCTCCCATCTTTCAACCATCTGTGAGGGCAGAACTAGCTCACCCTGACCTGGACCCAGAGTGAAATGGATCCACATAACGTAGTTCTTCCAAGAACATCGATATTTGCCCAGCCACCACATGTTTAAGTACCTTTTCCCTCCAAAGAATGGACGTTACTGACAAAGTAGTAATTTTCACATACCTTTAGATTCAAAGACAACTATAGACTACAAATGAATTTTGGAATCATGGTGATTATGATCAGTGAAAATATCAATCTAGTGCAGCAACACTTTAAAAAAACCATACATGTTCTTACTGTTGCAAAGGGACTGAAAATAAACCCGCCAGTCTAATAACGCCTTATCACAAACCAATGCTGTAGCCAAATTTAAAACTATATATAATTGTTCCTCCTTTTCCCCGTCCAATTTTATTCCCTTTCTTATAATGCTAGCTAGCTCTCAGGGTCACCCAATTAAATTGACTGGCAGGAGATTCAGGACAAACAAAAAGAAAGTACTCTTCACACAATGTCTAATTAACTTTGTACCATTTACTCGGAGTTCTGTACATGTCCTTCCCAGCACTGTTATCCAATCTCTCTTTTCAAATGGTCAACCCAGGATTGACCCTCCAAAACTTCCATGTTCAAATGATTTATTTACAGCATTCTACCAACATTCTTTCACTTTTACAAGAAGAGTCCCAAGGCACCTACCAAAATACCACAAATCCCATAAAATATTAATGATTTGTTGAAAGCATATCTTCCACCTGGCACCTAATACTGGTGCCAAATAGCTTTGGAAAAGGAGTTCCATACTCAGGGCACCTCTTGGGTTATGAAAATGAAGAAAGGTTGTTCTAAATAAGGAGAGCTGTTATAAATCAAAAAGTATATTTCTAAAAGACCAGACCACAACAAGCAATAATTGACAAGACCTAGACTGCACCAAAGACCTCGTAAATGGGCACCTATTACACATATGTCAATGAAGTCTACTCTTCTTGGACTTGGGGGGGGGGGGGATTGGATGTTAGTAGCTCAGTTGGGACACAACTCCCTGAGGAATAAAGATATTTAATACAAATAAACATATATGATGTGAATGTACAGAAGACAACCAATATATAAAGCAGTAGTTCCCAACCTTTTTTGGACCAGGGACCACATGACCAGGGATCACTTTGACCAGGGTCCACTCTCCAACATTAGTACCAAAAGGTTTATGAATCAGTTTTTGGTCAACTTTAGATTTGGTTTGGTTATTGGGGTGCCGATTTAGAAAACTGCATTGGATAGACCACATCAGCTCTAATCTCCGATACAGAATATATGCCATCCAGTAGTCTCCATCTGCTCACCCACAGAAATCTATATGTTTTGTGCATAATGAGTATGTTAAAAAACTATATATACCATACTTTATATTACTATGATATATATTGATATTATATACATATGTGTGTGTGTGTTATACATATTACTATATAATATAATGTTACTATTATATATTACTATATTAAATAGACTCATAGAGTTAGAAGGGACTCTACCATAGTATTGCGGGAGAACAGACAGGAAGGAAGGAGGAGGAAGGAGGGAAGGGGGGAAGGAAGGAAAAGAGAAGGAGGGAGGAAGAAGGAGGAGGAAAGAAAGAGGAAAGGAAGAGAAAGGAAGAGGAAGGAAGGAGAAGGAAGGAAGGAGGAAGGAAGGAAGGAAGGAGGAAGGAGGAAAGGAGAAAGGAAATAAAAGAAAGGAGAAACAGGGAGGGAAGAAGGGAGAAAAAGGAAGAAGTAGAGAAAGGGGGAGGGAAGGAAGGAAAGAGAGAAGGATGAAACCAAAGAGCGAAGAAGGAATGAAAGAAAGAGGTAGAGAAGGAAGAAAGGAGAGAAAGGGGAAGGGAAAGAAAAAGGGAGGAAGGAATAGGTAGGTACCTCTCTTTCATAATAGTCCAGATAGCTGCCTCTGCTTTGAAAATACTCACTATAGTCCACAGCAACGCGTAGCAGGGCACAGTTAGTATTTAATAATTTAGAGCTAATGGGGTCTATCCAATGCAATTTTCTGAATCAGCACCCCAAATAACCCCAGGAATAGGCCTAAATTGGAAGATACCAAGGCATCACCATTTCCAGGTGCCAAATAGAACAGCTCCGCTTGGGGGGGGGGGGGGGGGGAGAAACAGGGATATAAAGGGATATGGGGTGGGGGGGGGGGGGGGGGGGGGGGGGGGGGGGGGGGGGGGTGGGGGGGGGGGGGGGGGGGGGGGGGGGGGGGGGGGGGGGGGGGGGAACTCTACCTGTAACCTAAAATGTCCCCTAACATATTACAACAAGATTATTTGCCCATATTCTTTTGGGCTCTCCCTTTTTTTGGAATTTCTCTTATCAACTAATTGGTGAAATGCCCTTATTGAGATCAGGAAGCCTAATAATAACAAATACATATATAACCTCCAGATTATTCAACTACAGATCATATTTTTGTAATAACCTATTTAAAGATTTCAAAGTGCTCCTATGTGCTGTTTCAAATATGCCAATAAAAATAATTAATTAGAAAAAAACTATTAATTGTGAGAAATTATAGAAAAGTACACTCTAATAGTCTCCTACATTAAAAATCTATGTGTGTACATTATGTTTAAATATGTGTGTATATACATTCACGCACTAAAAGTCTTATAATTAAATCATATCCAGGCTACTAAAAAAAATGAAAAACACAGAATTGAGATGTATGACAGATCGTATATATGAGATACTGCATTTCTTTATGAAATAGTCATGCATAACTGCAAATGGGAGACTATGCCAACATTTTTAATTTAAGCAGGAACATCACAATCGTAAAGATGTATGGGTCTGTTCTCAGGTTGTACTTTTTCTTTCCTTCCAAGGTTTATTTCCTTCTTAATGCAATCTAAGTGGCACAACCACGTAAGTGTTAAAGCCTAAGCTACTGACTGAAGGAGTACATTTATTTTCCACTTTTCGCTAAGATTTTTGCCTATGCTAAATTCACAAGGGATTAGCACTTAGGGTTTACATCAAGGTTTATTTCCATGTGGTTTCCCCTCTTGCTGGAGATGAAATGTAAACTTTTCAGACTATTCTCTAAATGTACTTGACAAAGAAAGCTATGTACTCAAAACATTTTGAGAGCTGTAAGGAAGAAGAAAACCTCCAACATCCATAAACACTTCTATTAAGAGCGGCATAATATCACAACTAATAGCATTCCCGAAACTTTTCAAAAGCTAGTTCGGAAGATCACTTCTTGCTTTTATCATCGCCTGAAATCAGCTATTGGCGTAAGCCATGCATGTTGCATGTTGCAAATTGGTCATGAAATCAAAATATACTATTGCATGACCTAATCAGAGACTAATACGTTTAATTCTATAACTGTCTTGTTTTGAGCTATGTCTTATCATATATGATATAGGTGTCCTTAAACTTTAAAAATGCAATGTATCATAGCGACTTCATTTTTGGTGTTTTCTTGCTCCAAAGATTAAATTTAAGGAAGGGCTGAGAAGATAGAATAAATGGAGGAGGGCGGCACTGACCAATGTCAATCATGCTTACTGGAAAAGAGAAGTTAGGCTATATGACAACTAGTAAAATGCAGAAAGCTACAATGAAAAGGGGTTTATGAGAAAAAGATGATTAACATATTTTAATGGCTTTAGATAAGAAGGATGTGAATTTTAAGGGTTTTTTTATTTTTTACGTTGGGGGAGGAGTAGTTTTAGAAGGGTTTATAAAGAATGTACTGTATATACTTGAATATAAGCCAACCTGAATATAAGCCAAGGCACCTAATTTCATCACAAAAAACTGGGAAAACATATTGACCCGACTATAAGCCGAGGGTGGAAAATGCAGGAGCTACTGGTAATTTTTTAAAAAAATAGATAGCAATAAAATTACATTAACTGAGGCATCAGTAGGTTAAATGTTTTTGAATATTTACATAAAACTGTAATTTAAGATAAGGCTGTCCAACTCTGATTAAAACATTATTCTAACCTTCTTCAATGTAAATGTGCTTATGTATCCTTCTAAGAATAATAGAGTAAAATAATAAATGAAATAACAACAAAAATAAAGTAAAATAATAAATGTAATAATACTAATAATAAAGAGAGTAAAATAATACATGCAATAATAATAATAATAGAGGAAATTATTAATTATTATTATTATTATTAATAATAATAATAATAATAATAATAATAATAAATAATTGAGGGAAAACAACAGGAAAAACTCAGCCATTATCAGGACCTCAAAATCGAACTTCAAAGGCTCTGGCATAAACCAGTACAGGTGGTCCCAGTGGTCATCGGCACACTGGGAGCTGTGCCAAAAGATCTCAGCCGGCATTTGGAAACAATAAACATTGACAAAATCATGATCTGTAAACTGCGAAAAGCCACCTTACTTGGATCTGTGCACATCATTCGAAAATACATCACACAGTCCTAGACGCTTGGGAAGTTTTCAACTTGTGATTTTGCGATACGAAATCCAGCATATATATCTTGTTTGCTGTGACATACTGTGTTTTTGTGTCAGTAAAATAATAATAGAGTAAAATACTAAATGTAATAAAAATAATAAAAAATCCAGCATATATATGTAATTTGCTGTGACATACTGTGTGTTTGTGTCAGTAAAATAATAATAATAAAAGAGTAAAACAATAAATAACTTTGGCTCGATTAAAAGCTGGGGGGGGGGCTTTTTCCATCTAAATACGGGGCTGAAAAGGGGGCTGAAAAACTTGGCTTATACTCGAATATATACAGTATGTTGTATATAACCAGTCTAGTCTGCTCTAATAATGTAATATAAAACCTATATTACAAAATCAGAAAAAAATAAAATTTAGACTACAGAAATGCCTCACAATTCAATATAGGGTAAATCTTGATTTTGAGATGAAAGTCATAAAGCTTATGTTCCCAAGAGAACAGCGTAGCTATAATTCAGAAGAACAAACCACAGTTTAAAAACACATGAGAGCTGTCATTGAAAAGCTGCAGCTGAAACACCACAGAATAATATTTCAAATCCAGCCAAGCAAACAAAATGTTGTCTCGGAATGTTTTATTTGATAAGACATGTGACCTACTTTAGGCTTCACTTTGATTATAATTAAGTGTAATTTGTACGGATTCCAACTTAATACACAAACTCACTCACTGAGACTCTGGCTGATTAAAAGGAAAATTAACATTCATAAAGACACTTTCTGATGTTTAATTTAAAACAATGAAGAAAAAAACATCCGATCTGAGTTGAAACCTATTTAATGTTGCTTTCTTGAAATCTTCAAGATGTAGAAATGAGATGACGGCTCTACATTCAGACAAGCGTTAATACCTACAATTAAGATTTAAGAGGTAAAACCATGTTCCCTTTAAGGGATGCTTTGTATTATGATTTATCTTAATAAGGCTTACTGATAATATGGTTCTCTTTGGCTCTTTATTCCTATTAAACAAACATTTGTTAACAGTAGGCATAAAATGTATTGCCAGATTGATAGCTAGAGACAGCTCCTGTTCCTTTAATAGTGGTACGAAAAAAAAGAATTTCAAAGGGTGTTGATTATCATGCAACAAGATAATAAGCAACATCTGCTATAGTTCCCTCTTCTACACAACCACTGAAGGCACGTGAACTACCTCTAGTTTTCACTTTGAAAACCCAGTGGAAAAAGTATGGATTAAGTCCAAACTGAAGTGGCAGATCATTTCTACAAGGAACTTCTCCATCTTCTGAACCATCTGACCAAAGGGTTAGATGTGCTTGAAATAGCAACCTTATCAAGCCTCCACTGGTTGTTTGCTGTGTATGTAGTTCAGATTGCTTACTGTATTGTGTTCTGTCATGCACTGGGCCTGTAATAATTGTCTTTTGAAATAGGACGTGCACCTTGTGCCCAGCGGGAAGCCAGGGTGCCACGAAAGAGGCCCTCAAGGATTTTCCTGAAGAAATGGTCTTTAGATGGCTTGACAGGTTAAACAAAGTCCTTTATTATTGAACAAATTAAACAGATATTTCTCAAATCTTCAATGAGTCAAACAAATGCTTCAAGGCTTTAAATCAACTGGTGGCTTCCTTAATCTTGTCCACAAGGGACAGGCAACTGTCTTCGTTAATTGTTCTTATACTTTGAGAGGAAAATCCTTTTTTAACCTCTCCCAGGCTGTCTGTTATCTAAGTTTTGTTGGTGTGGGATCTACTACCGATTCCAAACTGCGTCTTGGTACCGAGTAAACCTACCAGACAACGCTTGTAGATTCTCCAGATGGAGTTCTTCGGGTCTGTAAAGCTGTTTTCCCTCTGGAATTTCTTTAAGACTTTAGGGCTGTTTCCCTCAGATGCTGTAAAGCTGAGAGGCTGCAAGCTCCCAGCCAGAGCTTTGTGAATTCCCCCCCCCCCCCCGGAATGTCTTGAGAAATAAAGCTTTTCTTGTCCATGTCCTCTAACTTAGCTTTCCTCACTAAGATTAACTAAAAATGGCCCCCTCTTCCCATCTCCCTGGGAGAAGGGGCAGATCCAAACTTAACAATGATAGTCAGGTGGCTTGCCCTATGACTGCAAACCAAAGGAAGCCACCTTTTTGCAGAATCCCTGAAACTTTGGAATGCATGCAAACACTTAATAGAAAGAAAATAAAGTTGGAGCTCCTGGTACAGATGTACCAGCACAGTGTGTGTATTGGTATGCAATTTGACCATAACTCTGTGTCGTGGGAGGGGCTGCAGACCATGTGATCAGGTCTGGGCTTGTTCAGAGCTCAGACTCTATTTTAGAACAGTGATTGTTTTAGACTTCAATAGAGAACTCTACTTTCAGACGTCAGCAGGAACTGTATGCTTAGAGCAGGGGTCCTCAAACTTTTTCAATAGAGGGCCAGGGCACAGTCCCTCAAACCATTGGAGGGCCGGATTATAATTTGGAAAAAAAATGAATACCTATGCACACTGTACATATTTTATTTGTAGTGCAAAAAAAGACACTTAAAAACAATACAATAATTAAAATGAAGAACCATTTTAATAAATATAAACGTATTAGTATTTCAATGGGAAGTGTGGACCTGATTTTGGCTGATGAGATAGGATTGTTGTTGTTGTTGTTGTTGTTGTGTGCTTTCAAGTCATTTCAGACTTAGGTTGATCCTGACCGAGGGCCGGGTAAATGACCTTGGAGGGCCGTATCTGGGCCCCGGGCCTTAGTTTGAGGACCCCTGGCTTAGAGACTTCAATACAGGAGCAGTATGCTTAGAGTTGAAACAGACTACAGAGACTGTATTAGGCTTAGAACAGAGAGATGCTTTCGACAATGGACTATTGATTTTAAGAAAGAAACCCTGTGTTACCTACACGGAGAAATACTTCAAATCCTACTTGTAACTGGATTGATACACAAAGTACCTGTATGCTGAATACATGAAATTTCTGAGTGAACTAATGACATTACTTTTAAAGAAGTCTACTTATTTTTGTCTCTTGGGAGCATGATTTAAAGGCAAATATATTTTAAGGGGGAGTACATGATTTTGGGCAACTAAAAGGAACACTTCTGAAACTCTGCTGTGTGTATGTGTGTGTATGTGTGTGTGTGTGTGTGTGTGTGTGTGTGTGTGTGTGTGTGTATATATATATATATATATATATATATATATATATATGAGAGAGAGAGAATGTTCGTGAATGCCACTTTCCCAAAAGGTTATGACTCTAACAGGTCATGCTTTTACCAAGAGGTTATGGCATCATATTTTCAAAAGGTTGTGACTTCTAACAAGGCAATCCCTTTCCAAAGATCATAACATCTCCAAAAGGTTCTAAAGAATTCCATTTTCCAAAAAGATGGTCATCCCTTTTGTTTGTGGCTTCAGGAGCTACAACCCAAAAGGAAAAAATAATGGAATAAAAGAAAATAAATAAACAGGAATTACAACAAAAAGGAAAACTAAACTTAAACCTGATAGAGTGTGGAGGAAAACCTGCATAGCCAGCTGCAGGGCAAAGTGGGGACAAGAAAGTGCTTTCTCACCACTCAACTCGACACCAACCAATCTATATAAATAAACATGTAATGTTAGTTTGTGGGATCAACATAACTCAAAAACACCAAATTGACACCAAATTTGGACACAATACACCTATCAGGCCAACAAGTGACCATCACTCATAAAAACACTGAAAAATACAGCAGAATGGACTTAAAAAGCCAAAAAAGCAAAAAGATGCTACAGCGCATGCACAAAAACAACTCCACTGGCAAACAAAAAACACAATAGCATATCCACACTCTTTTCCTGACTACAGCTCCCAGCATCCCCTAGACCAGGCCCTTTAGGAGAGGAGGATGATCCAAATGCACTGCTTCCAAGCTGCAAGCTTTCTTCTCCTTGGATTTCTTTGAGAGCATCCAAATCCCTACATATGTCCAATATCCTATTCCTGGACTGCAACTCCCAGCAATCCTCCAGATAAGATAGATTGAGATAGATAGGTAGGTAGGTGAATCAGGAGGACTGCTGGGAGTTGCAGACCAAGAATAATTAGAGAGGGAAGAAAGGAGGGAAAGAGGAAGGAAAAGAAAAGGGGGGAGGAAGGAAGGAGGGAAGGAAAGAAAAAAAGGGATGGAAGGAGAGAAAGAAGGAGATAAAGAGGGTGGGAAGATTGGCCACAGCAACATGTGGCCTGTACAGCTAGTTTATTCTAAAAGTGCTAAAGCCAATCCATACATTCTAATGCTTCAGCAAAAATAGTAGTACATCCACTTCAACACATGACATATATACTGAATTTAATAATAATAATAGTGATAATAAGTAAATAAAATTAGGGGGCCCCGGTGACACAATGGGTTATATCCTTGTGCTGGAAGGACTGAAGATGGATAGGTCAGAGACTCAAATCTGGGGAGAGAGTAGATGAGTTCCCTCTATCGGCTCCAGCTCCCCATGTGGAGATATGAGAGAAGCCTCCCACAAGGATGGTAAAACATCAAAACATCCAAGCATCCCCTGGACAACGTCCTTGCAGACGGCCAATTCTCTCACATCATAAGCAGCTTGCAGTTTCTCAAATTGCTCCTGCTTGAAAAAAATATTACCATTAATACTTAAAATAAATTATAATATAAATTATAATTAAGAATTTGTAAATATCCAAGCAGGTGCTTTAGCACAAGTAGTAAATGTCTATGCAAATAGATGGAACTTGAGACTTATTGCCAAATGATCAATCCGAATACAGACACCCCTGAAAATAAACCCCAATGTGTATTTTAGAGCAGAACCCAATAAGAGTCAGCCTTATTTTTGAGGAAATAAAAATCTCTGTCATAGAGTAATATATTCCTCTTCAGTCAATTGGTGAAACAGACTTGAAAGAATGACTGATTAGAAACCCATAGAGTCTAGGTAGTAGCTTTAGCAAGAAGACATAATATGAGAAGTCTACATCTAACAAAAAATGTTGAAAAAAGGACCAGAAGCAATCGTTTTCCTCTGACCCAGATGAAATAAGGAGCTGCTTTGAAAAATAGCCATCTGCTAGTGTAGCAGGCTGCCCAGAAAAGATCTACAGCCTATATTATTGTGAGCCAAAGGATGACATGAGGCGCGAGAGAGATGTCTTCACATTACTTGTCTCCAGTGCCTTCAAGAGTTCTGTAAAACCAGAAACTGCTTGGTACCATTTACACAATGAGGTCTCTAAGACTCAAAGCAGAGTACAAGAAAAACATAATGGAAATTATTTTAAATGTTGTTTGACTGTATTAATGACTTGTGAACTGAACTGCTCTGTGAACATGTTCAAATTGAAGAGAGATGCATAAATTTACACATGAATAAATATATTTGAGTTTTCATGATTTTTTTTTTTTTTTTGCCACACATCTGACAGATGGTTCAGGGATCATTGGGGGAGAAATCCGAATTCCTGTAGTTTTATGTTCTATAGTTGTATAGCTCATAAATGAAGATGTTTTAGCTTAGTGTAAAGCTTTTAATCTCTTAATTCTATCCCGATCGCTTAAAAAATGGTAATTCTCCAGTGTAATTCTTTAACCTTCCAAAAACACATAGACGACCAATTCTTCTTCTAAAGAATGTAACCAAAATGCAGTTTGCAAGAAGCTATTTTGCATTCCTGAACTTTATTATTTAATGCACAGAACAAATGCAGTCGAAAACACATCAAAATGAGACACACTCTTCCCACTTTCTGTAGAGAGGCAAATCAATAACTGATTTTAACTTATTCTTTGTTGCTATTTAAGGTAGTTTTCAGTTATCCAGAGAGCCTTAGGTATAGAGAATCGGTGCCATGCATTGCTGTGACCCAGTCGGTGTATATGTGCTTTGTGTGTATATATATTTGTGTATATATGTGTTTGCATTTATATATGTGGTTTTGCACATGCATTGTAATGTGGGTTTTTAAAAATATTTTTAGCTTTTTAAGTCCCTTCCGCTGTGTTTTTCAGAATTTTTATGAGTAATGGTCACTTGCTGGCCTGATAGGTGTATTGTGTCCAAATTAGATGACAATTTGTCCAGTGGTTTTTGAGTTATGTTAACCCCACAAACAAACATTGCATTTTTATTTATATAGATTCCACAAATGTCTATTCAGAGGTTATGACTCACTGAATTCAGTAGGGGTTTCCCCTCCAATAAGTGCATATATATAGCAAGATAGGAAACTGTGAAAGGGTAGGGGGACATACTAGCCTTCCAGGAGACTTTTGGAGGCTACTGGCCACATTATTTGAGGCATCTCAAATATGTAGATACATAATGGAAATTATGTATTTTTAATCATTCATGAATTATTTATTTATTTATTTATTTACTTTGCTTATATACCGCTGTATCTCAAGCCCGAAGGCGACTCACAGCGGTTCACAAACAGTAAAAACAGTAGAAACAGCAGTGGTTCCATACAACATATAACAATTGACTTAACACATTATCCATAAATTACCAATAAGCAATTACAATGCACAATTATTACAAAAAACAACCGTACCCAATCTTCTCATCATCCAAGCGTAGTCCAGATTCGTCGTCCATTGTTCCATTCCTATGTTCCATTACCAGATTGTACTAAATTACTCAAACGCCTGCACAAACATCCAGGTCTTCACCTTTTTGCGGAATACCATTAGAGATGGTGCTAATCTAATGTCCGTAGGAAGGGCGTTCCACAGCCGAGGAGCCACCACCGAGAAGGCCCTATCTCTCGTCCCCGCCAGCCGAGCTTGAGAAGCAGGCGGGATCGAGAGCAGGGTCTCCCCGGAAGATCTCAAACTCCTGGTGGGTTCATAGGCAGAGATGCGGTCAGATAGGTAGCTTGGGCCGGAACCGTTTAGGGCTTTAAAGGCCAACGCCAGCACTTTGAATTCAGCCCGGTAGCAGATCGGTAGCCAGTGGAGTTGGCGCAACAGGGGGGTTGTATGCTCCCGGCGCTCCGCTCCTGTTAAAATCATGGCTGCCGAGCGTTGGACTAGTTGGAGCTTCCGAGCTGTCTTCAAAGGCAACCCCACGTAGAGAGCGTTGCAGTAGTCTAAACGGGATGTAACCAGAGCGTGGACTACCGTGGCCAAGTCAGACTTCCCAAGGTACGGGCGCAGCTGGCGCACAAGCTTTAGCTGTGCAAATGCTCCCCTGGTCACCGCCGAAACCTGGGGTTCCAGGCTCAGCGATGAGTCCAGGGTCACACCCAAGCTGCGAACCTGCATCTTCAGGGGGAGTGCGGCCCCATCCAACACAGGCTGTAACCCTATGCCCTGTTCGGCCTTGCGACTGACCAGGAGTACCTCTGTCTTGTCTGGATTCAATTTCAATTTGTTCGCCCTCATCCAGACCGTCACAGCGGCCAAGCACCGGTTCAGGACCTGACAGCCTCCTTAGTAGCAGGTGGAAAGGAGTGACAGAGTTGGACATCATCCGCGTACAGAATTATGAATGAATTATGAATGAATGAACATGGAATGGAATGGATCTTGACATCCCCTTCTCCACTCTGGATGTGAAGAACATGGTTCTTTCAAGGACTGTGCCGGAACCAAAAGTGTAAATACCAACACTTGAAAAATTACTCTCAATCTTAGATGATCACTCAACAAACTTTCCACAGCTCTATTTTAACAATTTTTTTATCTTATGTCAACATTGTCAAAAATATAAAAACAATGTTTATCATATGTCAACATCATCAAAAACTAAAACTCGGTACCCCAATCAGTGGCTGATATTAGATGGGAGACTCCCCCCTGGGAACACAAAGGACTGGGCGACTTGGAAGGCGCTGAACAAACTGGCACCACAAGATGCATAGCTAACCTTAAGAAATTGGGCTACAAAGCGGAGTCCACAACATGCGCGTGTGGAGAAGAGCAAATTACAGACCAGTTACTACAATGCAGTCTGAGCCCTGCCACATATACAATGGAGGACCTTCTTACAACAACACCAGTGGCCAGCTTCTGTCCAAAGAAAATTTAATATAATGTCAAGTTTTGAACCTTGTGGTTTTTCTATACATTTTAAATATATATTTTCAATTAGCTTCTAACACGATAAATTTTTAAAAATATCAAAAATCAATGCAAAATTATTAAAAACCCAAGACAGACTACTGAGGAGGGATTCTCTTTAAAAAAGTAACAAGGAGATTGATTGGTAGTATAAAATCCCGTATTATTATTTTTTTAAATCACAAAGAGTGTTCAATAAGTTGGTGAAATGGAAACTCTTCCAAAATCTTTTAGTACATGACATTAAGAAAACAATGCACATCTATACAGATTCTCCAGATTGTTCCACATAGTAGACCATCTGAGTGTAGTAGACCCATCTGGAAGCCTCCAGCACTCATTACTCCCATGCCTCTGTTGTAAGCTTATGTGCCCCAGTTCTGTACTATTAGATCAATACTAAGAACAGTGTTTCTCAACCTTCATAGTGCCGCGACTCCTTAATACAGTTCCTCATGTTGTGGTGCCCATAACATTATTTTTGTTGCTACTTCATAACTGTAATTTTGCTACTGGGATGAATCGTAATGTAATATCTGATATGCAGGATGTATTTTCATCCACTGAACCAAATTTGGCACAAATATCTGAAACGCTCAAATTTGAATACTGGTGGGGTGGGGGGTTGATTTTGTCATTTGGGAGTTGTAGTTGCTGGGATTTATAATTCACCTACAATCAAGGAGCATTCTGAACCCTACCAATGATGGCATTGAACCAAACTTGTCACACAGAACTTCCATGACCAACAGAAAATACTGGAAGGGTTTGGTGGGCATCGGCCTTGAGTTTGGGAGTTGTAGTTCACGTACCTCCAGAGAGCACTGTGGTCTCAAACAATGATGGATCTGGACCAAACTTGGCACAAATACTCAATATGGCCAAATGTGAACCCTAGTGGGGTTTGGGGAAGACAGACCTTGACATTATGGAGTTGTCATTGCTGGGATTTATAGTTGACATACAATCAAAGAGCATTCCGAACCCTACCAATGAAAGAAGTGGGCCAAAACTTCCCACACAGAACCCCCATGACCAACAGAAAATACTGTGTTTTCTGGTGATCTTTGGCGACCCCTCAGACACCCCCTCGCGACCCACCCTGGGGTCCCGAGCCCCAGGTTGAGAAACACTGACTAAGAAGGACAAAAGCCAATATACAAATATTTGTCTACTGACAAGGAGCCATAGCTTTATAAAAAGGCAGCACTAACTGCTGAGCAGTTTTCTGCACTAAACTGAATGTTTCAAATAAACCGGATGCCACAAAGAGAAGGACCAATTAAGCCACGTTATTCCATTTCAGTCACAAAATAGGGCACAATGCCAAAGAATGTTTGGTCTCCATTCTGTGATTGTTGTTGCATACAAATGTATGTTTTCAATCCCCTAAACTCTAAATGGAAGCAAATGGCAAAGAGTCAACTATAGTGTTTCAGACGATTCCAAAGGAGTGAAGTGATGGAGGCAATCTGGTCTCAAGAGCGCACCCACATACCATGATTCACCACGAAGTCCAATTATCAGCCGCCACAGTTCTGGTTACTATGACAATGTCAATATTTCAAACTATGCAGTCTCACCCAGCAAGGTAATCCATTCAAAATAAATCATGAACCAGAGAATCTGAGCCGGGAAATTGAAAGGAAAGTGTTTGCCATAGTCGCTTGATGGAAAGGCAACAACTGCTGAAAGTTATGATAATTAAATCACTTAATGTTGCTATTTGGAGAGATGAATACTGCCTGATTTGCCTGAGTGCCTGTGTGTCTTCTTAAAAAGCAATCTTTTATTCCATAAACTGGTTAAAAGCTAGCTGCTTTCAAAAGGCAAAGAATGCCAAAACTGCATTTAAACATCTGCTTGCAGCAGCCCAAATGGATGCAAAATGTAAGTCATCCTGGCTTCTTATCTTCTTGTGGTCTAACACAATATCAAGCTGACAGTACCAAACATTTACAATCTTCCAGTTGGATTTTTTAAAAGGACCTTCAGACTATATATAATACAGAGTTGAAATTCATAGAGCTGGAAGACACCACAGTCATCCAACGTCTTCAAAAGGCATTTCTAAAGAAACTTTTGCTCAGCTTTAATTTCTTCTAATAACATCAGTCTCACATCTACAGCCTGAACATAATGACAGCAAATTAGAGAACATTGAGAAAATGTTCTTCATTTGTCTTTCACAAACTACTGGGTAAAATGTAAAACCATTTTACAGAAGCTGAAATATAGTCGACAGATCTTTTTTTCCTTCCAAAAAATAAATCTAGCCAAACAGAGCAAACCTAACTGTTAAATGTACCAAACATCCATGGGACTATTCTACTATGATTGCGCAGAATGAACTTTTGAATATTTAATAGCCCTTGAAAGCATATTTGGTTGTTGGCAAGCAGCAAGTGCCACTGATTTGACTTTAAAACTGTGATTCTGAAAGAGCTTTTACTTAACTGGATGTTTAAAAGCTCAAAGTGACTTTCGGTAGTGCCATATATTTATTAATGGTTATCCTTCTTGTGGCTGTTATTAAATTTTTTCCATTTGCTCTTTGGAAATACCATAAACCGCACAACTGTTAACAGTGCACTACATTTTCCTCCATGCAATGCAGCACTTCATTTTATGCAAAAAAGCAAGAAGATGAGGAAAGGTCTAAAGTATTATAGCTATAAAACATTAAAAGTTAGGTGAAAGTGGTGGGTATCAATTATGTCCGTACAGCTATTAATATTGTTCTTCTACTAAAGAAACTATGTATCTAAAGGCAAAGATTAACTAACATATTAATATCCCTCCTTAAGTGGAAGAGCCAGAAATGCTTCTACCATGGAAATGGTCATATATAAACAGTAAATGTTCACAATATTACCATTATTGTCTACACATCTGATTTAACATTTTCATTATTTTATTTCATTTCCTGTGTTTGATTTTGTATTAATTTGTTTTGTTTACATTTCATTTGCTGTATGTATTTTATTTTGATATCTTGTAATTGTTGGGCTTGGCCTCATATTAGCCACCCCGAGTTCCCCGTTGGGAAGGTGGTGGCAGGATATAAATAAAGCTTTGTTGTTGTTGTTGTTGTTGTTATAATTATTATTATTATCATTATTAGCTGTCCCCTGCCACGAGTTGCTGTGGCCCAGTCTGGTGATCTGGAAAATAAGTAATGAGAAAGTGTTGGTTTCTAATATATGTAATTTCTTTATGCTTGTGGGTAAACAGTATTTCTTCTTGTTTCTTTTTCAGTGTTCATGTAGAGATTATCTGGTTTGCCTACTCTGGAACATGCAACATAGCATTGCCCTTCTTTAGGGGTCCCTTTCAAATCTACAATACTATATCTGTCATATACGGGTGTGTGTGTGTGTGTGAGAGAGAGAGAGAGAGAGAGAATCATATCTATCTATCTACATCTATGGCTGGATGGCTCTTTGTCAGGAGGGCTTTGATTACGTTTTTTGCCCTCGCAAAGGGAGTTGGACCGGATGGCCTTAAGGCAGCATTTCTCAACCTGGGGGAAGGGACCCCTGCGGAGGTCATAAAGGAGTGTCAGAGGGGTCACCCAAACCATCAGAAAATACAGTATTTTCTGTTGGTCATGGGGATTCTGTGTGGAATGTTTGGTTCAATTCTATTGTTGGTGGGTTTCAGAATGCTCTTTGATTGTAGGTAAACTATAAATACCAGCAACTACAACTCCCAAATGTCAAGGTCTGTTTTCCCCAAACTCCATCTGTGTTCGTATTTGGGCATATGGAGTATTCGTGCCAAGTTTGGTCCAGATCCATCATTGTTTGAGTCCACAGTGCTCTCTGGGTGTAGGTAAACTATAACTCCAAAACTCAATGTCAATGCCCACCAAACCCTTCTACTGTTTTCTGTTGGCCTTGGAAGTCCTGTGTGCCAAGTTTGGTTCAATTCCATCGTCAGTGGAGTTCAGAATGCTCTTTGTTTGTAAATGAACTATAAATCCCAGCAACTACAACTCCCAAATGACAAAATCAATTTTTTTGAGTGATGGTCACTAATTGGGTTGTTAATTTGGTGTAAATTCGTCCAGGTATTTTTGAGTTATGTTAATCCCACAAACAAACATTACATTTTTATTTATATAGATTATTATTATTATTAATCAATTTTAGTCATTTTTAGAGAATAGCTGCTGAAATCAAGAAACAAATCAGTCATGATTAGCTCAAAGTCTCATAGATTTAAAAGACTACAATATGCATGACTAGGTCCCTCTGCAACCCATTTGTAATGGAATCTCGAGGTTCTAAGTTAGCTACGCAGTTCCAACAGTGGGTTCCTACCTCTTATCTTGGCCTTTTATCCTTAGGATAAATAGGAGTTGGCCAACAGCACAGTTGCTTCTTTTTTTCAAGTCCTATTTATCTGAATGGATTATACACAAAAGAAGTATTTGATGCATTTTGCTGTTTTTATGCAACGTCGACCCTAAAAACTAGAATAAAATCAAGATTGTATTTGTGAAAGTACCGACTGTATTTCTGAAAGTACTGAAAGTACCGATGATTCTCAGAGCAATATTCAATGCTTCATTTAATTTCAAAGTGGGTTCAAAGTGTGATACATTTTACTTGTCAATAATTACAATAAACCCTTCAGACAAAAGATGTAGAAAAATGAAAACAGTGAAGATGTATTACATAACAAATAAAATAAATATTTAACTTTGTGCATGCTCCACGCATACACACTAACCTTTTTGTTTCAAACCAATACTTCTCTCTAAATTCTCCCCATTCTCAGGTCCCTGAAACATGATTCAGATCTTCTCTCTTCCCCTCCTTCTAATTAGCCCTCACACACTATTTCTGCCTCCCTAAATACATTTCAAGCTGCTCCTATCTCTGTCTTTAGTGGGCAAGCCTCTGGGTTGTATTTTGTCCACATCCACGCCCTCCATCACACCATTCCAAAAGCTGTGACCAGCCAAGTTCAAACCAGGCGTCTTGTTTACCATCATTGCTCTGTGTTCCTCTTTCAGTAATCCTAGATCATACAAAAAGCTTATATAACACAACACTATTCAATAGCGGTCAACCAGTTGTCTATGGGAAGGTTACTACATGGGGACACAAATGCATCAGCTTCTCTGTCTCACATTCCCTGGCAAGAGACCTACTGCCTCTGATGGAGGAGATACACAGCCATTCTAAATAACAGCGGCCGAGGGGCCGAGCCTCTATGAATTCATCCAATTCCCTTTTAAAGCCGTCCAAGTTGGCATCCATCATGATACCATGCGGTGGCAAATTTGCTTAATTTGAAGCAGTTGGTCCTCTTATCTCTTCTGAATCCCACACCATTCTGCTTCGGTGGATGGTCCCAAGCTCTAGTATCACAGCTTCTAGTATTACACTCCCATCAGATCTTTTATGAGGAGGATTTTTGAGTTCGTACAATCTGTGTTACTCTTTAAAAAAAGAGAAAGGCCACATGAGAGCAGTACGTGTGAAAAAGATCTTGGGGTCCTAGTGGACAACAAGTTAAACATGASCCAACAATGTGATGTGGCAGCAAAAAACGCCAATGGGATTTTGGTCTGCATCAATAGGAGCATAGTGTCTAGATCCAGGGAAGTCATGCTACCCCTCTATTCTGCCTTGGTTGGACCACACCTGAAATATTGTGTCCAATTCTGGGCACCACAATTCAAAAGAGATATTGACAAGCTGGAATGTGTCCAGAGGAGGGCAACTAAAATGATCAAGGGTCTGGAGAACAAGCCCTATGAGGAAAGCTGGGCATGTTTAGCCTGAAGAAGAGAAGGCTGAGAGGAGACATGATAGCCATGTATAAATATGTGAGAGCAAGTCATAGGGAGGAGGGAGCAAGCTTGTTTTCTGCTGCCCTGGAGACTAGGACATGGAACAATGGCTTCAAACTATGAGAAAGGAGATTCCATCTGAACATGAGGAAGAACTTCCTGACTGTGAGAGCCGTTCAACAGTGGAACTCTCTGCCCCGTACTGTGGTGCAGGCTTCTTCTTTTGAATATTTAAACAGAGGCTGGATGGCCATCTGTCAGGGTTGCTTTAAATGCAATTTCCTGCTTCTTGGCAGGGGGTTAGACTGGATGGTCCATGAGGTCTCTTCCAACTGTATGATTCTATGATATTGCGTTCTGGTTTTTAGTGACAGCAGAGGCATTTCAGCATTTCTGACTATCCTACGTTTCCCACAAATGCTAAGTATAAGTAATATATACCCTAGGCAAATGTGGTGAAATGTGAGCGGGTGGACATGAGTGTCAATGGCCTCCTGTGGGTTACATGAAAGGAGGGAGAATTTTTTTTGCCTGTTTGTTATCACTGACTCTAAACACTAGAAAATGCAAACTGTGGAGAAGCAAGTTTTGAACAAAGGGGTAGAAGAATTGTGTATTATCTAGATGCCAGAGCACTTTGTGTTACCTGAACACACAGCAATTTGCGCAGGTCACAATGATTAAGCAAAGGCAAGGACAATACATGCTAATTGCATTTTAAACACGTTTAAAAATAGTCTGACAATATACTAATAGATTATTTCATAGAGGGGAATATTTCCTATATATATTAACTAGGCAGAACCAACTAACACTTTTTCAAAGAGTAGCTTTATTTTTTGTGCTCGTCTACAATCCTTCCAGAGAAGTGATTTTTTCTAATTCATTCATCTATCTACATATATAAAAATGCTCTGTGCATAATGAGTATCTTAAAAACAAAAGAACCAATGAACGAAATCACACCAAATTTGGCAACAAAACGTCTCGCTACACAAGGAGTGACCATCACTCAAAAAATTATGATTTTGTCATTTGGGAGTTGTAGTTGCTGGGATTTATAGTTCACCTATAATCAAAGAGCATTCTGAACTCCACCAATGATGGAATTGAACCAAACTTGGCACACAGGACTCCCCTGACCAACGGAAAACACTAGAAGGGTTTGGTGGGCACTGACCTTGGGTTTTGGAGTTGTGGTTCACCTACATGTAGAGATCACTGTGGACTCGAACAATGATGGATCGGTACCAAACTTGGCACGAATACTCAATATGCCCAAATATAAACACAGATGGAGTTTGGGGAAAATAGACCTTGACATTTGGGAGTTGTAATTACTGGGATTTATAGTTCACCTACATTCAAGTTGTATTCTGAACCCCACCAATGACAGAATTGGGACAAACTTCCCACACAGAACCATCATGACCAACAGAAAATATTGTGTTTTCCGGTGGCCTTTGGTGACCCTTCTGACCCCTCCTCGCAACCCCCCCCCCCCGGGGTCCCAAACCCCAGGTTGAGAAATGCTGCCTTAAGGCCATCCAGTCCAACTCCCTTCGCCAGGGCAAGAAAACATAATCTAAGCCCTCCTGACAAAGGGCCATCCAGCCATTCACACACAAACATATATGTATTTGACAGATGCAGTATCAAAGATTTGAAAGGGACCCCTAAAGAAGGACAATGATATGTTGCATGTTCCAGGGTAGGCAAACCAGACAATCTCCACATCAACACTGGCAAAGAAACAGCAACAAATACTGTTTACCCACAAGCAGAAAGACATTACATATATTAGAAACCAACACTTTCTCATTACTTTATTTTCCAGATCACCAGAGTGGGCCACAGCAACGCGTGGAAGGGGACCACTAGTAACATTATAAAACCACACACACATACTCTGTTAGAGGCAGAATAGTGTGTGTGATTTCCATGTTGTGGACACTTCTGAACAACATCCCAAAATAATATCAAGAATTCCTGAAATATAGCCAAAGATCACGTGAAGTAAAATATCCGAGCCATTCTGACTTCCCTAGACATAATATAAAACAAATCTGATCAGAAGAAATACAACTTTGCCTGGCAACCAGTTAAATTTATTAACATTCTCACATTTGGTCAGTAGTCCAATTAAAGTGCTCAGATATTCAGACACAAATTAGCATATGCAGTATAGCACATGAGGTCAGGTGCTTGGTGCTGATCACTCCTGTTTAATCTATAGAGAGAACACAGCATCTAATGAAAGTGAACAGTCATTTTATGGCTGGCAGCATTTCAGCATGTATTAATACTCCAAGAAAAAAAGCTCTGAAAGGGAGGGAGAGAATGAGTTATAGCCTTTTGGGGAGGGGAGAATTTTCAAGGAAGCTGATCAGGCGTATTCAACATAAGATTCAAATATACTGTCAAATTTCAGTGCATCCCACAATCTTAGTGTGATACTGAAGAGAAGATTTTGAGTTGCCATCTGTTCAGTTAAATATTTAATGCCTTTATTTTTTCTCTCTCTCTCCCTTTATATCACTTGCTTGAAAAAAAGGTTTTTATTTATTTTGAATGAGATCATTCTAACACAATAAAAACGGTACTTCTAAATTTGTTTCAATCCACATAAAACCTACCTTCTCTTTTGTGGTGAGCTCAATATCACACGCCTCGAATCCAAGACCTGCTGGCCAAATTCGGCTCAACACTTCATTTTATGTGGCTCTTGAGGCTTTCAATGCCAGGGCACCATAGTTACATTTATAGTGATAAGAGATTTTATTTTTATCATACCAGAAGCGAACCAATAATAATAATAAATAAAACTTTATACCCCGCCACCATCTCTTCAAGGGGACTCGGGGCAGCTAAGGGTACAGTTGTAATGTATTTTAAAAACACAAAGTTAGAGGATGTTTAATTTATTGTTATAATGCTATTGTTTTAATTGTTTTTAATTGTTTTATGATGTTTTAAGCATTGACGTTTGCTATTGTGAACTGCTCTAAGTCGCCTGAGGGTTGAAAAAAGTGGTATACAAATATAGTAAATCAATAAATAAAGTTTATATTTATTTATTGTTCTTTGACCAGTAGCTTGCAACTCCCAAATGACAAAATCAATTTTTTTTTGAGTGAAGGACACACATTGGGTTGTTAGGCGTAGGTGTCAATTCATCCAGTGGTTGATGAGTTATGTTAATCCCACAAACTAACATTACATTTTTATTTATATAGATGATTCTATGAAATATAATTTGTTGAGAGCACCAATTTGTAAAGGGAAGTCTGCTAGAATAAAGAAGCCTGCCTCTGCAAATTATTGTGAACTTACCCAACACTGATTTCTCCCCAAGCCAGGCAGATGTCAGTAATTCCGTAATGAGATTTTTCCATCTCCGTCCCCATTGTCTACTGCATAGAATTACCTCTAGGCAGGAAAGGAGCTCTACATGAGACTTACACAAAACCTAACGTTATATTCATTTTAACCCCATTTCTGCCCTGCTGATAGCCATCCTGAAATATTTACCAGGACACATAAAATGCACTAGTGACTGGAATCCATGAGGAATCCTGCTGACACAGATTGAGATAACCCCTGGTTCATTGCATATTATGATAAAACGTTTTTAAAATGCTGAGTTCTCAGAGTCATTAGGCTTCTGCTTCACTAACCTTGCTGGAGAAAGCCAGAGACAAATAGTTTCTGCAGCACACTAAATTAAGAGCAGCTGCTATGCTCCAGCCCTCTGAAAGCTTTGGATTTTTCCTCAGTCAAATATTTTTTTTTCAACCTCTCAATTTTAATATTATGTTTCATACTATTATTGCAAAAGGAAAAGGTATCACTTCTAGGTAAAGGGCTAGAGCAGTGGTTCTCAACCTTCCTAATGCCACGACCCCTTAATACAGTGCCTCACGTTGTGGTGACCCCCAACCATAAAATTATTATTATTGCTACTTCCTAATTGTAATTGTGTTACTGTTATGAACCATAATGTAAAAATCTGAAATGCAGGATGTATTTTCATTCACTGGACAAAATTTGGCACAAATACCCAACAACAGTGCTCCATGCCGTCATGTCAGCCACATGACCTTGGAGGTGTCTATAGACAACACTGGCTCTTTGGCCTAGAAATTGAGCACCAACTCCCAGAGTTGGACACGACTGGACTTAATGTCAGGGGAAAACTTTTACCTTACCTTACCCAATATGCCCAAATTTGAATACTGGTGGGGTTGGAGGGAAAATTGATTGTGTCATTTGGGAGTTGTAGTTGCTGGGATTTATAGTCCACCTACAATTAAAGAGCATTTTGAACTCCACCAATGATGGAATTGGACCAAACGTGGCACACAGAACTCCCACAACCAATGAAAAATACTGGAAGGTTTTGGTGAGCACTGACGTTGAGTTTTGGAGTTGTAGTTCAGCGGCATCCAGAGAGCATTGCAGACTCAAACAATGATGGATCTGGACCAAACTTGGCACAGATACTCAACATGCCCCGATTTGAACACTGGTAGAGTTTGGGGGAAATAGACCTTGACATTTGGGAGATGCAGTTGCTGGGATTTATAGTTCACCTACAATGAAGAGCCCTCGCCTGCTCCGCACGCCTGCCTGCCGGTGGGAGAGCAACACAGGCAATGGGAGCCTGGCGCAAGGCCTTGCGCCAAAAGGCCCTCGTCTGCTCCGCACCCCTGCCTGCCGGCAGGAGAGCAACACAGGCGAGGAGCGCACACGGAGCCACACGACCGTCCCTCGCCTCCTTCTGCCATCAGAACCCCATATTCTGTACTAGACACATCTAGAACTATTGTCTGCAAATTGAAAGTTTGAAAATGTCTACAAATTTGATCTAAATTTGGCAGTTGTCTTTCTGTCAAGCAGTTAATAATGATACTGGTCTATGGAAAAGGAATGCAAGTGAGATGAAATCTCATTCTCACACACTGCACCATACATTTTCATCATAGAAACAAGAAAACAAATTAAAAGCAACCAAGTGAGATGCTGTCGAAAAATGAACACTTTGTTGTAAAATAAAAAAAAATGAAGCTCGATGAAATACATTGGATTTGTAAAAAGAAAGTAGAGGAGTTAAGATGGATGGGCTTCCATTCTAAAAATGTTGCAGGATAACTGTGCACTGTGCTCTGACGCATTTTGATCACCCAACGTGGGCAGAAGGGAAGCCAGAAAGGGAGATTCGGTAACAAGTAAGTCGCGCGGCTTGTACTAAAACTGGAAGAAAGTACAAAGAGTAAAGGCTATATACTCTCCAAATGGCGCAGACTCAGGAGAAAAAAAATCTGGTCGCAGTCAGCCAGTATTTATCCATCCCTCATTGTAATTCCTAACCTGAGAGTGCTATTCAAGACTCATACAAAAACAAAAACAAAACAAAAACCCAACCATTATTTCTAATGTACGATACTCAAAACTGTTCTGGTTTGGACAACCTTTTTCTTCCAGTTGTGGTCCATTAACAGCCAAAAGACACGTTAGATTAGATCTCCATGACTGAACTTCTTCCCCTTGTTTTCTCCAATGGCATGGAAAGCAATTCAAAGACATGGCACAGTAGTAGGATGGTTTAACCCTCCCTTAAGCCACAGAGAGAGGTAATAAATTCATTATTATTATTATTATTATTATTATTATTATTATTATTATTATTCATTCCATCCTTTCTGCCAGTGTAATAATTTAGGCCCGAATAAAAGAAAGGAAGGCATGGCAATAGTTTACAGGATCAGGATAAACTAAACTATGGAAACCTTGGATGTACACAATACTTTTACATATATTCATCCCAAAGTGCATTGCAGGGTTTTGTTTTCTTTTTCGTGCCAGGAGCAACCTGAGAAACAGCAAGTCATTTCTGGGGGAGCTCAAGCAGGGAGCTTTGAGATGGTAGAACAGAAGATTTCCGAAGCTCTAGGTGCTCTTACTGCCTATTACAGGGAAAACCAGCTGATCCCCAACCATTCTAAAACACAGAGATGTGCTTTTCATCTCAAGAACATTGCAATGCACCCAAATACCTGGGAGTCACTCTGGACCGTGCTCTGACCTACAAGAAGCACTGCCTGAACATCAAGCAAAAAGTGGGTGCTAGAAACAATATCATACGAAAGCTGACTGACACAACCTGGGGATCACAACCAGACACAGTGAAGACATCTGCCCTTGCGCTATGCTACTCTGCTGCTGAGTACGCATGCCCAGTGTGGAACACATCTCACCACACTAAAACAGTAGATGTGGCATTTTCACGAGGTGTCTGCGCCCTACACCATTGGAGAAATTACACTGCTTAGCCGGTATTGCACCGCCTGACATCCGCCGGGAAGTAGCAGCCAATAGTGAAAGGACCAAGGCAGTGACATCTCCAGCTCATCCCCTGTTTGGGTATCAGCCAGCACATCAATGACTTAAATCTAGAAATAGTTTTCTAAGATCTACAGAGATACTCGCTGGAACACCTCAGCAAGCGAGAGTCCAAAAGTGGCAGGCTCAAACCCAGAACCTCAATCAATGGATGATACTAAAAATGAGAGACTCCCCCCTTGGCACACCAAAAACTGGGCGACTTGGAAGGTGCTGAACAGACTGCGCTCCGGCACCACAAGATGCAGAGCCAACCTCAAGAAATGGGGCCACAAAGTGGAATCCACGACATGCGAGTGTGGAGAAGAGCAAACCACTGACCACCTGCTGCAATGCAACCTGAGCCCTGCTACATGCACAATGGAGGACCTTCTTGCAGCAACACCAGAAGCACTCGAAGTGACCAGATACTGGTCAAAGGACATTTAATAAACTACCAAACTTGCAAATTTTGTATTTTGTCTGTTTGTTTGTTTGTTTTGTTCTGTTAGAAATGTAATACAATTGACTGGTTGCCCTGACACGACAAATAAATAACTTCTGAGTGTGAGAGAATTGGCTGTCTGCAAGGACATTGCCCAGGGAATGCCAGAATGTTTTGCCATTCTGTGGGAGGTTTCTCTCGTGTATCCGCATGAGAAGCTGGAGCTGACGGATGGGAGCTCATCCCACTCCCTGAATTTGAACTGCCGACCTTTCGGACAGCAGTCCTGGCAACACAAGGGTTGAACTCATTGAGCTACTGGGGGCTCCTTCATCGCAGTATGACGTGAGATGGAATGTTCTGTTGTGAGAAACAGACGTGTTTATACAATGCAAACACTATCAATAGATTAACTCTCAGCAGGAATGCTATAGGCTCCTGCAAACAGCACGACATTCACCACAATTTAATCCCTGTAGCTATTTTTATTTCATCAGAAACATGGGTTTTAAATCTCTTGCGACTAAGGCCCCCAGTGGAAACCAGGCCTAGCTGGTCACTTGGTATTACCTTTCAACTACAGAACACAGAAGGGGTTCAAAGTATGTTCATGCCAAAGAAACAATCAAACAACCATTGCAATTAATGGCAACAATAAAAAAAAAAGGAAAAGACTATTTTAAACCTGGAATTTTAATGTAGTATTGAATGAAAATTCTAGAGTGAATTGAATAATGTGTGAGTCTGAAGCAATACCCCAAACACAAAATTTGCTTTAGATAAAAACATTTAAAACCACTTTGGCTTTTCCCAATAGATATTTACTACTGATCAAAACTGAGATAACAAAAGAACAAATATAAATGCAAAGTTTGTCATTAGACCTAAAAAAAATGAACTAATACATTTGCTTTTGCCAACCAGAGCAAAGTCACTGATTCAACTGCTCAATGGTTAATGCAAGACTAATGTAGAGTGCAGAATTTGAATTTAGCTCACAGCTTGATTTTGGGGATTTTGATTATCAAAGACTATGTGCTTATTTACTCGATCTTCCTTACATTCTCCTTAGGAGATGGTAGTTACACTTGAGTTTCAAGATCCAACTCTACGCTTAAAAAACCTATTTTGCAGGACACTGAAGAGAAAGATCTGTCATTTCAAATCCGCTCCACAGAATGGATGGAGATCAAAATATGCCCCTCTCTCCTTTTTTGATATTTGCTTTGCATTCACAGAAAACTCTTAGCGCAGTATCTCTCAACCTTCCTAATGCCGCAACCCCTTAATACAGTTCCTCATGTTGTGGTGACTCCCAACCATAACATTATTTTCATTGCTATTTCATAACTGTAATTTTGTTATGTTGGCCACATCATGAGAAGAAAGGAAAGCTTAGAGAAGACAATTATGCTCGGGAAAATGGAAGGAAAAAGGAAGAGGGGCCAACCAAGGGCAAGATGGATGGATGGCATCCTTGAAGTGACTGGATTGGCCTTGAAGGAGTTAGGGGTGGTGACGGCCAACAGGGAGCTCTGGCGTGGGCTGTTCCATGAGGTCACAAAGAGTTGGAAACGACTGAACAAATGAACAACAACAATATGAATCGTCATGTAAATATCTGATATGCAGGATGTATTTTCATTCACTCGACCAAATTTGGCGAAAATACACGATTTGCCCAAATTTAAATACTGGTGGAGTTGGGGGGGGTTGATTTTATCATTTGGGAGTTGTGGTTAACCTTCAGTCAAAAAGCATTCCAAACTCCACCAGCAATGGAATTGAACCAAACTTGGCACACAGAACCCCCATGACCAACAGAAAATACTGGATGGGTTTGGTGGGCACTGACCTTGAGTTTTGGAGTTGTAGTTCACCTACATCCAGAGAGCACTGTGGATTCAAACAATGATGGAAGCAATCTTGGCACAAATAATAAGTCTGAATGTGAACACTGGTGGAGTAAGATGGGAAACAGAGCTTGACATTTGGGAGTTGTAGTTGCTGTGATTTATAGTTCACCTACAATCAAAGAGAATTCAGAACCCCACTAGTGATAGAATTGGACCAAAATTCCCACACAGAACCCCCATGACCAACAGAAAATACTGTGTTTTCTGATGGTCTTTGATGACCCCTCTGACAACCCCTTGCGACTCCCCCCCCCCAGGGGTCCTGACCCACAGGTTGAGAAAGGCTGTCTTAGAGGATCAGAAATAATGGAATACATGGCATCTATGAGTCAGGTGGATGGATACGCAAACACACAGATGGAATCTACAGCCTAGAAATGGGTACAAACCAAAAAATTATGTTGTCAGACTAGAGAATGAAAATAAAACATCCATAAAAAAGATCCATCATTACAACTACTAGGAGCCCCTGGTGGCGCCGAGGGCTAAACCCCCATGCCAGTAGGACTGAAGACCCAAAGGTCGCAGGTTCGAATCTGGGGAGAGCGTGGATGAGCTCCCTCTGTAAGCTCCAGCTCCTCATGCGGGGACATGAGAGAAGCCTCCCACAAGGATGGTGAAAGATCAAAACATCCTGGCATCCCCCGGGCAATGTCCTTGCAGACGGACAATTCTCTCACACCAGAAACGACTTGCAGTTTCTCAAGTTGCTCCTGACACGAAAAAAATTACAACTACTGGTGACCAAAATGGTGGTTTCTCTCATTTTTGAGGATTAAATTCATTGTTGTCCACAAATGAAGGTTAGCATGCTCTGGGTTCTCTGAATGACTGCAGAAGCCATGGAAACCAGAATTGAAGGGATAGGTTAAAAACCTCTGTCAGAATCTTTCTGAAGAATCATCCAATGCCATGTTCTCCCATCTGACAAATTTCTCCTCCAACAAATATTCTTGCAACTACGTTGCAATCACCTGGGACTAATGAAATCGAATACAGCTCATTTTATTCAATTATTCATAGAGTAATATTAAAGGCTTTAAAAGAATGAGCACCGTGCATGATAGATAGCAATTATCACTTCATTTACAGTACCATTAAAACCCAACTCTCACTTGTGAAAAGGCTATATTTTAATTCTACTGCATCTTTGAGTTCTAGAGACATTAAAAAAAAGTACATCAAAATCCATCTTCAAAAAATACTCACAGATGCGAATGAAAGGAGAACATTATAGCATACATTTCTGCTTTGTTCACACTGATAGAATAGAGCAGGGATTCTTAAACATTTTTTTCTCCATATTGATACTTGCACAGGGAGCAGAAGGAAAAGAACTTCTAGTACAGTCGTTCTCAACCTTCCTAATGCCGCAACTCCTTAACACCTCGTTTTGGTGACTCCCAACCATAAAATTATTTTCCTTGCTACTTCATAACTGTAATTTTGCTACTGTTATGAATCGTAATGTAAATACCTGTTATTAATATATTGATATTTTTAAGGAACATGCACATGCAAAATTGGCAAGAATTCCAAAGAAATTGAACATTTTGAAGCATGAGTGTGCAATACTTGGTGCACAAAGGAAAAGCTGGGCACACTTACAACCAATCCCATCACTTTTTGAAAATAATATTGTAATTTCTTGCAAAAGCGTTTTCCATAACACGTTACGTCCAAAGCAATGGGGAGAAGCAATCTACAAGTAAACTACCAATATTATTATGTTTGTTTCCATTCTTTTTACCAACGAAAGCAAATAGTACAGTTGCACTGTTTACCAAAGAGAAAGAAATACATTAAAATAATAACACAATCCCAGATTAAACAATCATTAAATCCTTCTTTAAATAACTAAATGCAGATAGGATGTTGGACATAGGAAACCTTGAACTGAAACCTAATACATATCACACAGCCTGGATCTACATTGCCATGTAATCTGGTTCAAAACAGATAATCTGGATCCAGAAATTGGATTATATGTAGTGTAGATGGGGTCTGAGTTCACCAAATGGTGACTTACAAGAAGCACTACTTGAGTATCAAGCAAAAAGTGAATGCCAGAAATAATATACGAAAGCTGACTGACACAACCTGGGGATTGCAACCACAAACAGTGAAGACATCTGCCCTTGCACTTTGCTACTCTGCCGCTAAATACACATACCCAATGTGAAATACATCTTAACACGTTAAAACAGTGGATGTGGCTCTTAATGAGACATGCTGCACTATCACGGGATATCTACGCCCTACACCACTAGAGAAATTATACTGTTTAGCCTGTATTGCACCACCTGACATCCGCCAGGAAGTAGTAGCCTGTAATGAAAGGATCAAGGCAGTGACATCTCCGGCTCATCCTGTTTGGATATCAGCCAGCACCCCAATGTCTTAAATCAAGGAACAGCTTTCTAAGATCTTCAGAGATACTCGCAGGAACACCTCAGCAAGCGAGAGTCCAAATGTGGCAGGCTCAAACCCGGAACCTCAATCCATGGCTGATACTGAATGAGAGACTCCCTCCTGGACACAGAGAAGACTGTGCGACTTGGGAGGGCACTGAACAGACTGCGCTCTGGCAGCACCAATCTTAAGAAACGGGGCCACAAAGTGGAGTCCACGACATGCGAGTGTGGAGAAGAGCAAACCACAGTCCACCTGTTACAATGCAGTCTGAACCCTGCAATATGCACAATGGAGGACTTTCTTATAGCCACACTAGAGGAACTCCAGGGGTCTGCTACTGGTCAAAGGACATTTAGGATAATGCCAAGTTTTTAACTTTGTTTGTGTTTTTAAATACATTACAAGTGTACCCTCAATTCGCTTCTGACATGATAAATAAATTCATAGCAAGGTGATAACTAAATGCATATAGAATGTTGGACATATGAGACCCTGAACTGAAACTTAATACACACTACTGACGCTGGATCTACACTGCCATATAATCCAGTTCAAAGCAGATAATCCCGATCCAGAAAATGGATTATATGCAGTGGGGTCTGAATTCTCCAAATGGTGATTGACCAGTCACGGAAATCCAGCCTAATCTGCATCTCAGAACGATCTCTCACATCTTCCAGATTTAGATCCTGAGAGGAAGAGTTTCAAAGAATGTTTAATCACATCTAGCATCCATATATCAATTCAACATTATCCAAAACAATTATGGTCAAACCACAATCTTGAGCACTTCCTGCTCCAAAATAGCAGGCTTCAGATATGTATTTAGAAACAAATTCCTGATAGAATAATAGAGTCCTGGATCTCCCCAGCCCCGTGAGCCTTTTCTAACTCTACGTTTTATATTAAAGGTAAGAACAAATTATTTTCTAAACAGAAAATCTTCAACGCTGCTAAGCAATGTCAGAATATTTACTGCTATTCCTCTTAAGACATGACCATCAGGTCTTGCTGGTACTTGCGAAACACATGGGGGAAGCTGACAACAGCCTTAAAACCCATGTCCAGCTGTGCTCAAAGAGACACGTCCACTCTTTTGCAATTCAATAAACTGCTTTTTCTCACGCTCAAGGGGTGACCCCTTCTTAAATACACATACATGATACGGCCAAAAAAAATCAGAGAATCTCAGATCTCAATCTGCATTTCAAAGCTAATGAACAAACTACTAACAGAGCTTATGATTTTAAACATGCATAGTATTTACATCCGTTCACATGGTTTGAGTTTACAAAAAAAAAGAAGACGAAAGCTAAAGGAAAATAATACAAAACACATTATGCCAACATGCCTGCAACTAGTTAGTTATTACGACCCCACATTCTGGAAGATAGGAATGGGTTAAATGAAAAGAGAAGAAAAGATTGTCCTGGGGCCTACTTACAAAAGACTGGACCGTTCCCTTAGCAAAGAACTATATGAATAAAGGGCCATTAAGTGACAGAGGCATTGCTAGAGAGGGAAAGAACGAAACAAGGGCATAAAATGCTTCTTTCAATCTCATATCCATTCACAGATTTCGGGATCTCAACTCTGGAAGAGAAAAATGTCCTTGCCAAGGATAGAGTGTTAAAACCAAAGCAAATAAGCAGGGTGCAGCTACACTGTAGAATTACTGCAATTTGACGCCATTTTAATTATCATGGCTCAATGCTACGGAATTCTGGAATGTAAAGTCTGGTGTGACATCCAGCATTCTTTGGCTGAGAAGGCAAAATACCCATTCTTCCACAACATTGTGCCATGGCAGTTAAAACAGTATCAAACTGCCTTAACTCTACAGTGTAGATCAGGGGTCCTCAAACTATTTTTTAAAATATATTTTATTATGTTATAAACACAAATCAATAAGCCAAATTCCAAGTGTTACACATATAAATCCTGAGTAATTCAACAAATATTAAAAACATTATGCTAATTTACACTGGTGTAGATTACATTATCTTCACCTTCCCTCCCTCTCCCTCCTCAACCACAGTATATTTCTACTAATCTTGCAGATCCAGCCACTGGTAGAGTCTTTGTATTTTTTCTTTGATGTGAACGTTGGCTCCCCCATTTTTCACCCAGGTGAAGTAGAGGGGTCCTCAAACTAAGGCCCGGGGGCCAGATATGGCCCTCCAAGGTCATTTACCCGGCTCTCCCTCAGGGTCAACCTAAGTCTGAAACGACCACAACAACAATCCTATCTCATCAGCCAAAAGCGGGCCCACACTTCCCATTGAAATACTAAGTTTATATTTTTAAAAAATGTTCTTTGTTTTAATTATTGTAATGTTTTAAAGTATTTTTTGCATTATAAATAAGATATATGCAGTGTGCATAGGTATTCATTCGTGTTTTTTTTTTCCCAAATTATACTCTGACCCTCCAACAGATTGAGGAACTGTGATCTGGCCCTCTGTTTAAAAAGTTTTTGGACCCCTGGAGTAGATGAACCATAAGGAACTAGGGTGTGTGTGTGTCAGGAGAGACTTGAGAAACTGCAAGTCACTTCTGGTGTGAGAGAACTGGCCCTCTACAAGGATGTTGCCTAGGAGATGCCCAGATGTCTTTGCACCCTGTGGGAGGCTTCTCTCATGTCCTCGCATGGGAAGCTGGAGCTGACAAACAGGAGCTCATCTGCTCTCTCCTTGGATTCGAACCTCCGACCCGTCGGTATTCAGTCCTGCCAGCATAAAGGTTTAAACCATTGCGTCACTCGGGACTCCTAAGGAACTAGGTTCTTAATGGGAAAAGGAGGCCTTGTTAGATTCTCCTTTCATAACCCATAGTCTCAACCTGAATTCAGCTTTGTGCTTGAAATTATATATCTAACTGACAGGATCTTGGCTAAAAATTCAGAAAACCCACAAGTAATATTTAATTGACCAAAAACTGTAACAGCAGGGAGTTAAGTAGGCAAAAGTACCACAAATCTGTCTGGATTCTGAAGCCTCGAAAGACACATCTTCAGAGCAATTTACAGCCCACTAATATAAGTCTTCCATACCTTGAAATGGTTGTGTCAAATAGCTTATGAATAAACAATGGAGGAATCTTGAATTAGCCCATAATTCCATACATCCTCAGCCACAAGGCAATAGCACACAGTGCAGTGCAGTGCAGACAACTACTTATTATAGGTTGAAAGAATCCATTTATGAATACAAATATAATGCTTTCAAGTTGCCTGAGGTGGTTTGCCATCGCCTCCTTCTAAATATACCCTACAGTAGTCTTCCCTAGTGATTTATCTTCCAATTACTACTAGCTCTGACTTGGTTGAAGATTCCAAGATTAAATAGGATCCCATGTTTCCAGGGCATAGTTTTATCACTAGGTACGAAGATTACTACAATCATGAACTCTGTCCTGACTGGTGACTAATAGCTGCTGGGAATGTGTCATGGCTTCCAAACATTGACCAAAGTTTTCAGAAAATTATTTCCCCTTACAATAATATAGCATCAAAGGCACATAGGTCACAAGTTAAATGTTTTCTAGATGAATAAGGAGGGTTTCTCTTCAAAATCTTAACAGCTCTTAATTCTGCATCCTCCTCTTTTAAAATGTTCCTGCACCAATTATTTGGGGAGTTAACAAACATGACTGGACATGACATTCATGAAAGGTTTTCTCCTGTCGTCATATTTCCTATTTGTTTTGCTTCAAGGTAACCGTTTGGGTGATTGAAAGAAGCAATTAATTTTCAAGTAATTTTGAAGGGATCTCCTGCTTTACATACATCAAAGAAGACGGCATTATTTTTTTAAAACAATTAATTAAGATTTAAAGTCAGCCATTTGTATCCACAGATCCAACCACCCACTCTTGGGCCTTTTTTGAGTTCCCCCCTCAGGTACACATTCTCCCTTAGAAACATATTCTACCTATCTCATCCAGGGATTTATCAATTTTCATCAATTTTATTCCCAGTACACTTGGCCGGCCCACTGTGTTCCATTTTTCTTTTATGTCATTTTGGAACTGTTTATTTTATTTCATTATGTTATGTATTTATTTTAATGGTATTTTGCTTCTCTGTATTTTATTTTGTGGTATTTGTTTGTTATTTGTTGTGATTTTGGGCTTGGCCTCATGTTAGCCGCCTTCGGGGAGATGGTGGCAGGGTATAAATAAAGTATATTACTACTACTACTACTACTACTACTACTACATGTTGGCACTGAATTTTTGCCATTGGTAAATTGCCCCCCCCCCCCCCCAGGAATGAGAAAGGTGATACATACATACATACATACATACATACAATGGCTTGAAAATATTGCCATTTTCTATAAGGGACTTGAACATCTACTGATTATGTTATTCACAGAAAGTCCTCAAGCCAAATCCTGGTGGATACCAAGCACACACTGTACAACTAAAGACACAACACCAATCAATTCCAGTGTTTCTTCCCTGTCTATAGTTTAGATCAGTAGTACTGTTGCAATGAGAGCAACTGGTCTCATGAAATCCTCTTTAGTGCTGAAGCTTATTATATATGGTTTTATGTGGGCGAGCAGATGCCAACTACTGGATGGCAAATGTTCTGTATCAGAAACTAGAGCTGATGTGGTCTATCCAATGCAATTGTCTGAATCAGCACCCCCAAATAACCAAACCGAATCTAAAGTTGACCAAAAACTGATTTGTAACCCTTTTGGGACTAATGTTAGAGAGTGGTCCCTGGTCAAGTGGTCCCTGAAGCGGTTGGGAACCACTGGATTAGATTATCACCTTCTAGGACATTTTTTTCTCATTCTTATTGCACATTTACTACAAATCTTCAGATGGATACTTCAGATACTTAAGCTCTCCCTGTCACTGGTAAAATATCTGCTTTAATGCAGTCCCAAATAGGAACCAAAATCAAGGCAAGCACAGATGCAAAGGAAGCTAATTCAAAGTTACCTTTAAAACAAACATACCTGAGCAGTGACACATGAACTCTATACAATATCCTTGGTTTCCTATTTCTTGCAATGTAATGATTTGAAGCTAAAAGGGGGGGAAAGGGTACACAATGCGCCTGACATGCTTTTTGTACTTATATATCCCTCTAGTACACTATCATGAAGGTTATTTTCTTTATTTCCTCTGGCAAACCTCTGTTGCGCTCTGTGCAGTGCAATTTACATTTACTGGTATCAGATTGACCTTAACATTTTTACCGGATTTACACAAACTGTCATTGCTTTCTACAGCATTGAGGATACGGAATGATCTGAAAGCTTAGACTCAAAGTGTGTGGTTGACTTCCAAAAAGACAACATGGAGCCATTTAGAGAAGGTATGTGCCCCATATTCCACTTGCATCCTATATTTGATGAAATTCTGAGCATTTGAGTCAGTTCTGACTAAAGGCAATACTATTCCAGGGGTTTCGTGGCAAGATTTATCCAGATGATAATCTTGCCACGAAACCCCTCCCACCAAAAGCCCTCCTCCTGCTGTGATTGACTGGCTTCTCAGATGGCCTCTCAGCCAAGGGAAGAGCTGTTTCTGAGACCAAGCAGGAGGGGAGAGCAGGCGTGCTCAGCACATGGCAGTGTGGTGCAGGTTAGGGAGAGTGTGCAAGGCTGGAGGGAAGCTCATGTCCCTTCAAGGCAGGGGGAGAAGCGCCCTTTGATTGTAGGTTAACTATAAATTTCAGCAAGTACTACTCCCAAATGACAAAATCAATGAAAATATATCCTGCTGGGAGGACCTTTGCACAACTGAAGCTCATGCGCCAGCTGCGACCATACCTCGTAAAGTTGGATTTGGCCACGGTGGTCCATGCCTTAGTTACCTCTAGATTGGACTATTGCAATGCACTCTACATGTGGGGCTACCCTTGAAGACGACCCGAAAATTCCAATTGGTCCAACGGATGGCAGCCAGATTATTAACTGGTGCGAATTACCGAGAGCAATCAACCCTCCTGTTTAAGGAGCTCCACTGGCTACCGTTTATTTTCGGGGCCCAATTCAAGGTGCAGGTTTTGACCTACAAAGCCCTGAATGGTTTGGGACCCGTCTACCTCCACAACCGTATTTCCATCTACGAACCCACATGGTCTCTTCGATCTTCCAGAGAGGCTCTTCTCTCGCTCCCACCCACATCGCAAGTGTGACTTGCGGGGACGAGAGAGAGGGCCTTTTCTGTGGTGGCCCCCCGGCTCTGGAACTCACTCCCCAGATATATTAGGCAAGCCCCCACGCTGGCAATTTTCAGGAGGAATCTGAAAACCTGGTTATTCCAATGTGCCTTCAGTGACTGAACGTAAGATACTCCCTAAACAAACTTTGCACAAAATGACCTCAGAAGCACTTTATTTTATGGTTTGTGCAATTAAATCCCTTCCTCATCCCCGGATCCTCCTCCCGATGTTTTACATTGTCCTATCTCCCAGTATTTTAAAATTTTATCCTTGAATTTGGCCCTGCCCAGTGAAATCTTTTGTGTTTTAATGTTTGATTTTATATTGTTGCATCACTTATTATATTGGTTTTGCATTTTATGTATTTTATTTTTTTGGATTTTTTATGTTTTGTGCTATATTGTTGTGTACAGGACTGATGGGCGTGGCCTCATGTAAGCCACACCGAGTCCCCCTGGGGGAGATGGAGCGGGGTATAAATAAAGTTTTTATTATTATTATTATTATTATTATTATATCAGATATTTACATTATGATTCATAACAGTAGCAAATTTACATTTATGAAGTAGCAACAAAATAATTTCATGATTGGGGGTCACCACAGAATGAGGAACTGTATTAAGGGGTTGCGGCATTAGGAAGGTTGAGAACCACCACAATAAGACATCCACCTTCAAGTGAGAAAAAATGGTCCTTCAAACAGTCCCAAAGGCTGGTTCACTCCACGTTGACAGATTGCTGGGAGAACGTCAACCCCGCTTTGACCTTAAATGCACTTTGCATGCATAGAATGCCTGCTAATTTCCACTTTGGCAGTGATCTAGCTCAGAAAGTTAGGAAAAAACATATAACTGAACCACGCTTCTGAAGAAGAAAAGTGTTTCCCTACTTCATAACAGCTCCTTCAAGAACTTCAGCAACTCAAAGCAACCTTCTTGAAAACAGTGTGTACTTTTCTTGGGGGGAGGGTGGTTAATTAGAATATTGTTGATTAAAAGGACATTCATTCTGTCTGCGGAAGAGGTTTCTGTCATTAACATATTTTAATAGGGACATGGAAACAGGAATATGCAAAGGGACTGAAAAGTAGATCTCCTGTCTCCTGGCAGTTATTCCAGTTCTTTAGACAATTCATCCTTCAGATGCACAGCCCTCTAAGACTCAAAGGTCATTGGAGTCTTTGTAACCAGTTGTATGGTCCTTAACAAACAACCTTTTGTTCCCCTTTTCTCAATGGAATAAAGTTGCAGTCATTACAATAATTGAATTCTGCATCCCAGGCTTGCATATGCATCATTTAGCTAGAAACCTCCCCGAATCTCATTTATGTTTCCCAAGTCACTATAAGCAAATCTCTTATATTCTTTGCACACATGAGTGAGAGGAGGAACCCAGGGAGGTAGTTCTCTTGCAACAAAGAACTTTACTATTTCCCTTCATGTTATTTACTCCCATTTTTATGCACTACATAAAAACATGGAGTTGTGGCTCTTGTAACAACAATTTAGCAATTTCTAGAAAAGTTAAGAAATTAATTATTGTTTTGGGTAAAATAACACAAACAAAAAGAAACCAAGAATGGCAGCCTTCTAAAGACTCACACAAATGCCACCTACTTCAGATATTGGTGATGACATCTATAAAATATTATACTTTTTAAATAGAAAATATTATCAAATTAGCTTCAAGGCACTAAACAGAATACACATCCAAAAGAAAAGAAAATTATTTAAACAGTCCGTCAGAGCTATATATTGGTTGACTACAGAGGTTGGATCTACACTGCCATTTAACCCAGATTATCAAATCAAATAATCCACATTATCCGCTTTGATCTGGGTTAAATGAGTCTACACAGCCATACAATCCAGCTGAAAGCAGATAACCTGGATTTTTATACAGCACTGTAGATGGGCCCTAAGTTTATCTTTTTATTTATTTACCACATTTCTATCTCGCCATTCTCAACCCCAAAGGGGACTCAGGGCAGCCTTACAAAGGAAACAATTCATGCTATAGATTAATACATCGGTAAGTAAAAAAAATGTTCAAACCAAACCTATTAAAAACATAGCATTAAAACGTCAATTTAAATCACATGATCTAAACCAGGGGTCCTCAAACTAAGGCCCGGGGGCCAGATGTGGCCCTCCAAGGTCATTTACCCGGCCCTCACTCAGGATCAACCTAAGTCTGAAACAACTTGAAAGCACACAACAACAAGAATCCTATCTCATCAGCCAAAAGCAGGACCGCACGTCCCATTGAAATACTAATAAATTTATATTTGTTAAAATTGTTCTTCATTTTAATTATTGTATTGTTTTTACGTGTTTTTTGCACTACAAATAAGATATGTGCAGTGCCCATAGGAATTCAGTCATGCTTTTTTCACATTATAATCTGGCCCTCCAACAGTTTGAGGGACTGTGACCTGGCCCTCTGTTTAAAAGGTTTGAGGACCTCTGATCTAAACTGTATTCCAGGGCTGGTCTGAGTCATCATTATATTAATTTGTAGTCTCATGTTGCACTACTCCCATTACTAGCCAAAAGCTTGGTCCCAAAGCCAAGTTTTCAGTTTTCAGTGTATTGTGTCCAAATTTGGTGTCAATTCATCCAGTGGTTTTTGAGTTATGTTAATCCCAAAATGAACATTACATTTTTATTTATATAGATGTATGTGGGTGGTTCATGGATGGTTGATGGCAACTAAAAAGCTTCCATGAAAGAAAGAAAAAACCTTTGTAGACAATGGGCATAAATATGGTGCCAGCTCTTGGCATATGAGGGGAAATGTTTGGCAATCCCTCGCAACAGATAGCATTAACAACATCGCTTTCTCTACAGAAGCATACCTTGTTTTAAGGCACTTTGTCTTGGAGTGCTTCCCTAATAATGTGCTTTTCAATTATACAGTAAGATGCCATTTTGTTATCTGCACTCTGTTCACAGCACTTGTGCACTCCGTGACTCAGTGTCATGTTCCAGCTAATCTTTTATTTATTATTTCTACTTTTGCCATTTTTAGGACTAGTACTACTACATCCTTAATAAATCATAAAGTAAATATGCTGCAAAGCTGTTATGCACACTGGAAAGCAAAAAAAGAAAGCTATGGTAGGGGTCTGGAATAGTAGCCAGATATTAACAAGATACACCTGTACCCTATGTTGGAATGAGGAACGAACAAAACTGGGATTTGTTGTTCATTCATTCAGTCATTTCCGTCTCTTCGTGACCTCATGGACCAGCCCACGCCAGAGCTCCCTGTCGGCCGTCACCACGCCCAGCTCCTTCAAGGTCAAGTCAGTCACTTCAAGGATGCCATCCATCCATCTTGCCCTTGGGCAGCCCCTCTTCCTTTTTCCTTCCATTTTCCCCAGCATCATTGTCTTCTCTAAGTTTTCCTTTATTCTCATGATGTGGCCAAAGTACTTCATCTTGGCCTCTACTATTCTTCCCTCCAATGAGCAGTCAGGAATTATTTCCTGAAGTATGGACTGGTTGGATCTTCTTGCTGTCCAAGGCACTCTCAAAATTTTCCTCCAGCACCACAGTTCAAAAGCATCTATCTTCCTTCGCTCAGCCTTCCCTTTGGTCCAGCTCTCACATACGTAGCTGACTACGGGGAATACCATTGCTTTGACTATGCGGACCCTCTCTACTCTTCACTATTTTATTGAGATTGATCATTGCTCTCCTCCCAAGAAGTAAGCGTCTCCTGATTTCCTGGCTGCAGTCTGTGTCTGCAGTAATCTTTGCACCTAGATATGCAAAGTCTGTCATTGCCTCCACGTTTTCTCCCTCTATTTCCCAGTTGTCGATCATTGTTACCATAATCTTGGGGGTTTTTTATGTTTAACTGCAACCCAACTTTTGCACTTTCTTCTTTCACCTTGATTAGAAAGCTTCTCAGCTTCTCCTCGCTTTCGGCCATCAAAGTGGTGTCATCTGCATATCTAAGGTTGTTAGTGTTTTGTCCAGCAATTTTCACCCCAGCCTTGCATTCGTCAAGCCCCGCACATCGCATGATGTGTTCTGCATACAAGTTGAATAGGTTAGGGAAGAGTATACAACCCTGCAATATGCCTTTCCCAATCTTGAACCAGTCGGTTGTTCCATGGTCAGTTCTTACTGTTCAAACTGGGATAGTTTGGGGAAATAATCATTACCTGAGATCCCAATAAGCAAACTGTGACTGCCCAGTCCAAGTAGAAATAGCAAAAGGAATCCCAGTTAAACACCATCCATTTTTTAAAAATGAAATGACAAAACTAGAGAAATGTATTACCAGTTTAAACTGTACCAATTGATTTGAACTCTGTTGTTCCTTCTCTATAAAAAATCTCCATAGATTACAGTGATATCACAACCTATCATCATCACTGGGTATATTCCTGTAGAGGAGAGTCAGAGACACAGAAAATGCAATAAAATGCTTCAAAACACTCACCGAGGTTCAATGCACCTTTAACCTTCTCTCAGCAATGAGAAAGAAAAAAAAGAGGAAACCATGTTGAACTGTTGACATTTGTTTTGAAATAACAAGTAACCTAAGATAAACAAAGGTGTGTGGCTAAATACATTAAGAAAGAACCCCAGGGGCGATTCATTAACAAAACATACTGATGAAGATCATACGAGGTCCTCAAGGTCTTTTTACTTCCAGCTTCAGAAAGAACAAAGACCAGGAAGGGAAGAATAGCTTTCAAGCCAGAACCGGTTCAGGGCATTTCATTCTAGGCACATAATGAGAACACAATGAGCTGCAAAGCAGGGAAAGGGCATGTGCTTTGCAGACCTGCTCTCTCTCTCTCTGCAGCCTCCAATTTATGAAGCCCTTCCAGGATGGTAATGAGCAGACTTTATGGCCGCAGTTGCACACTCCCCTTTCTTCCCCAGATCATTAGCCCTTTCCTGCATTGCACAGAACAACTTCCTCCTGCACCACTGAAATACTTCCTAGAGACACCGCAGGAGGTTCTGGGCTTGATGTCCTTTTAATTGAAAGCAACATCCTTTATTTTAGAGCCTGATAGCTATCCAGGAACCAACATAAGTGTTCATCACAACCTAAACAAAAACCCTAATAAGGAAAGACACTGCTTTTCACAATCCAGAGACTGAGAGAGATCCTCACAAAGCCACAGGCGTTCACAAATCTATATTCAGAACACACTTTCTGCACTCTTCTTGCCCCAAGGCTTCACAGGAATCCAGTTAAACAAGAATCCACCCACATTTACACCTCCAGACGACAAGGGACATATTCATCATCCCCCGTCACACTTGAGCTGTGGAACAGACTGATAAGCTGACTAGATCTCCAAGGTGTAAGAAGTCACTTTGATATACAGTAAAACCCATGAAAGAGTGTACTGTGACACACAAACATAGCAGTGGGAGAGGTAGAATTCAATCCTACCTCTCCCACTGCTATAAAAAAAATGGTAAAGGTTGTCCCCTGACATTGCATGTCTTCAAATCATTCCCTACTTACAGCAACACAAACATTAACCTTATCCCAGGATTGTCTTGGCAAAATTTGTGCAGACGCCTTTCTCTGACACTGAGTGTACTTTGCCTTGTCGCACAATGGATGTCCATGGCTGAGTGGGAACTGAAACCCTTGTCTTTGCTTGGTTATGGAAACCTATTGGGGAGAGACATGGAGCCCAACAAAACCAGGACATCCGTTCACAGAAGTCCCACTTAAAAGCTACACTGGCCGAGAAATATAACCCAAGACTTCCAAAAAAAAGTGCACAGGTGGATTGTGACATATTTTATGTAAATTTTCCCAAATCCTGCAGTGGGAAACATCTACAGGGAAGACAGGAAAACACATGCAGACCCAACACCTCACAGTCCTGTTGACCAAGAGCATTGAGAGACCCAAGGCCACCATCCTGCCAGGTTGGAGGCATCTGTGGCTTGCAACTTCATCAAGTATATACAGGTGGAATGTCAGAAGAAAATGCTGCTAGAATATATTTGCCATACAGCCACTCAACAATAAAATTCTGGGTATGCTTCTAAATAGGCGGTCCACTGGATTCCATCACCCCATTTCCAACAGATTAGATTTTAATGTGTTGTCGAAGGCTTTCATGGCCAGAATCACTGGGCTGTTTTGAGTTTTATTTATTTATTTATTTACTATATTTGTATACAGCTTTTCTCAGCCCTCAGGCAACTCAAAGCGGTTAGCAAGAGCAAAATTCAATGCTCAGAATAACATAAGACAGTTAAAAACAATTAAAACAGTAGCGTATTAAAACAATCCATTATACATCAATTAACATCTCGTTAGCGTCTCGTAATTAGAATCAGGATCCAATTTCATCATCCAATTGTTCCATATTCCTATATTCTTTACACTGCCTGCTCGAACAACCAGGTCTTCACTTTCCTCAGGAAAGATAACAAGGAGGGGGCCAATTTAGTATCTGTAGGAAGGGTGTTCCACAGCCGAGGGGCCACCACTGAGGAGGCCCTGTCTCTCTTACCCACCAGACGTACTTGTGACGCAGGCGGGAACGAGAGCAGGGCCTCCCCAGATGATCTTAATGTCCTAGTGGGTTCATAAGAGGAGATGCGTTCGGACAGGTAAGTTGGACCAGAAACCGTTTAGAGCTTTATAGGCTAAAGCCAGCACTTTGAATTGTGCCCGGTAGTTTTCCAAATCCGTTTGTAGGTGTAAAATAGTTCTCACTGTGCTGATAACTTACTGTGTCTGGAATACTTCCAGATCTGTTCTGAAACAGCATCATTGAAGGCACATGTTATAGACTCACTATTACAACACCAGCTATATTCTGCCATTGGGTTACTGTGAGTTTTCCAGGCAGTGTGGCCATGTTCCAGAAGCATTCTCTCCTGACATTTCACCCACATCTATGGTAGGCATCCTCAGAGGTTGTGAGGTCTGCTGGAAACTAGGCAAACGAGGTTTATATATCTGTGGAATGTCCAGGGTGGGAGAAAGCACTCTTGTCTGCTTGAGGCAAGTGTGAATGTTGCAATTGGCCACCTTGATTAGCAATGAATGGCTTTGCAGCTTCAAATTCTGCCTGGTTGCTCTATGGAGGGGTCTTTGTTGGAAGGCATTAGCTGGTCCTGATTCTTGTCTGGAATTTCCCTGCTTTTTTAGTGTTGTTCTTTATTTACTGTCCTGATTTCAGAGTTTTTAAAATCAGATTTTGCATCCTTCAATGACGTTTGCAGTTAAGTGCCATTGAAACCTTCCATCGCATCCATGCTGCAAAAAACGATTTCCCACTAACGTCACAGTTGAAGGATTTCCAAGCAGGGATGGATAGGGACCCTGCAGCAGAAAAGTGCCTTTGCATCTGCAAATACTCACAATAATAATAATAATAATAATAATAATAATGCTTTATTTGTAGCCTGCCCAATCTCCCCTAGGGGACTCAGGGCGGCTTGCAACATAATAAAAGGCAAATATCCGATGCCTGTATAAAACAAAGTAAATAGACCACAAACAATACAATACACTGTATTGTCGAAGGCTTTCATGGCCGGAATCACTGGGTTGTTGTAGGTTTTTCTGGGCTATATGGCCATGTTCTAGAGGCATTTTCTCCTGATGTTTCGCCTGCATCTATGGCAAGCATCCTCACTACCTCTGAGGATGCTTGCCATAGATTCAGGCAAAACGTCAGGAGAAAATGCCTCTAGAACATGGCCATATAGCCCGGAAAAACCTACAACAACCCAATACAATACATTACACAAATTAAACATAATGGAAGGGACCCCAAGGGCCAGCCAGGCCAACTCCATTCTGCCAGGAAGGAAAACACAATCAAAGCCCTCTTTGCAGAGGCCCATCCTGCCTCTGCTTAAAATCCACCAGAAGCAGATCCCACCATCAATCAGGACAAGTCTACAACCGAACGCAGCATTGCCCAGGCACGCATCAAGGAACATGAAAGGCACTGCAGACTACATCAACCAGAGAAGTCAGCCATATCAGAGCACCTGATGAACCAACCTGGACACAGCACATTATTTGAGAACACAGAAATGCTGGACCACACCAACAACCACCATGTCATACTACACAGAGAAGCCATTGAAATCCACGAGCATGTGGACAATGTCAACAGAAATCAGGAAACCATGAAAATGAACAAAATCTGGCCACCAGTATTAAAATCAGGACAGTAAATAAAGAACAACATTAAATAAATAAATAAAGAACAACATTCAGAAAACTGTAGAATTCCAGACAATAATCAATCAGGGCCAGCTAATACCTTTGGAAACTAGGGAAGTGAGCTTTATATATCTGTGGAATAATGTCCAAGGTGGGAGAAAGAACTCTTGTCTGCTTGAGGCAAATGTGAATATTGCAATTGGCCAGCTTGATTAGCACTGAATGACCACGCAGCTTCAAAACCCAGCTGATTGCTGCCTGGGGGAATCCTTTGTTGGGACCTTCCACAGATATATGAACCTCCCTTGCTTAGTTTCCAATAGCTACAACTTGCACTATCCCATTCCCCTGTTCCTGGCTACGGTTAGCCATGTTTTATGACAGTTCTCACCACAGAACTCTTGTCTGCTTGAGGCAATTTATTTATGTATGTATTTATTTATTGATTTACTTATGTATTTATTTACTTATTTATTCATGTATTTATTTATTTACTTATTTATTTATGTATTTATTTATTTACGACATTTTTATGCCACCCTTCTCACCCCGAAAGGGACTCAGAGCGGCATACAAGATATATATACATACTACACACACACATAGGTAAAGCTAAAGGTTGTCCCCTGACATTAAGTCCAGTTGTGTCAGACTCTGGGGTGTGATGCTTATCTCCATTTCGAAGCCAAAGAGCCAGCGTTGTCCGTAGACACCTCCAAGGTCATGTTGGCCAGCATGACTGCATGGAGCGCTGTTACCTTCCCGCCAGAGTGGTACCTATTGATCTACTCACATTTGCAGGTTTTCGAACTGCTAGGCTGGCAGAAGCTGGAGCTGACAGCGGAAGCTCACGCCACTCCCTGGATTTGAATCTGCGCCCTTTCTGTCAAAGAGCTTAGCAGCTCAGTAGTTTAACCCACTGCGCCACCGAGGACTCCATCATTTATACATACATACAATATATATAACTAGCCGTCCCCTGCCACGTGTTGCTGTAGCCCAGTCTGTGTATGTGTTTTGTTTGTGTATATATGTGTGGTTGCCTATATATGTGTGTGTATATATGCGTATATATATTTGTGTATTTATATGTGTACATGCATAGTGTGTATATGTGTGTGCTTGTCTATATGCATATTTTTGTGTATATATGTATGTATGTGGATATGTATATGTGCGTGCATGTGTATATGTATATATGTATGTATGCATGTATATGTGCATGTGTATATGTATATTTGTGTGTTTGTGCATATATATACGTGTGTGTGTGTGTGTGTGTGTATGAATGTGTGCATGTGCATATGTATATGGGTGTATATGAATATGTATATATGGTGCATTTTTGGGGTTTTTAAGTCTGGCCCCCCTGTTTTGTGTGCGTGCATATATATGTGTGTGTATATATGCGTATATATATTTGTGTATTTATATGTGTACATGCATAGTGTGTATGTGTGTGTGCTTGTCTATATGCATGTTTTTGTGTATATATGTATGTATGTGGATATGTATATGTGCATGCATGTGTATATGTATATATGTATGTGTGCATGTGTATATGTATATGTGTGTGTGTGCATATATATGCGTGTGTATATATGAATGTGTGCATGTGCATATGGGTGTATGTGTATATGTATATATGGTGTATTTTTGGGGGTTTTAAGTCTGTTTCGCTGGTGTTTTGTGTGTGCGCGTGCATGCGTTTATGGGTGATGGACACTCGTTGGACTGTTAGGTGTATTGTGTCCAAATTTGGTCAGTTCGTCCAGTGGTTTTTGAGTTATGTTAATCCCACAAACGAACATTACATTTTTATTTATATATATAGAATATAGATGTTGCAATTGGTCACACTGACTAGCACTGAATGGCCTTGAAGCTTCAAAGCGTGGCTGGTTGCTGCTTGGGAAGGGATGGACTCTTAATATATATAGACTATAGATGTTGCAGTTGGTCACACTGTGTAGCACTGAATGGCCTTGCAGCTTCAAAGCCTGGCTGGTTGCTGCCTGGGAAGGGATGGACTCAGATATCCAAGTTCAAAGTAGACATTGTGTCATTTTCTGCCTTGATACTCTGGGTTATATGTCTGTATAAGCCTTCCTTTTTGCAGGCAAAACATCAGCAGCTCCTCAAGCCGTTCCTCATGGGGAGGGCTGCGTTGGACCCTTTTGTCCCCCTTCCCCCCCTTGAATGGCGATCTCCTTCCTCTTGAGACAGCCTAGGATGGCCTTGGCCTTTGTGGCTGCTGCCCCACTCTCTGGCCTCTCCTTCTTCTTACCTGAGGCGGCGGCGGAGGGTCTCTGCGGCGGAAGTGGTGGTCGCCCTTCTTCCCTTTCCTCCTCCTCCTCCTCCTCGGCTTCAAGGGCTGCTGCTGCTGCTCCTCCGGCGGCTCCTCACCCAGTAGTAGCAGAGGCCCCCGCTCGGCCCCATCCTCGACCCTCTCCCTCCGCGACAAAAGGGGGGAAAGGGGCCTCGCTCTCACACAAAGGAGGCGGGGGAGGGAAAGCGAGGCGGGAGGGCGCGCGGAACAACGCAACGCCGAGGAACGCTCAATACGCGAGGGAACCACAAAAACAAAGGATGAGGCGGGAGGGCGCCTTTTTTTTTTCCTTCTCCCCCTCTCCCTTTCTCCTTCCCTTCGCCGCTGCCGCCGACTCTGCTTCTCCAAAGGGAGAAAAGGGGGCGAGGCGGAGGCGTCGCAACGAGGCAGCAGAAGGAGGCGGGGCCGCTGCAGGCTCCGCCCACTCCCAGGAGCTGCCTCTCATGCCGCGGAGGGGCGGGACTTACAATGGCCACGCCCCTTTTCTATCTTTTTTTTTCTTTCTTTCTTTTTCAGCTGATGTAAACCTACAATAGTCCAGCAGTGGTAAGGTTTGCTACACCAGTGTTTCTCAATCTAAAGAGGTGTCAAAAGGGTGTCAAAGACCATTAGAAAAGTACTAGCTGTCCCTGCCACGCATTGCTATGGCCCAGTCTGTTGATCTGGAAAATTAAGTATTGAGAAAGTGTTGGTTTCTAATATATGTAATTTCTTTATACTTGTGGGTCAACAGTATTTCTTCCTGTATTGCCGAAGGCTTTCATGGCCGGAATCACTGGGTTGTTGTAGGTTTTTCCGGGCTATATGGCCATGTTCTAGAGGCATTTCTCCTGACGTTTCGCCTGCATCTATGGCAAGCTTCCTCAGAGGTAGTGAGGTCTGCTGGAACTGGGAAAAAAGGGGTTTATATATCTGTGGAATGACCAGGGTGAGACAAAGGACTTTTGTAAGTTGGGCTAGGTCTGAATCTTCCAACTGACCACCTTGATTAGCATACAATGGGCTGACTGTGCCTGGGGCAATCTTTCTTTGAGAGGTGATTTGATGTGCCTGATTATTTACTCTCTGTTGTTTTACTGTTGTAATTTTTGAGTTTTTTAATATTGGTAGCCAGATTTTATTCATTTTCATGATTTCCTACTTTCTGTTGAAATTGTCCACATGCTTATGGATTTCAATGGCTTCTCTGTGTAGTCTGACATGGTGGTTGTGAGAGTGGTCCAGCATTTCTGTGTTCTCAAATAATATGCTGTGTCCAGGTTGGTTCATCAGGTGCTCTGCTATGGCTGACTTCTCTGGTTGAAGTAGTCTGCAGTGCCTTTCATGTTCCTTGATGTGTGTCTGGGCGCTGCGTTTGGTGGTCCCTATGTAGACTTGTCCACAGCTGCATGGTATACGGTAGACTCCTGCAGAGGTGAGAGGATCCCTCTTGTCCTTTGCTGAACGTAGCATTTGTTGGATTTTCTTGGTGGGTTGGTAGATTGTTTGTATGTTGTGTTTCCTCATCAGCTTCCCTATGCGATCAGTGGTTCCCTTGATGTATGGCAGGAACACTTTTCCTCTGGGTGGATCTTCATCTTTACTCTCGTGGCTTGTTCTTGGTCTTGCAGCTCTTCTGATGTCTGAGGTGGAGTATCCATTGGCCTGGAGAGCCCAGTTGAGGTGGTTCAGTTCATCTTGGAGGAGGTGGGGCTCACAGATTCTTTTTGCACGGTCTGCCAAGGCTTTAATGGTGCTTCTTTTTTGACTTGGGTGATGGTTGGAGTTTTTATGTAGATATCTATCTGTGTGTGTGGGTTTTCTGTAGACGGTGTGACCCAATTGTTTTGAAAACTACAGGGACTGCCTCATCCCATTCTGCCCAGATTGACACATTGGTGAATGAAACCTTTCCTCGACTGAGCCAAGTCACGGAGCTAAAGCACACTGTGGTTGCTTGGCTATTTCCATATTTCTCTCTCTCTTCCCAGCACTTGTCTTTGGGCCTCCTTCACACCGGCAAACATCTTCTGACGGGTTCTCTTCGGTTTGTGTGAGAAAATGCTACCAGTCCAGACGGAAAAGTAGCGTTTTATGTAGAAGGCTTCCTGCTGTTTGTTTTCTGCAGAGATTGACTGCCTGATAGATTCTGTCCATGCAGGCGCATTCAACACACAGCAGAGATAGAAGTTCAGCCCTGCAGTGGGAAATGGGCTTGCTTGCTTTCCTTCCCCTGAACTTATTCCCTTCCCGGTCTTTTATGTGTAATATACCTTTTGACAAGATGGAACAAAGAAGGAGGCATCTCTGAGATGAAGACAACGAACAGGTTTCGAAGGAAACTTGCTATTCATAGGCCCTAATAAATTTGTGATTTTAAATCTGCATTTCATTTGTGGATTTGAACTTCTATTTAAGTCTGTGTGTCTTGTTATATGTCTTTGTGTTGTGTTTAATCTCTTGTTTTAATTAGGTTGTATTCCATCTCGAGCTACAGGCAGAGGCGGGTAATAAATTCATCATCATCATCATCATACCCTCCAACATTTCACAGACAAAAACTGGGACATTTTTTGTCTAGCCAAACAGCATCAGCATCAGATATGGGCTTCTAAAACTTTTTCCACTTGTGGCCCCCTTCTGCTGGAAATTATTTTACACGACCCAGGTAAATAGGTATATAAAGCAAGTAGAAAACCAAACATTTATTGATAACAAATCAGCATTTGCAAGACTTGCTAAACAGACTGAGTTCCCTTTTTATGAAGTACAGCTGAAGCATATTCTGCAGAGTCCACTGTAAACACTGCAAGTGCACATTGCTGCTAACAGATACTGTACAAGGAAACGGCTAAAATAGCAACTAAGTTCAGGCATCTTTTATTGTTGCCACATTTTTGTGACCTTCTTAATGGTGAGTTAAGGGGGCCCATTTAGGGTCAGGATCCACAGTTTAAGAAACAGTGGTCTAGATAGCAAAAGTTATGAATAAGGAAGAAACAAGGGCTAGGAGAGCCTGCAATAGTTTGCTTTGCCCGAGGCCCCATCTACACAGCCATATAATGCAGTTTCACCCAAATACCCTAAATCCGAGGTGGTGCAATGGGTTAAACCCTTGTGCCAGCTGCAGTGCTGATCTGAAAGTTGAAGGTTCGAATCCGTGAGAAGAGGTGAGCTTCCATCTGTCAGCTTTAGCTTGCAGGGGCAGGAGAAAAGCCGCCCAGCAGGATGGTAACACATCAGGGCGTCCCCTGGGCAACGTCCCTGTAGACAGCCAAATCTCTCACACCAGAAGCAAATTGCAGTATATTATTTATTTACTGTATTTGTATACCACCCCTCTCAGCCTTCGAGTGACTCGAGGCGGGTTGTGAAGTCTGGGTTGCTTTACGTTTTTTAGCTGTTTGGCCATGTTCCAGAAGCATTCTCTCCTGACATTTTGCCCACATCTATAGCAGGCATCCTCAGAGGTTGTGAGATCCTCAAGTCACTTCTGACACAATTTTTAAAAAACAAACCCAAATATCCTGAAAATATTGAAATATGTGAGGCAAGATGCAAGTTTTATCAGAATACAGTTCAGGAAATTGGAAAAAGTCTACTTTCATGGAGACTATTAAATCCACAATTTGGAAGGGGTGTAGTTTTTGTTTGTTTGTTTTGTTTACCATGTGTGTAGATTTTGTATGAAAATCTTATGGTGCAGCCTTCTGAAAACTCTTTCCATTCTTTTTTCATCATACTTTCCCCAAATGGTTGCACTGCTAAAATAGTTGGAAGGCATGCCTCTTGCCTTATAATGTCTTTAAATTAGCTTGAACTCTTCTTCACAGACACATTGTGTCACTGTGTGACATCAGCCTCCGATCAATAACTTGCTGCTTGCGCCTTTCATGAATTACGGAGCCATCGATACCTGGCAATTCAATAGTTTGTGTCACAGTTGCAATTATCTATTAATTTGTCAGAGATTCGTCTGATTTACAATAAAAAAATACCTCGATCATGTTTAGTTAAAACTTCAAATTTTAATAGAAAGTATTTTTTATTGAGTAGATGGGAGGAGGGAAATCTCATTCATTGCTCCCAGCATGTCCCTACAGAGGTTTATCAGTGTCTTAACAATGCTATACTCAGTTAATCCTTAGAATATGGCATACACACACAGCTAGAGCAGTATTTTGAAGAGTTGGAAGAAATCAAAATGGCTTGAGGTGCTACATTTTATTGACCTGACACGGTTTGAAGAGAAGGCGGTTTTCATATTGTGCAGAACAACTGATGCAAAACTAAGAATGGGAGAACAGCAGAACTAGCAGCAGATAAAAGAAAAAAAAAGACCTGTTTGGTCTTGGAGGTTCAAAACAACTATGAGCAGTGGCTTTTTAAATCTGCGGCTCTTGCTTCCGAGTAAATTAAAATGCAAACTTGTTAATAGCATTCAGACATGGAGCTGCGAGCTGTTTTCTGCTCCCAAAGCCCATTCCCCTGTTTCTCTCCTTTCCTGCTGAAGGCTCTGTAAATAGGTCATCCATATTTGAGTGTGGGGAACACTTTTAATATGAGTGTTAATCGATTTCCCCCCTTCTCTAACAGAGGTGCACCAGATTCAATTCATGAACTATTGTTACCAAGGAAGCATGAGAAAATCAAGAAAGTATGCATTAGCCTTGGAGACTATTACAAACTGAGTCTTGAAAGATTTTTTTTCACCCTGAACTCTTCCAAAATCTAATGTCTTGATGGCCACATTTTGAAGGGAGTCTAGTCTGATTTCTAGTTATTATTATTTATGATTATTTAACATATTTGTATACGATCTTTCTCAGCCTCCCTCTTCCCCACCAAGTGTACTTGTGAGGCTGGCGGGACCGAGAGCAAAGCCTCCCCATATGATCTTAAACTATGAGGCGGGACGCAGAGGGAGATACGTTCAGACAGGTAAGCTGGGCCGGAACCATATAGGGCTTTATAGGTCAAGATCAGCACTTTGAATTGTGCTTGGAAGTGGACCGACACACACAAAGGTCCTGATATTATCTGACTTTGGAAGTAGCTGGAGGGACCTTGCTATTAAAACTGGTAGGCCTTACAAAATCCAAGAGTTTCATTAGATGATAAGAGTTAGATACAGACGACAATTTGAATTTATGGTTATTTCTATGTCTTTGAAATAATATTCAGTCTCAGTTCTTGTGGGTTTTTTCGGGCTATATGGCCATGTTCTAGAGGCATTTCTCCTGATGTTTCGCCTGCATCTATGGCAAGCTTCCTCAGAGGTGAGGTCACCATAGATGCAGGCGAAATGTCAGGAGAAATGCCTCTAGAACATGGCCATATAGCCCGAAAAAACCCACAAGAACTGAGTGATTCCGGCCATGAAAGCCTTCGACAATATTTAGTCTGGTTATTCCGGAGGCTACAACGCCAGTATCTGTCCTCTTCACATTCATTTTCTTCATATTTCCCATAGTCTCGGGTCATTTTCTCATGTTCAGTTTTGCTGCTTATTTATGCAAAAAAAATGTGAAGAGATCAAATGGCAATTGCACTAAACTCACCTAGAGCATGACTAAGATCATCATGGGAAATCTGATCAATATGAACTTCAATACATAGTAAAAAAAAACCCACAGTTGTTTATCACTGTTTGGGGCATATACATGCCTCACTGGGGCTCCATTTTTTTTAAAAAAAATGATTATTTTCTAAACTTTACTTTATATATACATTATTCATATTACATACAACATTTTAAAAGCAAACAGCCAACTGCCGTACATGTCCACTTAAGAGCAAATCCCCTTGAGATCAATTCAGCACACATATTTTCTTAAAATATTGAGGCAGAACTTGAAAATGACATCTCCCAGCATTCCCCAGGTGGCATGGTGCAAAAAGCAAAATTCCAAAACTTTCAATAGGGACAAGATGAAAAGTAACTGTTGTTGTACTATTACAGTGCAAAAATGTAACTTTGGCAAGCTCCAGATACTATTTCTCATTATAAAAGAAAGTATGTATGTTTAATGTGTTGTTGAAGGCTTTAATGGCCAGAATCACTGGGTTGCTGTGAGTTTTCCAGGCTGTATGGTCATGTTCCAGAGGCATGCCATGGATGTGGGTGAAACGTCAGGAAAGAATGCTTCTGGAACATGGCTATACAGTCCGAAAAACTCACAGCAACCCTATGTATGTTTCTTTCCACAAAGACTCCAACTTGGCTTGCTGTATCTGGACCAAACTTGATACACATAATTTTTAAAAAATAATCTTTATTTGAGATTTTCATTTAAAAACATATCAAGACAATACGAAAGTAATAATGTGCAAGTCGGATTATATAAAAAATAAGGTAAAATAAAATATCACAGTAACAAAAAAAGAGAGAAAAATCTAAACAGAAAAAACAGCAAAGAAACCCCTCAAAATAAACCTAAAACAAACAAACAAACCTCTGTGTAGAAAAATAAAAGTGACTGGAAAGAAAAATATTTTGATTTCTTGGGATCTTCTATAGGTCTTCTTACTTTTTCCTTCCTTCTCTCTCTCTTCCTCCTCTCCTTCTCCTTCTTTTCCATTTCTTTCCCTTCCCTTTTACCCTTTTTCCTTTCTTTTTTCTTTTTTCTCTCTTCATTTTCTCCAATTATTAAATCAAAATTCTCTCTTTTTTTGTATTAAGTATTCAGTAACTTTTTCCCAATCCGTTTCTTCCTGTTCTGGAACAGCTGTACCAGGAGCTCCAATTTTGTTTGCTTTGCATCGAATCTTTGTTTGCAGTCCTAAGTTTCAGGGACTCTGCAGATAGGTGGCTTCTTTTGGCTGCAATCATAGGGCAAGCCACCTGTCAATTATCATTGGGCTCCCTAGCTCCGTCCCCCTTTTGGGCTTTGGAGGGAAGGGAGCCATTTCTTAGTTAGTCTCAGCCAGGTTAGCCTCTGTATAGGATGTGTGTAACTTCCCCTGTACAAAGGCTTCAACCTTTAAGAATTTCCAGGGTTACAGAAATTCTAACAGAAACAGAAGGGAAAGAAATCCAGAGGAGAACAGCTTTAAGAGTCTCCTAAGAACTCCAGGGAAGCATTCCTGGGAATTTCCAGGAAAACAGCCTTAAAGGCTAAAGAACTCCAGCTGGAGAATATCCACTGCCTTGCTGGTAGGTCCACTCGGCGTCCAAGAAGCAGTTCGGCCCGGTAGTGGAGCACACATCAGTGAGGGTTGGATTTCAGTCAGCCTGGGAGGAGTTAAAAAGGGGGATTTTCCTTTAAAGAAAACGTTATTGAAGATAGTGCCTGTCCCCTGTGGACAAGATTGAGGGAACCAATACTTTATCAAGAAAGCCTTGAAGTTCCTGTTTGATTTCATTAATAAAATACTTTGTTGTACTTCTATAGCCATCTGAAAATTCTTTGTATTGGAAACCTCTGAGAACTTCTCCTTAGGCCCCTGGCTTCCCACTGGGCAAAGGTTACACATCCTGTACTGAAGTTAACTAACTACAGGCCCAGCGGCGACAGAACACTTCCATGTTTGTTCCCTTATTCTTTGAAATGAGGAAGGTGAGTCTATCCATATTTCTAATCTCTTAATATTTTCGTCAGCCATTCATCTTCATCTGGGATCTCTTCTTGCTTCCATCTTCTCGCAAAGCAAATTCTAGCAGCTGTGGTTATTAAAAATAATAATAAAACAACTTGATACACATAATTTTAAAGTCAAATGTTCTGGATTCAGGGCAATATTGTCCTTCTTTTTCTTTTTCTTTATATGACACATCTTTTGTCTACAGGGCTATGTTTCTGTAAGCCTATAAAGTAACATTTATCTCTATAAATTACCCAGAGATCCCCCCCCCCCCACTCCAAGGTGAACTATACACTGAGAGAAGGTGAAAAATACATACAAATAAATTTTTGCAGTCTGAGTCTATGACGTTTTGCTACTGCGACTGTTACCCTTTGCAATCTGGAATGAAAGGTCATTCCGCTTTGCTCACGTCAAAGCTTCACGTTGGTGGTTGATGTCCAAGAGTTGCCTACAAAGGGCAAAAAAGAGAGGAATTTGTCAATCCTATTAGCTGAACAGACCTGCATTCCCAATGCCCCGTTACAGCAAATAATGGAAATAATTTGCACAGGGTTGGCTTTGTCGACAAGAGCTTCTTCCCTCGCTGGCTTCACAATAGTGGGTTTTTCTGGAAGCAGAGAGCGATATAAAGCATTCCCTTGTTTTGGTCTTTTGACATGGGAGTGATTTGTCCAAGTACTCCCAGGGTAAATTATGTCAAGTGTCCCAGAGAGGAAAGAGAATGAGACTTTTGTCAGATGAAGTCACTCCTGATACTTTGGCCGGTCCACTTTTTTTCCATGCCCTATCATCTAAATTTGATTTCCAAGTGCTCACAAGGGAGAAGGAAGCTGGGAATGAGGCAGGGAGGAAAGCATCTGAGGAGATCTGAAGCTGTTTTTCTAGTGGGATCTGATAATTAAAGGGCCACACATTGACTTGACCAAAGGGTGCATCTGCACTGCAGAATCAATTCAACTTTGATACCAAATGAGCTGCTATGGCTCAATGCTATGGAATCCCAACACTATTTGGCAGAGAAGGCTAAAGACAGCATTGTTGAAGGCTTTCTTGGCCAAAATCACTGGGTTGTTGTGTGTTTTCTGGGATGTATGGCCATGTTCCAGAAGCATTCTCTCCTGACGTCTTGCCTGCATCTAAGGCAGGCATCCTCAGAGGCAGTGAGGTCTGTTGGAAACTAGGAAAATTGGGTTTATATATCTGTGGAATGTCCAGGGTGGCAGAAAGAACTATCTATTTGAGGTAGGTGTATCTCAAAGCCAACCTTAAAAACTCTGGCATAGACACTGAGAACTGGGAAGCCCTGGCCCTTGAGCGCTCCAGCTGAAGGTCAGCTGTGACCAGCAGTGCTGCAGAATTTGAAGAGGCACGAATGGAGGGTCAAAGAGAGAAACATGCCAAGAGGAAGGCACGTCAAGCCAACCCCGACCGAGACCGCCTTCCACCTGGAAACCAATGCCCTCACTGCAGGAGAAGATGCAGATCAAGAATCTCCACAGTCACCTACGGACCCACCAGAATACTGATCCTGGAAGACTATCCTACTCGGCTAATGAGGGATTTCCTAAGTAAGTAAGTAAGACTGTAGCAATTGGCCACCTTGATTAGCATTTAATGGCCTAGCAGTTTTCAAGGTCTGGCTTCTTACTGCCTGGAGGAATCCTTTGTTGGGAGAGGATTAGTTGGCCCTGATTGTTTCATGTCTGGAATTCCCCCCCCCTTTTTTTTAGTGTTGTTCTTTACTTCTTGGTAGTACACCAAAAAGACTAGGAGCCCCCGGTGGCGCAGTGGGTTCATCCCCTGTGCCAGCAGGACTGAAGACTGACAGGTCGGAGGTTCAAATCCAGGGAGAGTGCGGATGAGCTCCCTCTATCAGCTCCAGCTCCTCATGCGGGGACATGAGAGAAGCCTCCCACAAGGATGGTAAAACATCAAAACATCCGGGCATCCCCTGGGCAATGTCCTTGCAGACGGCCAATTCTCTCACACCATAAGCAACTTGCAGATTCTCAAGTCACTCCTGACATGACCACCCCCCCCCCCCCCAAAAAAAAACCCCTAAAAGGACAGCATTCTTTTTAGTGTACTACTTTCATTGGGTCAACTAAAATAAATATGATTTCAAGATCTCCAAGTGGTTTTATCAGGGGAAATGCTACAAATAGCAGTTTGGAGGGAAGCAGACTTAATACTGAATGGGTAGAGTTTTACAGAGAACAAGGGAAGAAAGGTATACAAATATTAAAATTTGGTTCGAGTGGTCTTTCTTTAGAAATATTGGTCTCAGGCCAGTTATCAAGTACTACAGAAAGCAAGTAGCAAAGAAATGTTTGATTCTCCAATCTTGAAATGTTTAAAATCCAGCTGTTATTCAGAGCTCTTTGTAACCTGGGTGAAGAATGATGGCTTATTGATTGATATGAGACATGCTTATGAAAACCATTTCTCTTTTTTTCAGTGAATGTAGGCAGGAGAGTAGAGGCTTTTGGTGGATCATTTCCCAGTGATACTTAATGCCACCCTAAAACCTGATCACCATGGGACTCTCTATTCACTGTTCTATTATTCAGTGAAATGGATCCCTACCATAGGACAAGAAGACAGTGTTTGCTTTCAGAGCTATTGTTCATGCCTGGTTATTATTCACATGCAAGCTCGGAAACAGAAGGGAGGGCCCACACAGGTGTTTATGTGCACGCACACAAATGCTGCCACCGGGGTGGGAAGAAATTGTCCTCAAAACAATCCAGAATAATTTGAGGGGTGTTGTTTTTCATTCGTTCAGTCGTCTCCGACTCTTCGTGACCTCATGGACCAGTCCACGCCAGAGCTCCCTGTCGGCTGTCACCACCCCCAGCTCCTTCAAGGTCAGTCCAGTCACTTCAAGGATGCCATCCATCCATCTTGCCCTTGGTTGGGCCCTCTTCCTTTTACCTTCCACTTTCCCCAGCATAATTGTCTTCTCTAGGCTTTGCTGTCTCCTCATGATGTGGCCAGAGTACTTCAACTTTGTCTCTAGTATCCTTCCCTCCAATGAGCATTTGGGCTTTATTTCCTGGAGAATGGACTGGTTGGATCTTCTCGCAGTCCAAAGCACTCTCAGAACTTTCCTCCAGCACCACACAGTTCAAAAGCATCGATCTTCCTTCGCTCAGCCTTCCCTAAGGTCCAGCTCTCACATCCGTAGGTTACTACAGGGAATACCATGGCTTTGACTATGCAGATCTTTGTTGCCAGTCTGATGTCTCTACTCTTTACTATTTTATTGAGATTGGACATTGCTCTCCTCCCAAGAAGTAAGCGTCTTCTGATTTCCTGGCCACAGCCTGCATCTGGAGTAATCTTTGTACCTAGAAATACAAAGTCTGTCACGGCCTCCACATTTTCTCCCTCTATCTTCCATTTGTCAATCATTCTTGTTGCCATAATCTTGGTTTGTTTGATGTTTAGCTGCAACCCAGCTTTTGCGCTTTCTTCTTTCACCTTGATTAGAAGGCTCCTCAGCTCCTCCTCGCTTTCGGCCATCAGAGTGGTGTCATCTGCATATCTGAGGTTGTTAATGTTTCTTCCAGCAATTTTCACCCCAGCTTTGCAATCATCAAGCCCCGCACGTCGCATGATGTGTTCTGCATACAAGTTTAAAAGGTTGGGTGAGAGTATGCAGCCTTGCCATACGCCTTTCCCAATCTTGAACCATTCTGTTGTTCCGTGGTCAGTTCTGACTGTTGCTACTTGGTCCTTGTACAGATTCCTCAGGAGAGAGACAAGGTGGCTTGGGATGCCCATCCCACCAAGAACTTGCCACAATTTATTATGATCCACACAGTCAAAGGCTTTAGAATAGTCAATGAAGCAGAAGTAGTTTTTCTGAAATTCCCTGCCTTTCTCCATTACCCAGCAGATATTGGCAATCTGGTCCCTCGTTCCTCTGCCTTTCTAAACCCAGCTTGAACATCTGGCAACTCTCGCTCCATGTATTGCTGGAGTCTTCCTTGCAGGATCTTGAGCATTACCTTACTGGCATGAGAAATAAGGGCCACTGTACGGAAGTTTGAGCAGTCTTTAGCATTTCCGTTTTTTTGGTATAGGGAAATAAGTTGATTTTTTTCCAGTCTGATGGCCATTCTTGTGTTTTCCATATTTGCTGGCATATGGCATGCATCACCTTGACAGCATCATCTTTTAAGATTTTAAACAGTTCAGCTGGGATCCCGTCGTCTCCTGCTGCCTTGTTGTTAGCAATGCTTCTTAAGGCCCATTCAACCTCACTCCTCAGGATGATTTGAGGGGTGCTTAATAATAAGAATATAAGAATAAGAATATTTATTTATTTATTTATTTATACCCCGCCACCATCTCCTCAAAGGGGACTCGGGGCGGCTAACATGATGCCAAGCCCAAAGATACAATGCAGCAAAAAATAAAATACAGACTACAGACAACATAAATTGCAACATAATAAAATACATTCAGTAACAAAATAACATAAATAAAGCAAATTAACACAATGTAAAATAAAACAGAATGGGCAGACCAAATGGACAAGGTAAAATGATAAAACCCTGTATGACATAGGAATAAAAATTATGTGATTGAGGGGAGCCCAAAAGGATAAACAGTAAGGTAGGGTTTCAGTTTAGGACAGGGGAAAGTGCATCATTGAGACACCACTATGGATGGAGCAGACAGAGATGGGATACATGGTCACTCTCCGAAGGCACATCGGAACAGCCAAGTTTTAAGCCAAGGGTTTTGCATTGCAGAAAAGATGTTTCCAAAACCTAGGTTTCAGAATTGGCATTAGAACTAACAGGATCCAGGGCATTTCTGAACTTTTTTTCATGTCAGGAGCAACTTGAAAAACTGCAAGTCACTTCTGGTGTGAGAGAATTGGCCATCTGCAAGGACATTGCCCAGGGGACACCTGGATGTTTGATGTTTTATCATCCTTGTGGGTGTTTCATTCTCTGCCATCTTCCCCTCAGTCTGCGAGACAGATATTTACATCCAATATTATCCAACTGCAGGTCCCCCAACAGAAATGATATTCTGACATTCCTCTTGCAAGGGCAGGAAAGATCCAGCATAATCAGAGTAAGCCTTTTTATTCTGAAAGCTATTAAGAAAAGAGCAGATTTCCTGAAAGAAGAACCAGGAAAATAAGATTCTGTCTATAAATAGAAGGTCAGCTGCTGTCCACACCTTTTTGCCTTGTTTTTTACTCATGTTCTATTTTTAAATGGTCATATGACTGATTAAATAAATAATAATAATTATTATTATCATCATCATCATCCTTGTGGGAGACTTCTCTCATTTCCCTGCATAGGGAGCTGGAGCTGACAGAGGGAGCTCAACCCACTCTCCCCGGATTCAAACCGCTGACCTGTTTGCCAGCAATCCTGCTGGCACAAGGGTTTAATCAATTGTGCCCCAATTTTTCCTGAACTTGCACTGCTACACATAAGTAAACCCTATTGATTCTGTGAATCTACTTTGAAATTAGAATGATTTTGATTAAATGTATGCTTAATAAGCAATGAACAGGACATTCTAAACAAGTCTCCTTTTCTTAAGTCATTTCTGTAATGGAATAGAAATGAATATTTCCTCCATACAATGGATTTCCCCCCTATTATTTGATATGTTTTTTCCCCTTTCAAATTATATAAAAGACTTGTTGTTCCTGCACAGTGTTTGGCCTTGGGATATTATTTGGGACATGAGTATTGTGGATTCATTACTACTCAGTTCTGTCCATAGAGATATTGTTAAGAAATGTTTTCACATTTAATAACAAGGTTAGAGGCAGAGGGCAAATTCACTGGTAGCACAACGAAGTAGTAAACCTCAGAAGCTGATCCAGATTCTTTTGTTTACAGTACTTCTACCTTAACATTTTAGTTGAAGAGAATACCGATCTATGAATTTCAGCGAATTATGGGTTGAATATCAGTGATTTGTGGGTATTTTGTCCATGAAGAGTGGAGAATGAGCTATCTTTCCAATGCTATTGGACTACAACTCCCATAATTTCTTACCATTAGCTATTCTGGCTAGAACAGAAAGCAACTGCAGCCCACAACATTGGAAATGCAATATAACCTTCATTTATATTCCAAATTGTTGGATTTCATTCCTGGACTGCACAAGTTTTTTTCTGTCATCCAGTTTCTAGTCTTCAATGAGTAGCTAGACTAAAAACAGGGCTAAGCTGAGGGATTCCTTTGCATACATTCCTATGCATGTTTCCCACAAGGGCAGGGGTCCTCAAAAGTATGAATGAATTCCTATGCACACTTCACATATCTTATTCGTAGTGCAAAAAACACTTAAAACAATACAATAATTAAAATGAAGAACAATTTAAACAAAAATAAACTTATCAGTAATTCAGTGAGAAGGGCCTGCTTTTGGCTGATGAGATAGGATTGTTGTTGTACTGGTGTGCTTTCAAGTTGTTTCAGACTTAAGTTGACCCTGAGCGAGGGCCGGGTAAATGATCTTGGAGGGCCATATCCAGCCCCCGGGCCTTAGTTTGAGGACCCCTGCACAAGGGCTTTGTCTTTCCTCTTTGCTGCTAGCCTCCTCCCCTTTGATGACATAGTAATGGAATTTCTGTGAGGGAACTTCCTCTTGACTGCCTTGGGTTGGCCATGTAGTCTCAACCATTTTCAGTTCTGCCCTTTCCTTTCTCCCTATGAGGATACATTTTGCCTCTCTCTAGGCAAAATGTAGCTGGATTGACTTTTTTTTTTTACTATTTACCTTCTTTAGAAGATGAGATTGTGTAAGCTTGTTAGCTCTATCAAGACTTTTCTATCAAGAATGTATTTCTTTTTACTTCAGTAAATATTTTTTAATCAAAGTTCCGACTCTGCAATCCTGAGCCATCCTAAGGAATAGAAAGCTATCCCTTCTTACCACATGTTTCTGCTGGTTATGGAGTTTATTCCTGGTACTCTGCTATATTTGCTCCAACTGAGGGTCGTTTTTGAGCCTAACAGCTCAGATTCCCCAACATTAAATGAATAATTTGATCTGTTTTACATTAGTAGCAAACCCATTTTTCCTATTTCCTTGTAGCTAAAATGGCACCAATGCTACACAAGATAAACAATAGTTTTAACTCCAGATAGCCCTTGATATGCACAGCAAGACAAGCTTCAGATATTGTATTTGATAGTCTTGGAACTATAATTCAGACACATCTACAATACATGCATATTCACACCCATTTATTTATATGTATCTTATTATAGAAGATACAGATAAAATGAAGACATCTGCCCTTGTGCTTTGCTACTCTGCTGCTGAGTACGCATGCCCAGTGGTGGAACACATCTCACCACACTAAAACAGTGGATGTGGCTCTTAATGAGACATGCTGCATGATTACAGGATGTCTACGCCCTACACCACTAGAGAAATTATACTGGGTTGTTTTAAGTTTTTTCGGGCTGTATGGCCATGGTCTAGAGGCATTCTCTCCTGACGTTTCGCCTGCATCTATGGCAAGCATCCTCAGAGGTAGTGAGGTCTGTTGGAACTAGGAAAAAGGGTTTATATATCTGTGGAATGACCAGGGTGGGACAAAGGACTCTTGTCTGCTGGAGCTAGGTGTGAATGTTTCAACTGACCACCTTGATTAGCATACAATGGGCTGACTGTGCCTGGAGCAAACTTTTGTTGAGAGGTAATTAGATGTCCCTGCTTCTCTGTTGCTTCCTCTCTGTTGCTTAATTTTAGAGTTTTTTTTTTAATACTGGTAGCCAGATTTTGTTCATTTTCATGGTTTTTCCTCCTTTCTGTTGAAATTGTCCACATGCTTGTATATTTCAATGGCTTCTCTGTGTAGTCTGACATGGTGGTTGTGAGAGTGGTCCGTCATTTCTGTGTTCTCAAATAAAATGCTGTCCAGGTTGGTTCATCAGGTGCTCTGCTATGGCTAATTTCTCTGGTGGAGTAGTCTGCAGTGCCTTTCCTGTTCCTTGATGCATGTCTGGGTGCTGGGTTTGGTGGTCCCTATGTAGACTTGTCCACAGCTGCATGGTACACGGTAGACTCCTGCAGAAGTGAGAGGATCCCTCTTGTCCTTTGCTGAACGGAGCATTTGTTGGATTTTCTTGGTGGGTCTGTAGATAGTTTGCATGTTGTGTTTCCTCATCAGCTTCCCTATGCGGTCAGTGGTTCCCTTGATGTATGGCAAGAACACTTTTCCTCTGGGTGGATCTTTGTCTTTACTCTCGTGGCTTGTTCTTGGTCTTGCAGCTCTTCTGATGTCTGAGGTGGAGTATCCATTGGCCCAGTTGAGGTGGTTCAGTTCAACTTGAAGGAGGTGGGGTTTGCAGATTCTTTTTGCATGGTCTGCCAAGGTTCTGACTACATCCTACTCTACAGCCTAAGAAATTATACTGTTTAGCTGGTATTTCACCACCTGACATCTGCCAGGAAGTAGCAGCCAATAATGAAAGGACCAAGGCAGTGACGTCTCCAGCCCATCCTCTGTTCGGATAGCAACCAGCACACCAATGCCTTAAATCAAGAAATAGTTTCCTAAGATCCACAGAAATACTTGCAGGAACACCTCAGCAAGTGAGAGTCCAAAAGTGGCAGGCTAAAATTGGGAACCTCAATCCATGGCTGATACTGAATAGCACACAGAAGACTGGGCAACTCGGAAGGCATTGAACAGACTGCACTCGGGCACCACAAGATGCAGAGCCAACCTTAAGAAATGGGGCCACAAAGTGGAGTCCACCACATGTGAGTGTGGAGAAGAGAAACCCACAGACCACCTGCTGCAATGCAACCTGAGCCCTGCCACAATGGAGGACCTCCTTATAGCAACACCAGAGGCACTCCAAGTGGCCAGCTACTGGTCAAGGGGCATCTAATATAATTCCAAGTTTTAAAACTTTGCATTTTTAAAATGCATCACAATGGTACCCTTGGTTCATTTCTGATATGATAAATAAATACTAAAGAAGATTGGCTATGTGAAGAATAAACTGCTTTATACCGAGGCACATTTAGGTGCAAATCCTTAAGTAAGTCCTTCTTCCAAATGAGATAATGTTTTATAATTACATCACAATGTAATTTAATTTGCAACAGCAATCCTAACAATGCTATAGTTTGTTCCACCAGTATATCGCTACTGAGATCTATTGAGCTTAGGTTTCAAAATACAGATGTGTAACTCTGTTTGCCATTTGTTCTACAAACAAAAAAGTGAATTAAGAGCATTTTAGATATCTTGGGGGGAATAAACATTCAGGCCTTTAAAAATCACTGAACATATACAATTGAAAGCTTACTGCTTATCCAGCCAGAAATGGAACATTAAGTAAATGCAATACTTTTGTAAATCCTGACAAATCTAATCAAAATTATTCCAATGTTCATTTTTCATTGTTTCCCCTGATCCTCTTGGAATTAAGGGCAAAAGAAACCCTGATTTCAGCAGGGCCAAGATTTTTGTCAATAATTCTTACCCTCACTCATCCCTCTGCACTTTGGAAGTGTTCGAGAGACAAATGATGTCCGCAGAGAGCAATAAACCTTTAGATCTTAATGTCAATTACAGATTGAAGGCAAAAATGAGAAAGAAGCCAAAAAATGCTCTAGAGAAAGCCAGTAGCAGCAGGTATTTGTTAAGTAAAAAGGTCTGACAGACATTTGTGCATTTGCCCAGGATTAGGAGCCAGCAGAGTGGCAGAAAAGTACATTGACAAGACAGTTGTGTAATGGGAGGGAAAAGCCCAATATTTAGAGCATATTAGAAGCCACAATCAAGAATGGGAAAGGCAATGACAGCAATGTATCTCCATTTCTGAGTTTAGTGCAGTAATGCTTCTAGATTATGAAACAACAAAAAGCAAATGTACATAAGATTAGTCTGATAAATTTCTTAAGGAGGGTTCCTTTTGATCTGGGAAGAAAAAGCACTTCTCAGGAGAGAGAGCCAGTATGGTATTGGAGACTCAGTCTTGGAGATCTAGGCTCAAGTCTCCATGTAACAGTTGGACGTACTGGGTGATTTTGGAGTACTCAATAAGGACAACATTTTATTATGGTCCAAAGACCCTTATTGCTCTGGCCTCACAGGATTGTTCTGAGGATAAGGAGGAAAGGAGAGCCCTGAATGTGCGTGGATTTTGTTTCCTCCGTTTCCTTCGTATCTTCAATACTTTGAGAGCTCGTAACAGTAAGGATCCTCCTGGTACAAAAACCCACCTGACACTAAAGCAAGTGGGAGCTGATCTCAGCTCCTCCTCTCCTATTCAGCATCACAGTTGAATCATTTTGGTTTCCCTATATTTTTCTGATTCTTTTTATTTAGTGGGACTGACTAGGAGTTGGGGGCTTGGAGATGGAGAGTCACCCTTTTACCTTCTTTTTCTCTTTCCCTTCATCTCCTTGATAAAACACTTCTAAAGATGATGATGATTATTATTAATAATAGTAATCCCAGCAAACAAAAAGAGAAACCTACCTCTCATCTAGAGTAGAAAGCAGAAACAGCTTCAAGGAAGCACAGCAGCCTTGCAAGCAAGCGAGGGAATTTTTAAGATAGTCCAGGAAGGATAGCTCAACGAACCTCCAGGTCATTGCTCTTCCTTCTCTGGACCTCCTTAAAATGCCTTAAAGCTGCTGGTGCTGGGAAAGAAGAAAGCGTGAGCACCTCCCTCTCCTCTAGAGTAGAACAGCTTTAAGAAGCAGTAAAACCAGCGCCCTTCCATACAGCCCTATATCCCAGAATATCAAGGCAGAAAATCCCACAATCTCTGCTTTGAACTGGGTTATCTGTCCACACTTAGATAATGTGAGATTTTTCTGCCTTGATATTATGGAATATAGAGCTATGTGGAATGAAAATGCCCATTTAGTAGTGGGCCTGTTTTCGGGAGGCGCTGAAAAACTGATATGGGGGGCTTTCGATAACTGGCAAGCAGAAATGGATAGCTATTCAACCAGAATGTAGAAGCCTAGTGAATTATGCTTTAGATTAGTTGGAGGGAAGATGGGGTAAAAATCTAAGAATGAATTAAGAAATTCATCTATCATTTTATTATATCAATAAGGGCATAAATTGTGGGTCTTTATTGGAAAAGGATAATTAATGAAAAACTTTGAGAAGGCGCAATTAAATTTAAATAACAATTACAAATAAATTACATGCCAACAGTTGCCTTTGACTAGAACCCTTTGATCACCTCTGCTTACCCATTTCCTTTCCCTGCCCTCTTCTCAGGTCAAAAAGCCCATTCTGTGTTCAATAATACTTCCAACTCTGGCTGTGCAGTTGGAACAAGTACACACCTGATGCAACTCAATGAGGGATGTGCAATGTTCATGAAAAGTTCATGCAGCACATTGTCAGATTAAGATAATGTAATGTTTTCCTTTCAATGTTAAATCCTTCAGCAGGCTTTCAGGCTGAGAGATGAAAAGCCAGATACCAATTTGCTCAAAGGCGTACCGAGGGCACCAGGCCAGACGGAGTTGCAAAATTCCAAGTAGTTATGCCTGCAGCCTATATGTTAGTTTTCTTCCCGATGCAATTGCCCTTCAGAGGCTTTGGCTTGCAATGCCTACAATCTATTGGTGGAAAATTGTTTCAAATGGCTTGGGTATATTGCTCTATTATAGAAGCTCTTTTGCAAAATGTCTCCTGGATGTCTTATTTATGCAATTGAATGCATGTGTCATATCCTTCTTAGCCTTGTCTTACTCACCTGCTGAGTATGCCTGCCCTGTTTGGCACAGATCTGCCCATGTAAAGCAGGTGAACATAGCATTGAATGAAACATGCAGAATAATAACAGGATGTCTTAAACTTACACCTGTTGATAAACTCTACAAGCTAGCGGGCATTGCCCCCCCCCCCCCCTGATGTGCGATGGGAAGTTGCTGCTAAATGTGAGAGAAATAAGGTTGAACACTGTGAAAGCCACCCACTACATGGCTACCAGCCTCCTCCCAGTAGACTCAAATCAAGGAAAAGCTTTATGAGAACTACCACTCCTCTTGGCACCCCCCCCCCCCAGCAACAGCAAGGGTACCCCTCTGGGCAGCTAAACCAGGAAATCCCAACTGGATGGCTCCCCATGAGGGTCTTCCTCCAGGGGCAAACCAAGAATGGGCAACTTGGAAGTCCCTGAACAGACTCTGAAGTGGAGTGGGCAGATCAAACGACAACCTGGCAAAGTGGCACTACCTAAAAGAATCCCATATCTTGTATGACTGTGGAGCAGAACAGATAACACTGCATCTGTATGCTTGTCCACTATGCCCTGCCTCATGTACAGAAGAAAAATTGTTGGAGGCTACAGACAATGCAGTTGCTGTTGCCCGTTTTTGGTCAAAAGATATTTAGCCACCTGCGCTCCTTATATTTTTATCAGTTTTATACTAATGTATGCAATGCTTTTGATACAAAATAAATAAATATCCTCCATCTGTATTAATTTAGTGAGAACAGTCCCAATTAATCCTATGTGGTCTTACTGGTCTACATTTTAAGACATATATTTTAAATGTCCCAATTTCTCTCATCTCCTTTTACTTTTCCTCTTTGTCCTCATTTGAACTCAGCTGCTGCAAACTGAGTTCAACATGCAACAGCAGTCTTGTCTTCCCAGCAAACTATTGTCGCCTCTCCTAGCTTCGATATTAATATATTTTGCTTTCTTGATCACTCTCTAACTTTGCTTGACCTCATGTGTCCGGATTTTCATCTGTGAAATGTTGGAAAGTGTGAAAGTGAGGTGGAAGGTGATATCATAGTTCTTGATGTTTTTTTTAATTAAATAAACAGAACACCAACTCCATAAGCCTTGACCACACTACACCAATCTCTATCCCTCCATCCCACTCCTTCTGTGTTTTTGTTATCTACTGGCAGTTCTGAATTTTGGCATGTAATGCTTCTGAGCGCCTTTCCATCCAGATCTGAAATCATTAGGAGCTACAGCTGTTCGGAGGGAAAATGCTCAGCATCCCTTCTTTGCCTGGCTCACGCAAACTCGGCTGGTTTGCTTAAGAGCCATATTGCAATTGCTTCTTGGTAGGAAGCCAATGATCTTATAGTATTAAATTGGTGCTTGCAGCCAAGAACAGACAATGGAATTAGGGGAAATAACAAAACCTGCCTGATGAGAAGCCAGTCAATACAGGGGATCACTCTATTTAAATGAGGATTAGATTCTGACGCAGAGTGCCCCTGTGCACGTACTTTGGGTGGGTGGCTTTTTTTTTAACATCTAGGGGTAACTAAAATAAATTTAACCATTCCCATCTTCCCTCCCCTCCCTGTGACCTCTGTCCTTATCAGCTAAGTCCCAGTGGGATCAGGCAGCAACCCTTCTATGTAGCAAGACCATGTTTTGGAATTCTGCTTGTTTTGCTCACTATTTTTTCCAGATCTGGCTGCTACATGGTGTTGATGATTATAGCAGAACCCTAAGGGATGCTGCAATATCTGCCATCCCAAATGTAAAAAGATGCTGCTTTCTAACCAAGCCACTCTTTATTATCTCAGCAGTTGATACATTTCAGAGTGAAATGTGCAGCGAATGTTTACTGAATGGTGTGCCTGCCAGAGGTGGGAAATTTTGATCATCAGCTGGTTATGATGACAAATCACAGAATCTATTAATCACAGAACTACAGGGAGGAAGAGCTGTTTTCTTGAGCTTGTCTGTTCCAGAAAGGAATATTTTCTTTTATCTCTCCCCCCAACCACTACTCTATATCTGTAAACAGCTGTAGAAAATTAAACCAGTCTGTTTTTGGATCAACTGTACCAATGCTGGCAAGGAAATGTTTTGCTTTTAGCATCCAACTAGCAGGTTGCTTTGGGATAAAGGACTTTTCTTGAATAATTGATAAGAATACAACCAGCATGATTATCTGTCAGTCATCGGAACCCCAAGGAGCCCCCGGTGGTGCAGTGGGTTAAACCCCTCTGCCGGCAGGACTGAAGACCGACAGGTTGCAGGTTCGAATCCGGGGAGAGGCAGATGAGCTTCCTCTATCAGCTCCAGCTCCTTATGCGGGGACATGAGAGAAGCCTCCCGCAAGGATGATAAAAACATCAAATCATCTGGGCGTCCCCTGGGCAAAGTCCTTGCAGACGGCCAAGTCTCTCACACCAGAAGCGACTTGCAGTTTCTCAGGTCGCTCCTGACATGACAAAAAAACAAACAAACCCAGAACCCCCAGTAGCGTAATGGGTTCGAATCCGGGGAGAGGTGGATGAGCTCCCTCTATCAGCTCCAGCTCCTCATGCGGGGACATGAGAGAAGCCTCCCACAAGGATGATAAAACATCAAATCATCTGGACGTCCTTGCAGACGGCCAAGTCTCTCACACCAGAAGCGACTTGCAGTTTCTCAAGTTGCTCCTGGCATGACAAAAAAACCAAACCAAAACAAAAAAAAAACCCCCAGAATCCCCAGTAGCATAATGGGTTAAACACTTGTTCAGGCAGAACTGCTGACCAAGAGGCCAGCAGTTCACATCCAGGGAGAGCGGATTGAGCTCCCTCTGTCAGCTCCAGCTCCCCATGTGGGGACATGAGTGAAGCCTCCCACAAGGATGGTAAAACATCAAACATCCAGGCATCCCCTGAGCAAAGTCCTTGTAGACAGCCAATTCTCTCACACCAGAAGTGACTTGCACTTTCTCAAATAGCTCCTGACACCAAAAACAAAAGTCATCATGGGGATTTTTTTTTCAGTGGCCTATCCCTGATCTAGCAGCTAAAAGCAATTGTTCTGCTCAGGCCTGAATGCTGTATGAACTCAATTGATAGCCATGGTGGCGCAGCAAGTTAAAGTGCTGATCTGCTAAACTTGCTGACTGAAAGGTTGGCGGTTTGAATCCAGCAAGTGGGGTGAGCTCCTGCTGTTAGCCCCAGCTTCTGCTTACTTTGCAGTTCAAAAACATCCAAATGTCTGTTGATGAATAGGTACTGCTTTTGCAGGAAGGTAACAGTATTCTATGCAGTCATACTGGCCACATGACCTAAGAGGTGTCTATGTGCAACGCTGGCTTTTCGGCTTAGAAATGGAGATGAGCAATACCCCCCAGAATCGGACATGACTTAGACTTAATGTCAAGAGGAAACCTTTACCTTTACCTAGATTGACACTAGTAAAGTCTAGAACTAGAGAAGTTATTTGGGTATGCCAAGTCTTAGAGCTGTGAGATAAATAGTAGCCAAAAAATAAAGTTTAGAAGCTCTGTCAGTAATTTCTGCAGTTGACAGCTTCCACAGCAGCAGGACAGTGATTCTGCCCTGGAATTAATTCAGAACTTTAAAGAAGCTGTTCTAGGTCAGTGGTTCTCAACCTGGGGTCCCCAGATGTTTTTGGCCTACAACTCCCAGAAATACCAGCCAGTTTTCCTTCTGTTAGGATTTCTGGGAGTTGAAGGCCAAAAACATCTGGGGACCCCAGGTTGAGAAACAATGTGCTAGGTACTGAACCCCCTTCCTAAAGTACATTTGGTATCTTGGATAGCTCCTTTAGAATTTACTCTTAAGGTGGGAGCAGATTGACCTCCTCAATGGCACGGAAACCGCTAATTATACTAACTACAACCTTTGCTTTAATTGTATACCTCAAAAGGTAGAATGGGAAATGCAATAAATATATGCTTTCCAACACATGTATTATATAAACGAGTACACCATCGAGCCATGGTTTACTTTTGTTTCCTGCTGAGCAGAACATTCATTTCTACTGATGTGTGAAGAGACCTATGGTACTTTGAAAAAGAGCCAATTCTCTCAAACTGAGCAATTTCCACAACAAGTTGTATTTGGATCAACAACATAAAGCAACTCTGTTATGATCCAGAGTTTGGGTACCTGTTGTCCACCAGATGTTGATGAACCCTTCCCTCCCATTATTCTTTACTACTTTTTTTGTCATGTCAGGAGTGACTTGAGAAACTGCAAGTCGCTTCTGGTGTGAGAGAATTGGCCGTCTGCAAGGACGTTGCCTAGGGGATGCCCAGATGTTTTGATGTTTTACTATCCTTGTGGGAGGCTTCTCTCATGTCGCCGCATGGGGAGCTGGAGCTGACAAAGGGAGCTCATCCATGCTCTCCCCAGATTCGAACCTGCGACCTGTCAGTCTTCAGTCCTGCTGGCACAGGAGTTTAACTCTACTTTACTACTTTACTACTACTTTACTACTACTTTACTACTACTTTACTACTACTTTACTACTACTTTACTTTACTACTTTACTACTTTACTTGACTTTACTTTACTACTTTACTACTAATTCTTTACTACTGATCAGGGTTGATAGGATAGTAGGAAATGGAGCACAACAACATCTGGAAAGTCACAAGCTCCCTAGCCTGATTTTTACCTTTTGTACTGTGGTCCCAGTGTCTTCCTGAATGGGTCTGGGCAATTGCTTTTCTTCCATCCTTTAAGATTAGAATCTTATTAAAAAAAAGATTAGAATCTTATACAGAACTCGGGAAAACATTACTTTTTTGAATTAAAACTTACAGAACTCTCAGCCAATTTATTTTGTTGGAACGCTTCATGTTGTCTAGGGAATTCTGAAAACTATAATGCTTTTGAAGCTCTGGTTCCTGGTTCACACTGTCCAAAGTAAGTGTGCATATGTGCCTTCAGGTTGCCTGATGATGTATGGTGACTCCATGAATTTCATGGGGTTTTAAAAGGTAAGGAATACTCGTAGGTGGTTGGCCATTTCCTTCCTGTGAAATATGCCTACAGTATCTGGTAATGATTGGTGATCTCCCATTCAAATAACAACCAGGGCTGATCCTTCTTAGTTTCCAGGATAAGATGGGTTTTGGTGCCTTTGGGTATTTAGACCCTCCTCAGAGTACGTAGTGTGCAATCAGTGTTTAAGGTTAAGGAGGCATTAATAGAACTGGGATGTTTGTATTTTGGCTGATGATGGCTGAACATTTCTTCTTAGTAGAAAGTAAGTCGAAAGCAACATGACTATTCCCTTTTGCTTTTCAAAGCTGAGCATCCAGTGGAAATGCTTGGGGGTGTTTCAAATTGGACACTAAATCCTCTGGTGTCAAATGCCTTGTAAATCTGCTTGGCAGATGACATTAAAATGGGATGCAGAATAGCATGACAACAAAGAGATAGGCAGGCTTGTAGGAACTCCTTGAAAAAAACCCACACCGTTAATAACTCTTTCATACTACACAATTATGGTGCAAATATTCCAGTATAGCTGCATTCTATGGAATCCTAGGAATTGTAGTTTGGTGAGTGTTCTGTCGTGCGCTGGGCCTGTAAAAATTGTCTTTTGAATAGGATGTGCACTTTGTGCCCAGCGGGAAGCCAGGGCGCCTCGAAAGAGAGTCCCTCAAGGATTTTCCTGTACAATAGTCTTAGAGGTTTGAAAGGTTTAACAAAGTCCTTTATTATTGAACAAATTAAATAAATGCTTCGCAGATCTTCAATAAGTCAAACAAATGCTTCTTAACTTGTCTACAATGGACAGGCACCTTGCTTGGAGAACTATTTCTTTCTTTAACAAGGAAACCCCTTTTTTAACCTCTCCCAGGCTGTCTACTATCTAAGCTTTGCTGATGTGGGTTCTACTACCGGTTTCAATCTGTGTCTTGGGTCCCGAGTAGACCTACCAGTCAAGGCTATGTAGATTCTCCAGCTGGAGTTCTTTGGGTCTGTAAAACTGTTTTCCCCCGAATGCTTCAGAAACTTTAGGGCTGTTTCCCTCAGATGCTGTAAAGCTGAGAGGCTGTAAGCTCCCAGCCAGAGCTTTGGGACTTTCCCCCCGGAAATTCTTAAGAAATGAAGCTTTTCTGCAGGTGAAGCTGGTCCACGTCCTATAGCTTAGTTTCCTTCTGTAAGACTGAACTAAAAATGGCTCCCTCTCCTCCCCAGATCCCTAGGGAAAGGGGCATAACCAAACATAACAATGATAGACAGGTGGCTAGCCCTATAACTGCAAACCAAGGGAAGTCACCTTTTTGCAAAACCCCTGAAACCTTGGAATGCATGCAAACATTAAATAGAAAGAAAATGAAGTTGGAGCTCCTGGTACAGCTGTACCAGCACAGTGAGACACAGAAGTCCCCTAGCTTTCACATTCCAAACACCCATTCCTAAATCTTACAATTCCATAGGACTGAATCATGACAGTTAATGTGGAATTTATACTTCTGTAATTGTGTAATTACAGCACTATAATTCCAGTCCCCAGTGGTGCAGTGGGTTAAACCACTGAGCTGCTGAGCTTGTTGACTAAAAGGTTGCAGGTTCAAATCCAGGGAGCAGCAGGAGCTTTCCGCTGCCAGCCCCAGTTTCCGCCAACCTAGCAGTTTGAAAACATGCAAATATGAGTAGATCAATAAGTAGCGCTCCGGTGGGAAGGTAATGGTGCTCTGTTCAGTCATGCCGGCCACATGACCTTGGAGGTGTCTACGGACAACGCTGGCTCTTCAGCTTAGAAATGGAGATGAGCACCAACCCCCAGTCAGACATGACTGGACTTAATGTAAGGAGACAACCTTTACTTTTTACCTAATTGTGTAAAGTAGAGCATTGCCATGAACTACTAATCAGGATCCTTTTATAAACTCAATACTAATGAATTATGATCACAAGATGTTTTAAGTTCAAGAACTAAATTAACTTCACAGTCCATCTCCTAGGTTTCTTCATTTCAGTAGTATAAACTGGGGAAAGCCGTTCATTTGGTTCCTGCTATTGTTATGTAATTGGGAGTCAGGAGTCCTTTCCATGGACAACAAATAATCTTGAACTACAGGTAAATCTAGATTTGTTCCCTGCCCAACCCTGATATACTGGAATTGAGGAAGGTCAGTGTCAATGACAGCATAGTAGTCCAGGCTGTTAAACCAGTTAAGCAACCCAGAAGAAAAACCTAATATTTCAAAAGTTATTGTGGTCATCCAGATACACTTTCACATTCCTTAGTTTGTTGGAAAAAAGGATGATATTTTGAGAGTAAGGTCCCTTCCTCACAGCCCTATATCCCAGAATATCAAGGTTGAGTCCACACTCAGATAATGTAGGATTTTCTACCTTTATATTTTGGAATATAGGGCTGTGTGGAAGGGCCCTAAGTCATGCTTCAAGAAGCAAATTTGTACTGCTGTTCCAACCAGTTTGTTGAGTATCACTTAATATCAACCACGTATCTTTATAGAGAAATAAATGCAAGTGCTGATTGTCATTTAACTTATTTATTACTAGCTTGGGGACCCGGCGTTGCCCGGGTTATTAGAGAAAGTGGGTAATGGCGGTTCTGTATGCCAAGTTTGGTCTTTATTGGTCTTTGGATAACGGCTGCATTATTTTCAGGAAGTGAGTGAAGGTACTTGAAGTCCCATCATCCATAGCCCATCCTCCTACAAACAGCAGCAGGATATAGAGTGGGTCATGGGGGCTCTGTGTGCCAAGTTTGGTATGTATCAGTCATTAGATGAGGGTGGCAGTGGTGGCAGTAAGTGAGTGAAGGTACTTCAAGTCCCATCATCCAAAGTCCATCCTCTTTCAAAGAGCAGCAGAATGTAGAGTGGATCATGGGGGCTTTATGTGCCAAGTTTGGTCTTGATTGGTCATTAGAAGAGGATTGCAGCAATCTTTGGAAGGGAATGGAGGTACTTGAAATCCCATCATCCATGGTCTGTCCTCCTCCAAACTGCACCAGGATGTAGAGTGGGTCATTGGAGCTCCATGATCTTCATTGGTCATTAGAAGAGGATTGCAGCAATCTTTGGAAGGGAATGGAGGTACTTGAAATCCCATCATCCATGGTCTGTCCTCCTCCAAACTGCACCAGGATGTAGAGTGGGTCATTGGAGCTCCATGTGCCAAGTTTAGTCTTGATTAGTCATTGGCGAGGGGCTCAGTCGTCTCAGGAAGTGAGTGAAGTGACTGCAAGTCCCATCATCCATTGTCAAATTCTTCCAAACCGCACCAGGATGTAGAGTGGGTCATGCTGGGTCTCTGTGTAAATTGTGGTCCTGATCCATCATTGTTGGCAGTTGTAATGGTCTTAGGAAGGGAGTGCAGGTATTGCAAGTCCCATCGTCCATGGTGCATCCTCCTTCAAACTGCACCTGGATGTAGAGTGCGTCATGGAGACTCAGTGTGCCAAGTTTGGTCTTTATCGGTAATTGGATGAGCGTTGCTGTGGTCTCAGGAATTGCGCAAAAGTACTGCAAGTCCCATAATCCATGGTCTATCCCCAGACAAACACACACCAGGATGTAAAGTGGGTCATGAGAGGTCTATGTGCCAAGTTTGGTCCTGATCAGACATTGGATGAGTTTAACAGCGGTCTCAGAATGTGAGTGATGGTACTGCAAGTCCCATCATCCAAAGTCGATCCTCCTTCAAACTGCAGCAGGATGCAGAGTGGGTCATGGGGGCTCTGTGTGCCAAGTTTGATCTTGATCAGACATTAGATGAGGGTTGCAGCCGTCTTGGGAAGAGAGTGGAGGTACTTCAAGTCCCATCATCCATGGTCTGTCCTCCTCAAAAGTGCACCAGGATGTAGAGTGGGTCATGGGGACTCTGTGTGCCAAGTTTGGTCTTTATCGGTAATTGGATGAGGGTTGCAGTGGTCTGAAGAATTGAGCAATGGTACTGCAAGTCCCATAATCCACAGTCCATCCCCGGCCAAACCACACCAGGACGTAAAGTGGGTCATGAGAGGTCTCTGTGCGAAGTTTGGTCCTGATCAGTCATTGGATAAGGTTAACAGCGGTCTCAGAATGTGAGTGGTGGTACTGCAAGTCCCATCATCCATGGTTCATACTCCTCCAAACTGCAGTAGGATGTCGAGTGGGTTATGGGGGCTCTGTGTGCCTATTTCGGGCTGTATTGGGAGTGTTCTGACCCAGGGCCCGGCCTTTCCTTTCCTCTCTTTGTCATCTCGGAATCTTGGATTTGAGGCTGCCAATCAGAGACCATATGCAAATTTCCTTCTGTCATGCCCCGTTTCTGCCATGAACCCTCTTCTCCACCAGGGGCTCCTATTGAAGCTGGCCAATCAGAGACCATATGCAAATAGCACCACAGCGGCAGCCAATCAGAACGCTGCCACATACACCGCCCTCCACAATTCCTCTGTCCGATACAAACACTCTTCTTTATTATATACTAGCTTGGGGACCCGGCGTTGCCCGGGTTATTAGAGAAAGTGGGTAATGGCGGTTCTGTATGCCAAGTTTGGTCTTTATTGGTCTTTGGATAACGGCTGCATTATTTTCAGGAAGTGAGTGAAGGTATTTGAAGTCCCATCATCCATGGGCCATCCTCCTCCAAACAGCAGCAGGATATGGAGTGGGTCATGGGGGCTCTGTGTGCCAAGTTTGGTCTTTATCATTAGATGAGGGTGGCAGTGGTGTCAGTAAGTGAGTGAAGGTACTGCAAGTCCCATCATCCAAAGTCCATCCTCTTTCAAACAGCAGCAGAATGTAAAGTGGATCATGGGGGCTCTATGTGCCAAGTTTGGTCTTGATTTGTCATTGATGAGGGTCGCAGTGGTCTCGGGAAGTGAGTGGAGGTACTTTAAGTCTCATCATCCATGGTCTGTCCTCTCCCAAACCTCACCAGGATGTAGAGTGGGCCATTGAGCTCCTGTGTGCCAAGTTTGGTCTTGATCGTCATTGGCGAGGGTCTCAGTGGTCTCAGGAAGTGAGCAAAGGTACTGCAAGTCCCATCATCCATCTCCAATTTTTTTCCAAAGAACACCAGGACGTAACGTGGGTCATGAGAGGTCTATGTGCCAAGTTTGGTCTTGATCCATCATTGGATGAAGTTTGCAGAGGTCTCAGAAAGTGAGTGAAGGTACTGGAAGTTCCATCATCCATGGTCCACCCTTCTCCAAAACTGCAGCAGGATGTAGAGTGGGTCATGGGGGCTCTGTGTGCCAACTTTTGTCTTGATTGGTCATTAGATGAGTTTTGCAGCAGTCTTGGGGAGTGGAGGTACTTGAAGTCCCATCATCCATGGTCTGTCCTCCTCCAAACTGCACCAGGATGTTGAGTGGGTCATTAAAGCTCCATGTGCCAAGTTTAGTTTTGATTAGTCATTGGCGAGGGTCTCAGTGGTCTCAGGAAGTGAGTGAAGTGACTGCAAGTCCCATCATCCATTGTCAAATTCTTCCAAACCGCACCAGGATGTAGAGTGGGTCATGCTGGGTCTCTGTGTAAATTGTGTTCCTGATCCATCATTGTTGGCAGTTGTAATGGTCTTAGGAAGGGAGTGCAGGTATTGCAAGTCCCATCGTCCATGGTGCACCCTCCTCCAAACTGCACCAGGATGTAGAGTGTGTTATGGAGACTCAGTGTGCCAAGTTTGGTCTATCGGTAATTGGATGAGGGTTGCAGTGGTCTCAAGAATTGAGCAAAGGTACTGCAAGTCCCATAATCCATGGTCTATCCCCAGCCAAACACACACCAGGACGTAAAGAGGGTCATGAGAGGTCTCTGTGCAAAGTTTGGTCCTGATCAGACACTGGATGAGGTTAACAGCGGTCTCAGAATGTGAGTGGTGGTACTGCAAGTCCCATCATCCATGGTTCATACTCCTCCAAACTGCAGTAGGATGTCGAGTAGGTTATGGGGGCTCTGTGTGCCTATTTCGGGCTGTATTGGGAGTGTTCTGACCCAGCCCCGGCCTTTCCTTTCCTCTCTTTCTCATCTCGGAATGTTGGATTTGAGGCTGGCCAATCAGAGACCATATGCAAATTTCCTTCTGTCATGCCCCGATTTCTGCCATGAACCCTCTTCTCCACCAGGGGCTCCTATTGAAGCTGGCCAATCAGAGACCATATGCAAATAGCACCACAGCGGCAGCCAATCAGAACGCTGCCACATACACCGCCCTCCACAATTCCTCTGTCCGATACAAACACTCTTCTTTATTATATATATAGATATAGATTAAGTGACCTTGTGTCTATTTTTAGTACTCAGAGAACTTTAAAGTCCTTGTGACCAGATGGAGAGGGAGATTAATATTCCCATTTTTCCTGGAGAGTATGAGAAAGAGCAAAAAGCAACTCAAGAGCAACTAAAACTTGGCCTCTTCCTAGAAGCCAAGATGACTAAATTGAGAATGTTGTACTTGGAATATATCATGAAGAATGCATAACCTGTTAGAATACAATAATACTTTGTAAGATAGAATGTAGAATGACTCAATCAAGGAAGCCATGGCACTAAGTTTGCAAGACTTGACTAGGGCTGTTGATGACAACGTGATTTGATGTCTCTCATTATATGGCCACCATAAGTAAAAACTTGAAGGTGATTAACAACATAAATATGGGAAAGAAGTGCAGACACCGTCATTGCAATCAGAAAATAATAATAATAATAATAATAATAATAATAATAATAATAATAATAATAATAGTTTTGAAGAGCAAATTAAATGGTGGAAATACGATCAAGGCTCTTAACACCTGGGCCACCCCCGTCATTAGAGACACTGCTGGGATTGTGAACTGGACACAAGCAGAGCTGGATGATCTGGACAGAAAAACAAGAAAACCGATGATAATCTACTACGCATTACACCTGCGTAGTGATGTCGACAGACTTTACCTGCCCAGAAAATCAGGAAGCAAAGGGCTTCTGCAAGTGAAACAAACGGTAGAAGAGAAACAAACACTGGAGTGGCAGATTATGTGAAAGGCAGTCAAGAACCAACATTGAGGGAAGTCAATAGTAGTAAACTGCTTAAAGTGCAAAAGACAAAGAGGGAATACCGTAAAAACACAATCCAGAGCAGAAGAGAAAACTGGCCAAAGAAGGCTCTCCATGGATAGTTCCTGGCAAAAATTGAGAGCCAAATTGACAAAGAAAAAACATGGCTGTGGCTCACAAATGGAACTCTGAAAAAGGAGACAAAGGAGAGCCTAATTCTGGCAGCCCAAGAACAAGCCATTAGAACAGATGCCATCAAAGCTAGAATTGAAAAGTCGACAACAGATCCCAAATGTAGACTCTGCAAGGAAGCAGATGAAACAATAGATCACATCCTCAGCTGCTGCAAGAAGATCGCTCAGACAGACTACAAGCAGAGGCACAACACTGTTGTTTAGATGATTCATTGGAACTTGTGCCACAAATACCATCTGCCTGTGACAAAGAACTGGTGGGATCACAAGCCAGAAAAAGTTACAGAGAATGAACATGCCAAACTCCTCTGGGACTTCCAGATTCAAACAGACAGAGTTTTGGAGCATAATACTCCTGACCTCACAATCGTGTTAAAAAAATGAAGTATGGATCATTGATGTCGCAATCCCAGGTGACAGCAGGATTGCAGAGAAACAACTGGAAAAGCGATTTGAGGATTTAAAAATTGAACTGCAAAGACTCTGGCACAAAGCAGTAAAGGTGGTCCCAGTGGTGATCGGCACACTGGGTGCAGTGCCTAAAGACCTTGACCTGCCCTTAAACACAATCAGTGCTGACAAGATTACCATATGCCAGCTGCAAAAGGCCACCTTCCTGGGATCTGCAGGCATTATTCGCCGATACATCACACAGTCCTAGACACTTGGGAAGTGTCCGACATGTGATCCAATTCAACAGCCAGCAGAGTGTCTGCTGTGGACTCATCTTGTTGTGTTTCAAATAATAATAATACATTTTGTTTTCTCCTGATGGCTTGAGGAGGACAAATAATAAAGTCAAAACATCTGAACATAAAATAACACATATAGATAAAAACATACCAATATAAAAACATACACCAAACACAGATACAAACTTAACATATGGCAGCAATAGAATGCAAATCAAAACTCATGATTGTTTAGTGGGTTGGCTTGCCAGAAGAGATGGGTCTTCAATTTTGACAGCTTGTTTAGTTGTCAGATCTTTTCCAGAATGATGACAGAACATAAGTTTAAAACTGGGAAGTCACCTTTACTAGATCACACACAACACAGAAGAACTCAGAGATCTGACCACAAAAGTTAAAACAGTCCTAAACCTATTTAGGGAAAGGCAACTAGACTGCACATCAGTGGAACTTACATAAGTGTTGGCTTAACAAGCTCCAGCTGATTCAATAGATTTCGTCTAGTTGAGATAGAAATTGAAGTTAGGTCAAAGTATTCAGTGGGGGGGGGGGGAGATAAAAAGTATTGAATGTATGGTCCACTTCCTTGGAGCAGTTTGATGGTAATCTAAACGGATCAGGAGTTGGGTTGTTGTAGGTTTTTCCGGGCTATATGGCCATGTTCTGGAGGCAATTTTTCTCCTGACGTTTCGCCTGCATCTATGGCAAGCATCCTCAGAGGTAGTGAGGTCTGATGAGGAGGATGAGGAGTTATCAAAGTCCTTAAACCAGTGTCACTTTCCCTTGTCCCATCCTATTTCTAATGCCTTTCCCAAGGACTAGGGCTGTGCCTCTTATGTGCATGCCTGATCTGTCGCCACATGTTCCTTCTGTAAGTAGGCTCTTTGTTGCAGAGCTAATTACAGATTGGACAATAAGTGTATAATTACCAAGGAGGATGTATCAGGAGGGTGTTGGGAATCTTGGACTGAGCTCCAAAACTTCTGAAAGTGGCATGTTTTGAAAATCAAAACTCTCATTGATATATCAAAAAAAGGAGTCAGGAGCATGTCATATGACTCTGACTTTCATCCTACCACAGTGTTCTGTTTTTTAAGTGGACGGGGCAGGATAAATAGTTGACCTATATTTAAATCCATTTCTTTCTTTTTCTTTTTTTACTAAATTAAATAAAACATTACTCATTAATCCTAATGTTGTCGAGCCACGGCAACCCCCCCCCCTCTGAATTGTGCAATGTCGAAGCTGCAAAAGGTTCAAGCATGCAACTAGCAGCAGCTGTACCCTACAAACTCTCTTAAATCATCTAACCCTTTAATAAAAAGTATTAACTTGATGATTTCTGTGTTACCTTGTAGCTTTTAGGTACTGTGATTATTTCTAAAAGTTTAAAAGTGTATGAACTGTAACAAATGCATGTATCAAAATGTCTTTTGAAGACAGCCACCTTTCCCCTCCTCCAGTTTACATAATCCCTTGGGAAATGATCCCTTCAGCTATCACCCAAGCCAAATAACTACCGAAAACTTTGTGTGTGTGTGTGTGTGTGGATAAATGATCCTTTTTGTCAATAAAATAAGCAAAGAATGTTTCTTCAATCAACTTGGGATTGAGAGTCTGCTGCTTCCATGGAAGAGGGGACTCAGCAGATATGAATATATTAACTCTTTCTACAGGCAGCCAAGCCTATGATTGTCTAGATCACCACCATTGTCCCCTGGGTCTTGCACCCTTTGTTTCACACTGAACTGGACATTTGAGCTAATTAAGGATTCATCAGCATGCCCACATCACCATTTCCTCCTGGGCTGTACCCTCCCAAGGGGTGTCTCTGCAATAGATTGGCTCTTCAGACTGGACAACCACATCTCATGACGGGAATCTCTTCCTGCAGGCTATGACATCAGGAGAACCCCTGGCTAATCCGGGCACAGATCGTAGCCTGCCTCTTTTTCATCCAATCAGAGGGAGAACAATGGAGCCCCCAGTGGCGCAGTGGGTTAAACCCCTGTGCCGGCAGGACTGAAGACCAACAGGTCGCAGGTTCGAATCCGGGGAGAGGCGGATGAGCTCCCTCTATCAGCTCCAGCTCCTCATATGGGGACTTGAGAGAAGCCTCCCACAAGGATGATAAAAAAACATCAAAAAACATCTGGGCGTCCCCTGGGCAATGTCCTTGCAGACGGCCAATTCTCTCACACCAGAAGCGACTTGCAGTTTCTCAAGTCACTCCTGACATGACAAAAAAAAATGGGGGGGGGGGACGACGACGACAGGAAGTCTGAATAGCTGTCAGAACTGTATAAGATGTCATGTATTTCTCTGTGAGTTTAAGCATGTACCTTTTGAAGCATATTGCTTGCATTTACATCCTTTTTGGCTGAATCATAATAAAACTCTTTGGCTATGACAAATGACTTGCATCATGACCTGAATCATGACCTGATTCTAAATTACTATATTACATTACTATATATATATTTAAAATGAAGCTGAATTGATCCTGTTTAATTGCACTGTTTCCATGCTATTTCCTATGCTATTATACGTTTCTATCCACCTTATTGAAGCACCTTATCTTTTAACCAGTTTGCATAGTGGTCCTCCTTCCCCTTCCACCCGCCTCCTCCAAAATTACTCTGCTGTTGCTTTTGATGCTTGCTATTATTGTTATGCTGTTTTATGCTGTTTAAATGTGTTATTGTTTGGCTTTTAATTGTATTTTGCCTTGGACTTGGCCCCATGTAAGCCGCCGTGAGTCCCTTCAGGGAGATGGAGGTAGGGTAGAAAAATAAAGTTCTTCTTCTTCTTCTTGGCTTTGCCTTCAACCCAGATAGCTTGTTTCTCTGTCCTTGCTGATCTTGTTTAGTAAATGCTCACTGAGCATGGACTTCTCTAACAGCTGTCCTAGTTGAAATCACTACACTAGCACTTAGGCAACTTGCAGGATCAGAGTGTTTACTCTTTTTGATTAGCAAAGGTGATGGCATCATCTGCCATGCAGCTCAGACTTCTCTCCTTTTTCTGAATTTCAGTACAGTCTTCACAGGAGATAATGATAACATAATTTCTTGAATTTTCTTAGCAACCATAGTTTCAAGATACCTTATTAATGTTAAAAAATATTTTTGGGTAAGTTTGCCTTGAATGGGTAATGAAATCCCAGTCCTAAACGAGGTGCAGATGAAAAATGTCAGAATTGGTTTGTTGATGTGGATAGACATGGTGACCTGTAAATTTGGATTCTCCTTCAATATGTTACTCTGGAAATTGCAATGATGAATGCTGGCACTTTTAACACTACGTCCATCATTTAGTGTGTGTATTTCATATGAACCCATTTCCTGCAATGTTGTTGTTGTTGTTCATTCGTTCAGCCGTTTCCGACTTTTCGTGACCTCATGGACCAGCCCACGCCAGAGCTCCCTATCTGCTGTAACCACCCCCAGCTCCTTCAAGGTCAATCCAGTCACTTCAAGGATCCCATCCATCCATCTTGCCCTTGGTCAGCCCCTCTTCCTTTTTCTTGCCATTTCCCCAGCATAATTGTCTTCTCTAAGCTTTCCTGTTTCCTCATACTGTGGCCAAAGTACTTCAGCTTTACCTCTACTATTCTTCCCTCCAATGAGCAGTCGGGCTTTATTTCCTGAAGTATGGACTGGTTGGATCTTCTGGCGGTCCAAGGCACTCTCAGAACTTTCCTCCAACACCACAGTTCAAAAGCATCTATCTTCCTTCGCTCAGCCTTACCTATGGCCCAACTCTCACATCCATAGATGTGATCACTAGGCCTGTGCGGTTTTGTTCGTTAATTCGTTAATTCGTTATTAATTCGTTATTTTTGGCATTTCCGAAGCGATATTGAAACATATTACCAAACCTGGAAGGGTTTTTAAATATCGAACCAGCAACCCCCATAGTTTTAACGAGCCTCCGCTCGTTTCGTTAATGGGGTGGAGGCTGCTGGAGTGCTGGTGCCTGGGAGCCAATCCGGCGCTCCCAAGCAGTGCACCATGGGTCCGTGGCTGTCTGTTTTTGATTGGCCGGCGAGCCCTTTCAAAGCGGCTCCACGCAGCCCGTAGCTTGCTGCAGAGGGCGAGGGAGTTTGCATTGGGTTGGCTTGGCAATGGCTGCTAGCAACTGGGATTGGATTCATTCCTTGCTGCTGTGAGTGCTGCTTGCTTCATTTGCTGTCTCTTGCCTGTGTTTGGTCCACATTTGGGCCATTTTTTGGTTAATTTTTCATTTTAAAATATTTTTAATATTATTTTTTAATATTATTTTTTATTTTTAATATTATTCTTAAAAAATATTCTAAAAAAGAAAAGACTCTTCTGTTGGTGTGTGCTCTCATTTGCTGTCTCCTGCCTGTGTTTGGTCCACATTTGGGCCATTTTTGGTTAATTTTCCATTTTAAAATATTTTTATATTATTTTAATATTATTTTTTAATATTATTTTAATATTATTCTTAAAAAATATTCTAAAAAAGAAAAGACTCTTCTGTTGGTGTGTGCTCTCATTTGCTGTATCCTGCCTGTGTTTGGTCCACATTTGGGCCATTTTTTGGTTAATTTTCCATTTTAAAATATTTTAATATTATTTTAATATTATTTTTTAATATTATTTTAATATTATTCTTAAAAAATATTCTAAAAAAAGAAAAGACTCTTCTGTTGGTGTGTGCTCTCATTTGCTGTATCCTGCCTGTGTTTGGTCCACATTTGGGCCATTTTTTGGTTAATTTTCCATTTTAAAATATTTTTAATATTATTTTAATATTATTTTTAATATTATTTTAATATTATTCTTAAAAATATTCTAAAAAAGAAAAGACTCTTCTGTTGGTGTGTGCTCTCATTTGCTGTATCCTGCCTGTGTTTGGTCCACATTTGGGCCATTTTTTGGTTAATTTTCCATTTTAAAATATTTTTTAATATTATTTTAATATTATTCTTAAGAAATACCAAAAATATTCTAAAAAATCGTTAATATTTACAAAATTTCTTAAATACCAAAACTTTTTTTTGGAAAGTTTTGTAATTATTTTAAATATCGAAACAAAAAAACACCCCAATTACAAATCGATTTTAGAAACAAATTTTTTCTTGATCAAACAGGCCTAGTGATCACATTTCTGCAATACCCTAGGCCAGTGGTTCTCAACCTTCCTAAAGCCGCGGCCCCTTAATACAATTCTTCATGTTGTGGTGACCCCCAACCCTAAAATTATTTTTGTTGCTACTTCATAATTGGAATGTTGCTACTGTTACGAATCATCATGTAAATATCTGATAGGCAGGATGTATTTTCATTATCTGGATCTTGGGAGTTGTAGTTGCTGGGATTTATAGTTCACCTACTATCAAAGAGCATTCTGAACTCCACCAGAGATGGAATTGACCCAAACTTGGCACATAGAATGCCCATGACCAGGAAAAAATAATGAAAGGTTTAGGTGAGCATTGGCCTTGAGTTTGGGAGTTGTAGTTTACCTATCTCCAGAAAGCACTGTGGACTCAAACAATGATAGATCTGGACTAAATTTGGCTCGAATATTCAATATGCCCAAATGTGAACACTGTTGGGAGTTTGGGGAAAATAGACCTTGACATTTGGGAGTTGTAGTTGCTGGGATTTATAGTTCACCTACAATCAGAGAGCATTCTGAGCCCCACCAACGATAGAATTGGGCCAGACTTCCCACACAGAACTCCCATTACCAGCAGAAAATACTGTGTATCCTGATGGTCCGATCCCATCGCGACCCCCACAGGGGCCCCAACTCCCAAGTTGAGAAACACTGCCCTAGGCAAAATAAGGATAGGCTATCTTGAGAGACAACATATTGAGTCTGAAGGATTTGGGTTTCCAAATAGTATTATACCAACTGAACAGTTATCATCACAACACCTTGATCCTTCATCTGATGTGGTTTATAGAGATTCAGTAACAGAAGCCAAATGCTTGCCTTTCTTGTGTATTTTTTCAATAGTACCAAATTGTTTAATCTACTTCTGAGCTCCAAAACCTTTGACTTTGGTTTCTTTTGAAAATCAAAACCTTTACTGCAGTGTCAAAAATAAAAAAGAGCCTTGAGCATGCTATTTGGCTGACTTCCATCCTGCCACAGTACCTTGTCTTCCAAGTAACTACAATGGTGAGTTAGCCCTTGTATACATCAGTGAACAGACACAGAGATTTGACTGTGCAAAGTTTTGAATGTAGTTATGTCTACTGGGTGGGTGATTTGTGCTGGTGGGTTGCTTTCTCTCAAGCGAACTCCCTGTTGAACACGCTTACGCATTCGTTCCCCTGCTGAGAATGGTGTAGAAATTTCTCCATAGGAAAAGAGTCCTATGACTCTGATGCTATTTGTTTGACCTCAAAATGGAATGTGTTCCTTTGTTTGCTTATTTACTATTAGACACTCAAATCATGGTCTCTTTCTCATCTAGCTTGCCAGGCACACAGCTCACAGACAGAGATATGGCAACGTATTGTGGGATCTTGTGCATGAAAGGTAAACCAAAGCTCCAAAACAGTCCTTTTTGGACTACATCATTATGCAAGGGATTCTGGGAGTTATAGTGCAATAATGAACTTTCTAGCCTCTCATTTAGCACAGTTCCCTGATTGCTTACTTCTTGTATTTCAGATCCTAATCCCAGTTCATAGGGTCAGGACGTTCATGGTCTCTGCATTGTTCTATCATGCCAAAAATGTACAGGTCAAGGAAATTGTTCCCATTTGGTCTATTTGTGCTTCTCTTATAGCTTAGTCTGAGACCAAGGGCTCTGCTGTATAATATAATTCCCTATGAGCTGCTGCTATTCTTTTTCATTATACTAAGACTGAAAGAGATGTCACACACCCAAATGATTAGGTGTGTTTAGAAGGACTAAGAAAACCTTCCTTCATTTAAACAGCACACCCCATGTTATGAAGTGGTTTTGAAAGAAGCTTCTGATTCAGAAGTTGTTCTGGTGCTCTTCTGAACTAATATAAAGTTGTGTCATATGTCATCTGCCTGGACTTGAGAATGATATGTTGCAGGCACTACACCCTGTACTGGGCAGAAGTAATAGTCTGCTTCAATCAAGGAATGATTCAATCAAGGAGCCCTCAGTGGGGCAATGGGTTAAACCCTTGTGCCGGCAGGACTGAAGACCAACAGGTCACAGGTTCGAATCCGGGGAGAGGTGGATGAGCTCCCTCTATCGACTCCAGCTCCTCATGCAGAGACATGAGAGAAGCCTCCCACAAGGATGATAAAAACATCAAATCATCCGGGCGACCCCTGGGCAACATCCTTGCAGACGGCCAATTCTCTTACACCAGAAGCGACTTGCAGTTTCTCAAGTCACTCCTGATGCGACCAAAAATTAAAAAAAAGGAATGATAACTGGCAGTCCAGTAAATGTACTCAGTCCTTTGGTTGCTCATCCCCTGTACGTGAGACCACATGGGACACCATAGTTCATCTACAGTGGACTGTGACATGGCCTGGTTTTCCTATAACAAGGAGGTGATTGGAAGCCTCCTCTTTTTATTGATAGTTTTATGCTTTTCTGTGAGACATGTTTACATTGTATCAAGCAAAAAAGGAGAATATGTTTTCAATTGAATCAGTGAGGAATTCATTAATCAGGGAGCAAGCCCTATTGAACATGAACAAAAGTATTTGCAAGGCAAAACTACAGGTGCTACACACCCTGCTCTGTATCTTTTAAGCAGCCTTAATGGTGCAGGATACTATAAAATCACCAGTCTTGAAGTAAGAGTCAACAATCATTCTGGTTGGTTTCAATATGTGCAGTGGAGGGTATTTTTTTCCCTCTGCCTTAGATGGTAAGATGTCTTGGACTATCCATTCCATCCTCCTAACAATCTGCAAGAAAGACAAAGCTGTTTTGTCCATGGCTACCTGGACAACTGACATATAGGACATAAGCCAAACTTTATCCACCACACCATGCTGGCATGTTGCCGGTGACAAACCCAGGAATAATGTCATATTGTGCATATTTTTATCCCCCTTTTTGGCAGCTTCAGATGGAAGTATTCAGTACATTTATCCATAGAAATTATAGGCCCACAACATCTGTATACACTCCAACATTTCACAGGTGCAAATACTGGAGCACAGTCAAGATGAAAAAATGTTATTAATGTGGAATGACACACATAGAATCATAGAATCAAAGAGTTGGAAGAGACCTCCTGGGCCATCCAGTCCAACCCCATTCTGCCAATATTCTGGAATATTGCATTCAAATCACCCCTAACAGATGGCCATCCAGCCTCTGTTTAAAAGCTTCCAAAGAAGGAGCCTCCACCACACTCCGGGGCAGAGAGTTCCACTGCTGAATGGCTCTCACTGCTATGACAAACTACAGCAATCTGTTTTTGTCTCCTCTTTCCCCGCTGTTGTGTTATTTAAAGGAATGTACCTTTGCCCTCTGAATTCAGTTTTCAGCAACTGAAGTAAGCTGAGAACAAAGCAAAGAAGAAAAACTGGGACACTTTAAAAACAGCTGGAATGGGAGAGGATTAATTGGAATTGTCCTTTCCAATTCAGGTCAGGTTGGAGAGAGTGAATCATTCTCAGTGGGTGGGTTTTCCCACCTGCCATATAGTAGCTATGGGAGGGCAAGACTGCATCCAGCTGTGTTCCTGCAGTTGGATGCAGAAAGAAGCAGATGTCCTAGTGGATCTCCTGGGATCCTCAGATTCAGAAGAAAGATATCATCCTTGTATGTCTGCATACAGAAACATGGTTGGATAATGCCTTCACCTTCCATGATCACTAAGTAGTCATAAAGAGCATTATCTAGGACAGTGGTTCTTAACCTGTGGGCCGCAAGGACAAAATCTGGTCTGCGAGCCTCCTTTCTCTTCATTTATTTATTTTATTTCAAATCCTTTCACACTGCTTGTCACTCCTTCCCTATCACTGAACATGGCATATGTTCTGTATCAGAAACTAGAGCTGATGTGATCTATCCAATGCAATTTTCTGAATCAGCACCCCAAGCCGAATCTAAAGTTGACCAAGAACTGATTTGTAACTCTTTTGGAACTTATGTTGGTGAGTGGTGCCTGGTCAAAGTGGTCCCTGGGCAAAAAAAGGTTGGGAACCACTGATCTAGGAAGAAAGTAAGTGGCAGACCTGGAGAGGAGAGAGAACAAGTACACCCTGGCAAAACTTTCTACTCTGTAAGGCCCATGCAAGATCTTGGTTTAGAAATTTTTGGCTTGCAACTGCTTTTCATCCTAACCATTTGAAGGGCCCTTTGTCCTTCCACTATACCACCCTGGATGCAACTGTTTATCCTGTTCTGCATGCAGCTGTTTATCCTGACATCCGAATCTGTTAATCCAGCAATAAACCTTCTCAGCAGCAAAAGAGGTGGGAGCTGTGCAGTTCCCAGAACATCCCAGCCAGCTGAGGAACACACACATATTTTTGCCATCAGGTCAAAGCTCCATTCTTTGATGGCAACCAGGATCCCTGAGCCACCCCCCTTTCCCCACTCCACTTGGCTGAATCAAGTGTGCTTTCACACTTGCAGAGTTGTCTGATAAATGTAAACGAGATGCAGACATCTTTAAACAGAGGCCTGAAGTGCTGGCTGATGGTCCATCGAAATAACGGAACAGTACACACAGAAGCTGCCAACCCCCACCCTCGAAAAATAAAAAAGGAGGTTGTTGCAAGCCAAGTCTGATAGAATTGCTGACAGTGGCTATTGGCAAAGCACACAACAGGCTCTGCGTACATTGAAAGCTCTGATTGAAAACATGTTTTATATGTTTATTCATCACCACTGGTTCACTTAATATTCAGAAGGAAGAGTGTGTGCAATTTAAGCTTGCATCCATTTTTTTAGTTAGCAGATTCACTGCTTTGAATTACTGCTAGGTTTTTAAATTTTGCTTTTTCATTGCTTAGCTCATATATTAAGCTCACATATTATATACATATTAAAGACATGTTAGAAAGCTTAGGGGAGCTTCTTTCTTTTTTTTGTACAACAGCCCTCTGGTTTTAGTCATTTGGATTATTTAATAGCCTGTTTACCAATTTACAAATATTTATTTATGCTGAGCTCCAGCAAAGGATCACCGCCTTGTCGGGGCGCTGGAGCTTGAGCACCTCAATGATGTCATGAGCGAAACCGTGAAGGGCCACCCAAGACGGGACGGTTGTGGCAGAGAGGTCAGACCAAGCGTGATCCCTGGGGAAGGCAATGGCAAACCACTCCAGTATCCTTGCCAAGAAAACTAAATGGACCAGTACAACCAGAGATATGTCGGTATGCCATTGGAAGATGGGACTCCCAGGTCGGAAGATGGCCAAAATGCTACTGGGGAGGAGCAGAGGATAAGGTCAACTAGCCCCAGATGTGATGACGCAGCTAGCTCAAAGCCGAAAGGAAGGCTAGCGGCCGACGGTACTGGAGGTGAACGACGAATCCGATGCTCTAAAGATCAACACACCATAGGAACCTGGAATGTAAGATCTATGAGCCAGGGCAAATTGGATGTTGTTATTGGTGAGATATCAAGACTAAAAGATAGACATTTGGTGGGTCAGAGAAGTGAAATGGACTGGAATGGGCCAATTCACATCAGATGACCACCAGATCTGCAACGGACAAGAGGAACATCGAAGAAATGGAGAAGCCTTCATAATTAATAAGAAATTCGCTAAAGCGGTGCTTGGATACAACCCAAAAAATGACAGAATGATCTCAATTCGAGTGCAAGGAAAGCCTTTCAACATTACAGTGATCCAAATATACGACCCAACCACAGCTGCTGAAGAAGCAGAAGTAGATCAGTTCTATGAGGATCTGCAGGACCTACTGGATAATACACCAAAAAGAGACATTATTTTCATTACAGGAGACTGGAATGCCAAGGTGGGAAGTCAAATGACAACTGGGATCACAGGCAAGCATGGTCTGGGAGAACAAAATGAAGTGGGACGCAGGCTGATAGAATTTTGCCAGGAAAACTCGCTGTGTATAACGAATACTCTCTTCCAACAACCTAAAAGACGGCTTTATACATGGACCTCACCAGATGGTCAACACCGAAATCAGATTGACTACATCCTTTGCAGCCAAAGGTGGCGGACATCCATCCAGTCGGTGAAAACAAGACCTGGGGCTGACTGTAGCTCAGATCACGAACTTCTTATTGCCAAATTTAGAATAAAACTAAAGAGATAAGGGAAAATACACAGACCAGTTAGATATGATCTCACTAACATTCCTAGCGAATATACAGTGGAAGTGAAGAACAGATTTGAAGGACTAGATTTAGTAAACAGAGTCCCAGAAGAACTATGGACAGAAGTCCGCGACATTGTTCAGGAGGCGGCAACAAAGTACGTTCCAAAGAAAAAGAAAACCAAGAAGGCAAAATGGTTGTCTGCTGAGACACTGGAAGTAGCCCAAGAAAGGAGGAAAGCAAAAGGAAACAGTGGAAAGGGGAGATATGCCCAGTTAAATGCGCAATTCCAGAGGTTAGCCAGAAGAGATAAGGAACTATTTTTAAATAAGCAATGCATGGAAGTGGAAGAAGACAACAGAATAGGAAGGACAAGAGACCTCTTCCAGGAAATTAGAAACATTGGAGGTAAATTTCAGGCAAAAATTGTCATGATAAGAAACAAAGATGGCAGGGACCTAACAGAAGCTGAAGAGATCAAGAGAAGGTGGCGAGACTATACAGAAGATCTGTATAGGAAGGATAATAATATTGAGGATAGTTATGACGGTGTGGTGAATGAATTAGAACCAGACATCCTGAGGAGTGAAGTTGAATGGGCCTTAAGAAGCATTGCTAACAACAAGGCAGCAGGAGACGACGGGATCCCAGCTGAACTGTTTAAAATCTTAAAAGCTGATGCTGTCAAGGTGATGCATGCCATATGCCAGCAAATATGGAAAACACAAGAATGGCCATCAGACTGGAAAAAATCAACTTATATCCCCATACCAAAAAAGGGAAATGCGAAAGACTGCTCAAACTTCCGTACAGTGGCCCTTATTTCTCATGCCAGTAAGGTAATGCTCAAGATCCTGCAAGGAAGACTCCAGCAAGACATGGAGAGAGAGTTGCCAGATGTTCAAGCTGGGTTTAGAAAAGGCAGAGGAACGAGAGACCAGATTGCCAATATCCGCTGGATAATGGAGAAAGGCAGGGAGTTTCAGAAAAACATCTACTTCTGCTTCATTGACTATTCTAAAGCCTTTGACTGTGTGGATCATCATAAATTGTGGCAAGTTCTTGGTGGGATGGGCATACCAAGCCACCTTGTCTCTCTCCTGAGGAATCTGTACAAGGACCAAGTAGCAACAGTCAGAACTGACCACGGAACAACAGACTGGTTCAAGATTGGGAAAGGCGTACGGCAAGGCTGCATCCTCTCACCCAACCTTTTTAACTTGTATGCCGAACACATCATGCGATGTGCGGGGCTGGATGAATGCAAAGCTGGGGTGAAAATTGCTGGAAGAAACATTAACAACCTCAGATATGCAGATGACACCACTCTGATGGCCGAAAGCGAGGAGGAGCTGAGGAGCCTCTAATCAAGGTGAAAGAAGAAAGCGCAAAAGCCGGGTTGCAGCTAAACGTCAAAAAAACCAAGATTATGGCAACAAGAATGATTGACAACTGGAAAATAGAGGGAGAAACCGTGGAGGCCGTGACAGACTTTGTATTTCTAGGTGCAAAGATTACTGCAGATGCAGACTGTGGCCAGGAAATCAGAAGACGCTTACTTCTTGGGAGGAGAGCAAAGTCCAATCTCGATAAAATAGTAAAGAGTAGAGACATCACACTGGCAACAAAGATCCAACAAACAAGCATACAAAAGACACAGAATTTGCAAGCTTGGTAGTTGATTAAATGTCCTTTGACCAGTATCTGGCCACGTGGAGTGCCTCTGGTGTTGCTGCAAGAAGGTCCTCCCTGGTGCATGTGGCAGGGCTCAGGTTGCATTGCAGCAGGTGGTCAGTGGTTTGCTCTTCTCCACACTCGCATGTCGAGGATTCCACTTTGTAGCCCCATTTCTGAAGGTTGGCTCTGCATCTCGTGGTGCCAGAGCGCAGTCTGTTCAGTGCCTTCCAGGTCGCCCAGTCCTCTGTGTGCCCAGGGGGGAGTCTCTCATTGGGTATCAGCCATTGGTTGAGGTTCTGGGTTTGGGCCTGCCACTTTTGGACTCTCGCTTGCTGAGGTGTTCCAGCGAGTGTCTCTGTAGATCTTAGAAAACTATTTCTAGATTTAAGTCGTTGACGTGCTGGCTGATACCCAAACAGGGGATGAGCTGGAGATGTCTCTGCCTTGGTCCTTTCACTATTGGCTGCTACTTCCCGGCGGATGTCAGGTGGTGCAATACCGGCCAAGCAGTGTAATTTCTCCAGTGGTGTGGGGCGCAGACACCCTGTGATAATGCGGCATGTCTCATTAAGAGCCACATCCACTGTTTTAGTGTGGTGAGATGTGTTCCACACTGGGCATGCATACTCAGCAGCAGAGTAGCACAGCAAGGGCAGATGTCTTCACTGTATCTGGTTGTGATCCCCAGGTTGTGCCAGTCAGCTTTCGTATGATATTGTTTCTAGCACCCACTTTTTGCTTGATGTTCAGGCAGTGCTTCTTGTAGGTAAGAGCACGGTCCAGAGTGACTCCCAGATATTTGGGTGCGCTGCAATGCTCCAGTGGGATTAAAATAGTGAAGAGTAGAGACATCAGACTGGCAACAAAGATCCGCCTAGTCAAAGCCATGGTATTCCCTGTAGTAACCTACGGATGTGAGAGCTGGACCTTAGGGAAGGCTGAGCGAAGGAAGATAGATGCTTTTGAGCTGTGGTGTTGGAGGAAAGTGCTGAGAGTGCCTTGGACTGCGAGAAGATCCAACCAGTCCATCCTCCAGGAAATAAAGCCCGACTGCTCACTGGAGGGAAGGATACTAGAGACAAAGTGGAAGTACTTTGGCCACATCATGAGGAGACAGGAAAGCCTAGAGAAGACAATTATGCTGGGGAAAGTGGAAGGCAAAAGGAAGAGGGGCCGACCAAGGGCAAGATGGATGGATGGCATCCTTGAAGTGACTGGACTGACCTTGAGGGAGCTGGGGGTGGTAACGGCCGACAGGGAGCTCTGGCGTGGGCTGGTCCATGAGGTCACGAAGAGTCGGAGACGACTGAACGAATGAACAACAACAAATTTATGCTGAGATTCAAACATTTAAGTGATGTTCATCAATAATACACACACACACATGTTACAGAAGCACATAAGACACAAATTTTAGTTGGCATCCAGTGAGAGACACAGATATGTGTAAGTCACAATAGGCATGGGCAAAAATGCACGGTTGCATAGTGAATACATTCTGTAAATAACAATGGAAACAGAATTGCATACACAGCAGTATATCTCTGCATCTTTTCTTTACACATGCTTCTGCACTGAGTATTGTAGTTTCACATTGTGCATTGCAGATGGGCATCATCTATTGTGCACTGCAGTTCTGCATCACATGTTGCACATTTGAGTTGTGTGCTCCGTGTTTTGAATGTATGGTGCAATGTCATCTAATCATGAGACACGAGAGAAGCCTCCTCGCAGGATTGCAAGACATCTGGGCATCCCCTGGGCAACGTCTTCATAGATGGCTGATTCTCTCACTCCAGAAGCAACTTGCAGCATGCAAACAAGCAAGCAAAACAACCAATGGACCTTTACAGGACCAACCATGACAATAATCTCAATCAACATTGAAGGCATGTCAGCTGCCAAAGAACAACGAGAGGCACTTCAAGTGGCCAGCTACTGGTCAAAGGACATTTAATCAACTACCAAGCTTGCAAACTTTGTGTTTTGTTTGTTTTTTGTTTGTTAAAAATGCAATACAACTGTTTGGTTTGCTCCTGATATGATAAATAAATATCTAGTCATTAGCAAGTGTTGCACATTGTTGCTCTCCAGCGCATTCTGCATTGTACTGTAGTGTATGGATGGATGCTGAGGGGATGCTGGAGTGGAGCCAGTCACTGTTAGCACTGTTTATGTGATCCATGAAATAGATGATAGCTTGGACTTAAACAGAGACTGTTTGCATATAGTGTATAGCTGCAACATGTGTGGAACTATAAACAGATCATGTCAAGGGCCGCATGGAAGAACATTTCACAGAGGAGGTGCCAATGTACTAATTCCATATGACTTTCTTTCTTGAAGAAATGTAAAATAAAATTCTGTTTGATAGGCTGCTGTCCTAGAATATCTCATGCATAGATGCAGAATGGTTCTGAAAACTTCCAGATGCTGGACACAGTCAATTGAACAAGACTCCCACTTTCATGCCATACTTGTGAAATTACTGTCTTGAGAGATGAACTTTGTTGTCTAGCTACGAAATGCTTTACTCTTATATACCTAAGAAGTCCAAGAGAAGGAGCTTTGTTCTCTCTTTCAGAGGTCTGAAATTAATTCCCTTTGTAATCCCCCTTGGATCCCATGCCAGAAAAATAATAAAAATAATAAAGGAGTAAATAATTACTTCTATTAAATCATTCTCTTTTCCCCAAGTTCTTTCTGCACTATCTCTACATAATGAACCCTAAAAAAAAAAAAAAAAATCTCAGATCTAGTGTTTGCCATGACTGAGGATTGCCAAAACATCAATCCCGCAACTGTTGGCTGGTGAAGTACAGTGCTTATTTTCCCTTATAACTAATTTCCTTTTTAAAATCACTTTCTGAGTTATTTCCTTCATTTTTATGTAAAAATGATGCACAAGTTTAAAACTGAACATTGTCAAACGCAAATCTTGTCATCCTCTTGTCATTTAAATATCACAACAACAGTGTTGTTCCTTGAGAATCCCTGACATCAGTTGAATGTCTGTTCCTGAAAAAGCTGTTAATTCAAAAGGGAAAAGTCAAGTTCTTCCCTTGTATCCCAGTTTCCCCTCTGGCCAACGGAGACAAAGAGCAACTCTGAAATGCCATATTTATAAAAGAAATGATAAAAACTGTTATTCTTCCATCTTGTGTCAGAAATGGTTTTAATCTGCACAGGTATCTAAGGGCCCATCCAGACAGATGTATAATGAAGAATCTGTCATGGTTTTACCGGAGGCGTCCAAATGACTGCGTCATAAAACTGAATTAATTCAGAACAAAGCAGGTTTTCTCTGCTTTGTTTGGAATTAATTAAACACCTAGTAAGAGCTGGATCCTAGACAAGATCCGGGTCTTACCAGATGTGGGTCCTGGGTAGATTGGGCTAAGGCATTGCATCATGCAATCCCTGAGTCCAATCCACACAGCCATCTTGGTTTTTTGGGCTCCAGGAGCCTGAAAAACCAAGAGAGCATCCAACCGCTCTCCCCAAATCCCAAAGGAACACCTTAAAGGTTAAAAAAACATACCAGACACTATTATCTTCCTCTTTGCACCCTTCTGGTGTGACAAAGTCATGCACCAAGAGACGGGGGGGGGGGGGGGGGGGGGGGGGGGGTGCAAGGAGGAAAATAATGGCAATCGGGTAAGCTTTTTGAACTTTTAAGGGGTTCCTTTGGAAGGCTTCAGAGTGGTTGCATGCCATCCTGATAGTTACTGGGATGCAGGCATGTTACTGGGGGGGGGGTCTTGAAGGGTTTCAGCCCCCCCCCTGAAATTTTCATGGTGGTCTGCGAAAAGGCCTTACTGGTACATTATTTAAACTGTTATGTTTATTCATATCATGATCTGATCACCATGCTCAACATATCCCATATGCATGGGAGTATTGGGGTAACGATACAAAATGTTTGCTAGGGTAGACCCTCTTTCACTCAGACTCAGCCCCTCCCCCCTCCCCCGAATCAAAATCCTGGCTACGGGCCTGCCGGGATGGCATGTAGCCACCTTGCTTGGGAAAGCCTGGATTTTGGGTGGTTTGTGGGGACAAAAACCCACACTGAAACGGGTTTTTAAATCTGCTTCTATGCAGGTTTTATCCCTGTGTGGAAGCACCTTCCAGCACTCCTAACTGTTGAAAAATCTGAAATGAGACAATAAGCCTTCTTTCTTTTTCATAGTTTTGAAATAAAGTGCCCTAAAGTATTATAGGGCAGTGGTTCTCAACGTTCCTAATGCCGCGACCCCTTAAAACAGTTCCTCATGCTGTGGTGACCCCCAGCCATTAAATTATTTTCATTGCTACTTCATAATTGTAATTTTGCTACTGTTACGAATCATTATGTAAATATCTGGTATGCAGGATGTATTCTTATTGGAGTGTTATTGGAGGATTGATTTTGTCATTTGGGAGTTGTAGTTGCTGGGATTTATAGTTCACCTATATTCAAAGAGCATTCTGAACTCTACCAACATTGGAATTGGACCAAACTTGGCACACAGAACTCCCATGACCAACGGAACATACTGGAAGGGTTAGGTGGGCATTGACCTTGAGTTTGGGAGTTGTAGTTTGCCTACACCCAGAGAGCACCGTGGGTTCAAACAATGATGGATCTGGATCAAACTTGACACGAATATTCAATATGCCCAAATGTGAACACTGGTGAAGTTCGAGGAAAATAGACCTTGTCATTTGGGAGTTGTAGTTGCTGGGATTTATAGTTCACCTACAACCAAAGAGCATTCTGAAGCCCACCAACGATAGAATTAGGTCAGAAACAGAGAATGACCAACAGAAAACATTGTCTATGATGGCCTTTGGCGACCCCTCTGACACCCCCTCACGACCCCTCCAGGGGTCCCGACCCCCAGGTTGAGAACCACTATTATAGGAGAAAGCTGGATACTTATTAGTGCCAAAAGTATGGAAGCCATAATAAAGTAGCTAGTGAAAGAACAAGAGGAGAGTCAAAAGCCAGTTTCTTGCACACATACCCCCAAACATTTCCTTAGCCCAGGACGTTAGAAAAGGACTTAGTGAATAAATGATTTGACATCAAACGGGCAGAATGGAACTGATCATCTGAGAGTTCTGGAGAAGAAACACAAATGCCATGGATGGAACTAAAAACATGAAACCAGTTCTTTCCATCTGATTTTTTCAAATTGAACCAATCATCTGGGTAGCAATTGGAAATTGCAACCTATCTTTTTGGGTGCTACTTAATGTCACAACTAATCGAAGCAAGGTTTGAGACATAAACATCTTCAAAATGCTCCTACAACCAGAACATGAATGAGCTTCTTTTTTCAAGATGCAGATTCCAGAATACCCCAGTAGCATTGCTATTGAGCCACAATACTCCCCTCCGTCCTTTTATGTAGATACCACCAAAAAAAAATTGTATCTCCCGAGGAGAACATACTTTCAAGTATATAATTTTGTAAGTATTCAAATGTATTATCAAATGTATTATTGTTCAAGTGTATAACTTTGGAAGTACTAAAGTGCATTGTAACTTATGATATTTAATGATACAGATGTTTTATGTGTATGCTACTGTAGTAAAACATTGATTTGTACATGAATTACAGTCCACCAGAGGAAGGCCTGAGGTAGGCCGAAACCGGTCGTGGTCGGCTGATCCACAAGCTACTTATAAGAAGAGACGACTGTACTAAAAGTTTGCACCATATTGTTTGTTGTCGCTGTGAGGTTAACAGTGCAGCATGTTTATATACTGTTGTTGAATTATATCATTGTTTATGTTATACAAGTGGTATTTTTGTTATATGTATTTCATTCAGGAACCCATCTATATTATTGTATAAATATGAACAGCTGTCAGAACTGTATAAGATGTTCTGCATTTCTATGTATGTTGTGCTTGTACATTTAAAAGCAAATTGCTTGTATTTGTATCCATTCTGGCTGAATCGTAATAAACCTCTGTGGCTTTCCTTCAACCTGGTGAGTTTGTTTCTCTGTCCTGGCTGATCTGGTTTAGCATACACTCACCGGGCATGGACCCTTCAACTGTGGTCCCAGCTGAAATCACTACAATCCCAATCCAGCTTTAAAACCATGAACTCAAAACCAGAAATAAGCATTTGCTCACTTCCATGTTTCTTTATAGTTTTGAATTTGGAGGGAAAGGATTTTAGGGTTTGGTTTGGCCTAGTGAGGGGGGATGACCCCCCCCCAATCCCTAGCAAAATTGCTAATGTTCATTCATTTCACCACATTTTCCTTCCATTTCGTAATTCACAATGGACATTGCAATGGCCAGTATATTCAGCAACATATCCAGATTGTTTCCGCCTCTAGAGCAGTGTTTCTCAACCTTCCTAATACTGTTCCTCATGTTGTGGTGACCCCCAACCATAAAATTATTTTCATTGCTACTTCATAACTAATTTTGCTACTGTTATAAATCGTAATATAAATATCTGATCTGCAGGATGTATTTTCATTCACTGGACCAAATTTGGCACAGATACCCAATACGCCCAAATTTGAATACTGGTGGAGTTGAATGGAGGATTGATTTTGTCATTTGGGAGTTGTAGTTGCTGGAATTTATAGTTCACCAACAATCAAAGAGCATTCTGAACTACACCAATGATGGAATTGAACCAAATTTGGCACACAGAACTCCCTTGACCAACAGAAAATGCTGGAAGGGTTAGAAGTTGTAGTTCATTTACATCCAGAGAGCACTATGCACTCAAACAGTGATGGATCTGGACCAAACTTGGCACGATTACTCATTATGCCCAAAAGAAAACACTGGTGGGCTTTTTTTTTGGGGGGGGGGGGGATAGACCTTGACATTTGGGAGTTGTAGTTGCTGGGATTTATAGCTCCCCTACAATCAAAGAGCACTCTGAACCCCACCAATGATGGAACTGGGACAAACCTCTCACACAGAACCCCCATGACCAACAAAAAGTACTGTGTTTTCTGATGGTTTTTGGTGACCCCTCCCACACCCCCTCGCAACCCCCACAGGGGTCCTGACCCCCAGGTTGAGAAATGCTGCTCTAGAGACCTCCTGCAGACATATACACACAGTGTTGTTTTAATCCAGGCTTTAAAGAATCTAAGTCGATTTTGGGAATGAGATTTGGTATCCCAAATAAAATCTGGAATGAAACCTAGATGGGATTGACCATATTCTTGACACAGGAGGCACTGGCTGTCACTGTCACATAGAGCACTGTAGAATATTATGGAGGGAGCCGTATGCAAATGGAAAGTCCTCAAACCATGAATGTGCTTCCAAGTTAATTTGCACTGCAAATCCTGTGTTAAATGGGTTTTTAGATATGCCTCCTTTAGATCACCATTACAAATTAGCTCTCGGAATAAACGGATAATGCCACAGAAATGCTTCATGGGAAATGCCATGTTGCTTTGCCGCAAGGTAAACATGATGCTCAAAAGCTGTCTGTGCAATGCAACGAACCGAGCACACAAGGGCACTCAATGCTGCAACAAATCAGAAATGCAATTGTGAGGAGCACGCTAGAGTCTCGGCTTGTTTTTCCTCCCTCTCCTTAAAACCAACTGCAGGACTGGCAGATAATCAAAATCAAAGCCAAAAGAGGCAGGGAGAGGAGGGGGGTCATATTTACAGCTGGGCCTTTCTGTGCTTCCAGCTCCAGTAGATATAATGCATGAGCTGGAATGGAAAAACACAGTGGAGTGAATTAAAGGTCGTGATATATCACTGACCTTTACGTCTTTATGCTTTGGTTCTCTGTAAAGAGATGGTATCCTTTCAGTCTCTTCCGTTCAATCAGATCATTATTTTTTCCAGCGTCTTTTCCATCTAGCAATGATTTTATTCCCCATCCAGCTTTATTCCAAATCATGATTGGGGCACATCTTGGAGAAATTTGTTCATGAAGGGAAATTGGTGTTTTAAAAAAGAATGCAGATACGAGTAAGTTTTTAAACAGAAAGGTGGACATCACCAGAAATCTGTTTGTTAGTATTTTCTTTATACAAATAGAACTTATTGCACCATACATTAGTATTTTTGGTCCTCCGCCATCAACTCCGCTGGACTAGCCGTGTTGCCCAGATGCCTGATCACCATCTCCCAAAGCAGTTACTCTACTCTGAACTCAAGAATGGAAAACAGAATGTTGGAGGTCAGGAAAAGAGATTTAAAGATGACCTCAAAGCCAACCTTAAAAACTCTGGCATAGACACTGAGAATTGGGAAGCCCTGGCCCTTGAGCGCTCCAGTTGGAGGCCAGCTGTGACCATCAGTGTTGTGGAATTTGAAGATGCATGAATGGAAGGTGAAAGAGAGAAATATGCCAAGAGGAAGGCGCATCAAGTCAACCCCGACCGGGACTGCCTTCCACCTGGAAACCGGTGTCCTCAGTGTGGTATTTATTTATTTATTTATTTATCGTGTCATCCGCAACCAGAACATTGTATTACATTTCTAACAGAACAAAACAAACAAACAGATAAAAAAAACCAACACAAATTTTGCAAACTTGGTAGCTGATTAAATGTCCTTTGACCAGTATCTGGCCACTTGGAGTGCCTCTGGTGTTGCCGCAAGAAGGTCCTCCATCGTGCATGTGGCAGGGCTCAGGTTGCATTGCAGCAGGTGGTCAGTGGTTTGCTCTTATCCACACTCACATGTCATGGATTCCACTTTGTAGCCCCATTTCTTAAGATTGGCTCTGCATCTCGTGGTGCCAGAGCGCAGTCTGTTCAGTACCTTCCAAGTCGCCCAGTCTTCTGTGTGCCCAGGGGGGAGTCTCTCATCTGGTATCACCCATGGATTGAGGTGCTGGGTTTGAGCCTGCCACTTTTGAACTCTCGCTTGCTGAGGTGTTCCAGCGAGTGTCTCTGTAGATCTAAGAAAACTATTTCTTGATTTAAGTCGTTGACGTGCTGGTTGATACCCAAACAAGGGATGAGCTGGAGATGTCTCTGCCTTGGTCCTTTCACTATTGGCTGCTACTTCCCGGCGGATGTCAGGTGGTGCAATACCGGCTAAGCAGTGTAATTTCTCCAGTGGTGTAGGGCGCAGACACCCCTGATAATGCGGCATGTCTCATTAAGAGCCACATCCACTGTTTTAGTGTGGTGAGATGTGTTCCACACTGGGCATGTGTACTCAGCAGCAGAGTAGCATAGCGCAAGGGCAGATATCTTCACTGTATCTGGTTGTGATCCCCAGGTTGTGCCAGTCAGCTTTCGTATGATATTGTTTCTAGCACCCACTTTTTGTTTGATGTTCAGGCAGTGCTTCTTGTAGGTCAGAGAACGGTCCAGAGTGACTCCCTGTGGTAGAAGATGCATATCAAAAATACGGCTTCACAGTCACCTATGGACGCACTGCCAGAACACCGAACTTGGAGGACCATCATCCTTGGACTATGAGGGATCACCTAAGTAAGTAATGGCAACTGGCAAGCCAAGCAAGCACAGGCCTATATCAGCGTAGATCTACAACCATAAAAGCCCTTTCCCCTATTTCTAAAAACCAAGGATTTGATTTTAAGCAGCTGTCTTCAATTTTTAGGAAGGAAAAATGGAACTGAGATCTCTGCTTCCAATGTTTACTCAATGAAGTATTTTCCAGCCACTCAGTAAGACTTCAGTGGAATACTTTGAGCAATAACTTGTTTTTTTTCTTGCCAGTTTCCAGTAGATTTACTGCCTTTTACAGTGTCATCCAGGTTTTCCTTCCCCCTCTTTTGTTCCCTCAGTTTCTGCCTTGAATACTTGGCTCATAGTCCTGTGCAAATGGCAATTCAATAAATGGTGTATCTGGCAACTGATAATGTGCTTCTTGTACAATTCTTTATGTTATCCTGAGGAATGTCGTTCTCCAAGAATTGAAATCCAAAGAAACCACGGGGTACTGAATTCTATACTCCTCCTTCTTTGTGGGCTGTCAGCAGTATGATCAGGATAAAGTGGTAAAATGGAAGGAATGGGTTTGCAAAGGAACATTGTTTTCCCATTTATTTAAAAATGTATACTTGTTTTCATTTTTTGTATATTCAAAAATGCATTTTGGAGACAAATTGATCAAGATTCACTTAAACCAAACCTTGATGTCAATAGAAGGTTTATTAGCCTTGCTAAGTCTGTATCAGAACTTGAGAATACAAGTTACAAAACCCGCCAAGTTATTTGTAACAAGTTTCTTTCTTCATTAACAATGGCTTAACTAAGTTACATTATAATCATATCTTAAGTGCAGTGGCCCAGCACTGTTTACGGACATCGACTATGTCTTTGTATGCTGTCATGTCATTTTATGTGATGTGGTCAATAATGTTTAATGTTTCATCAGGAGAGGGGCAATTTTGATGTTTTATACTTTTTTTGAATCAATTGCGTTGAATTGTTGTCAACACTGTGAATCACCCTGAGTCCTCTTCAGGGTTGAGAAGGGCGGTATATAGTTGGAAAGGATAACTTCTCATCCTTTCCAACTGTATACTTCAGTTACTTTGATCATTACAGAATTGTTACCCCACTAAAGAATAGAGAGATATCACATGGTTCAAATGTTGGGTCATTCTGTGCCTTGTGCTGCTACAGATTTTTGCAGAACTAAAAGTAACCTATTTTCTTTTGAGAAACCAATTGGCTTCCTTCTTTTCTAAAGGCAAGTATAATGATAGCTGCAGTCCCCAGTGGCACAGTGGGTTAAACCACTGAGCTGCTGAACTTGCTGACCAAAAGGTTGGTGGTTTGAATCCGGGGAGTTGGGTGAGCTCCCGCTGTTGGGCCCAGCTTCTGCCAACCAAGTAGTTCACAAACATGCAAACGTGAGTAGATCAATAGGTACCACTCTGGTGGGAAGGTAACGGCGCTTCATGCAGTCATGCCGGCCACATGACCTTGGAGGTGTCTACATACAACGCTGGATCCTTGGCTTAGAAATGGAGATGAGCATCACACCCCAGAGTTGGACACGACTGGATTTAATGTCAGTAGAAAACCTTTGGCTTTACCTATGTGTGTGTGTGTGGTATGTATATATATATCTTGTAAGCCACTCTGAGTCCCCTTGGCAGGAAAGTAACCATGCTCCATTTAGTCATGCCAGCCACATGACCTTTGAGGTGTCCATGGACAGCGGCGGCTCTTCGGCTTAGAAATGGAGATGAGCAACAACCCCCAGAGTCGGACACGACTAGACTTAATGTCAGGGGAAACCTTTACCTTTACTATAATAATTCAATATCCTCAGACAACTAGGGGATATTTAGTACTGTGACATTTTAGTAGTTATTTTGAAAATTTCCAATTCTTGGTTGAGTTTGGAGACTACGGTGATGCAAAACGACCCTTTGCCCTTGAAGAAGACAGAACAAGGCAACGAGAATGAAGATAGAAGATCCTCCTCCAAGAGGAGAAGCTTTGGCTTTTGTGTAGACTTGCAGTTTCCAGCCAAGAAATCATCTGAGAAGATTTCTTCTAAATTTTCCTCAATGGACAATGAGCACTCGCCCTCTTTTACACAAACAAAAAATAATAAAACTTGTTGTCATGGAAGTTCAAATGGAATAATAGCACTATAATTCTGCAATGTGAATGTGTCCCAGATCTGTATCCCATGCTGGCTAAATCCAAACTTGAGTAATAATAATAATAATAATAATAATAATAATAATAATAATAATAAATAAAACTTTATTGATACCTCGCTCCATCTCCCCCAAGGTGACTCGGTGCAGCTTACATAAGGCCACACCCATCAGTACAATACACAAAAATATAACACAAAAACATAATAAAACCAAAAAATAAAATACATAAATGCAAACAATATAATAGCAACACAACAATATAAAATCAGACATTAAAACAAAAAAGATTTCGCTGGGCACGGCCAAGTTCAGGATAAAATTTTAAAACACTGGGGGATAGGACAATGTCAAACTTCGGGGGGGGGGATCTGGGGATGAGGAAGGATTTAATTGCACGAACCATAAATAAAGTGCTATTGAGGTCATTTAGTGCAAAGTTTTTGGTCAGGGAGTACCTTACGTTCAATCACTGAAGGCACATTGGAGTAGATCAACTGAATCAATTATTGAATGGTGAGTCAACACATACCTAAATCCAACTGATTTAATTGATCTAATTACTTGGGATAAAATAATAAGATTTGTAAAATGGTGCATTTTACTTTTTGGATAGTCCAGATTCATACATTTAAATATCTGCATTAAAATCCCTGCCTCACTCATCCCACTTCACAAGCACACACAACAAAAAACCGTTCAATTTTGTCACCACAAAATACTTGGCTATAGATCAAAACTTTTGCAAACTCACTCTTGTTCTCTGAACCCAAGCATAATGTTCATCAGCCACAAGAACTAATATTTCTAGCTGGAAACCACAAAACTTAGTAACTTGCAATGTCCTAACATGAACTATTTCAGCATTGTGTAATTTGTTTCTTGAATTTTTCATGTCTCCTTCCATTCTCCAGACTCCTTCCTCCCTTCTCTGATGCTTTTAACAGCAGCGGCAATTATCGTGAAGTTACTTTGCGAGCGCAGAGCACATGCCTTTCTATGTTTCTTCGCTCATGCCTTTGATATATTTTCGGAGATAAGAACAAAGGGTCTTAAAGGGCCTTGTTTGGTGTTGGATGCTCTCTGCTTTCCTGCAAATGAGTACCTGTCACAAACAATCCACAGCAGATCTGGACTTCAGAACACAAGTTTGCCATCTCTCAGAGAGGAAAGAAAGACAAGCGTTGCACAAAAAAATGCAGAGGAAGAACGCATTCCTGCTGAAGCTTGCTTGCAAGCCAACAATATGTCAGAATCGATAAGCTGCTAATAGGATGAACAGTGAGCATTGCTAGGAAGAGATGCCTCGTACCAGCTCTGGGCAGTATTGATCGGCTAGATTGGTGGAGTCAACTAGTGATGATAGCTACTTCAGCTTCAGCATCCCATTTCCAGAAAGACAGCATGGGAAAATGGACCTTGATGGATGAAGAGAGGGGCCCAGAGTGTGATTTTGCAAGCAAAGGTGTTTCCATGACCGGCTATTAAATTTATTTTATTTATCTATTTACTATATTTATACCCCACTCCTCTCACCCCAAAGGGGACTCAAAGCATCTTACAGTAGGCAATATTTCAATGCCGCTTAAACAGACATACAAATAAAAGAAACATATACATTTAAAACCATAAAGTTAAAAAACATCTAAACATTAAAACCAATTATTAAAATCACACAATCCAAAATCATAGTCTAGGAGCCATTCCAGTCATAATTGCACTTATTCCATATTCACATTGCACTGAAATTACTGTCCACAGCCACATTTTTACTTTCTTTTTGAAGGACAGGAGGAAGAGGTGACCTGATTTAGTTGGGAAGGAAATTCCACAGCTGAGGGGCCACCAGTGAGAAGGCTCTGTCTCTTGTCCTCATCAACTGTGATGGTGAAGGAGGTGGGACCGAGAGCAGGGCCTCCCCAGACAATCTTCAGGAGGAAACTGAAAACCTGGTTATTCCAATGTGCCTTCAATGATTGAATGTAGGACACTCCCTGACCAAAATGACCTCAGAAGCACTTTATCTTATGGTTCGTGCAATTAAATCCTTCCTCATCCCCGGATCCCCCTTTACGACAATTTTACACTGCCCTATCTCCCATTGTTTTTAAATTTTTAAATTTTATTCTTGAATTGGCCCTGCCCTGTGAAATTCCTTTGTGTTTCGATGTTTGATTTTATATTGCTATGTTGTCTATTATATTGGTTTTTGCATGTTATGTATTTTATTTTTTGGTTTTGTTATGTTTTTGTGTAATACTGTGTTTATTGTATTGATGGGCATGGCCTGGGGGAGATGGAGCGGGGTATAAATAAAGTTTATTATTATTATCATCATCATCATTATTATTAATCTTAGTCTCCGAGATGGTTCATAGAGGGAGATACGTTTGGACAGGTAAGGTGGGCTGAAACCTTTTAGGGCTTTATATGTTAAGGCCAGCACTTTGAATTGTGATTTAGTCTATGTACAGCCCCCATTTCATTAATCTTCTCCCCCTCAACACCAACTTATTAAATACCTCCCTTCAAGGATGATGTTGCAAATGCTATAATACAACTAATATATATACCTGGTTTTTCATATACTTATACAAAATCATGGAACCACTTGATGACGCAACTGAATAATGATTTGACATGGAGACGCTCACGATAATGTTTTTAAGGCTTTGTATGGTTTCTTGTGTCCTTGTATTGTGTACTAGTGCTTTTAACAGTGTTTTATTATTGTTTTGCTTGTTGTGGTTGTTGGGGCATCGGATTGTTGCCAATTGTGGGCCGCTCCAAGTCGCCTCTGAGCTGAGGGGGGCAGTTTATAAATATGGTAAATAAATAAATAAATATTGCACAAATGTTAGAGGGGCCACTACCTATCCTATTTTCATCACCTTTCTCCTTCTTTTCTTCCCTCTCCTTATACGTGTCCCTCTTTCCTTTCTCTTTGCTTCCTTCTCCCTTCTCCTTTCCTTTCTTTTCCTTCTTTTTCTCCTTCCTTCCTTCCTTCCTTCCTTCCTTCCATCCATCCATCCATCTATCCATCCATCCTTCCTCATGCCACCTCTCTTTCTCAGTGACATCACACAAGACCAACTCACCTAGCTACAGAATTTATGGAACAAACAGGCATGCATACATATATATATACATTGACTTGTGTGTGTGTGTGTGTGTGTGTGTGTGTGTGTATTAGGGCTGGTTGATCAAGAAAAAATTTGGTTCTAAAATCGATTTGTAATTGGGGTGTTTTTTTGTTTCGATATTTAAAATAATTACAAAATTTTCCCAAAAAAAGTTTCGGTATTTACGAAATTTCGTAAATATTTACAAAACATTTTGTAAAGATGGCGGACCCCCGCGCATGCGCAAAAACACTTCCGAAGCTTCGTTATTGGCGCGGGGGTCGATCCGTTAAGGGTATAACGAATTGATTCGTTAAAATTCTTTTTAGTAGAAGGATGCCTGGAAGGAAGGGACCCTTTTAGCCACGGAGCAGCAGAGGGGCGGGGAGGAGGCTGCTGGCAAAGAAGGCCTCAGCGGCGGCAGCTTCCCCCTCGCCCCTTTGCTCCTCCGTCCTCCTTCCCCAAGCTGGGCGCCAGGCTTGGGAGCCCAGCCCGGGGAGGAAGGGAACCTTTAGCCACGGAGCAGCAGAGGGGCGGGGAGGAGGCTCCTGCCAAAGAGGGCCTCAGCCGTGGCAGCTTCTCCCTCGCCCCTCTGATGCTCCGTGCTCCTTCCACCCCAGGCTGGGTGCCAGGTTTGGGAGCCCAGCCTGAGGAAGAAGGAAACTTTTAGCCACGGAGCAGCAGAAGGGCGAGGGGGAAGCTGCCGCCGCTGAGGCCCTCTTCGCCAGCAGCCTCCTCCTCGCCCTTCTGCTGCTCCGTGGCTAAAAATTCCCTTCCTTCCCGGGGCTGGGCTCCCAAGCCTGGCGCCCAGCCTGGGGAAGAAGGAGCACGGAGCAGCAAAGGGGCGAGGGGGAAGCTGCTGCCGCTGAGGGCGAGGAGGAGGCTACTGGCGAAGGGGGCCTCAGCGGCGGCAGCTTCCCCCTCGCCCCTTTGCTCCTCCGTCCTCCTTCTTCCCCAAGCTGGGCGCCACGGAGCAGCAGAGGGGCGGGGAGGAGGCTCCTGCCAAAGAGGGCCTCAGCCTAAGGGCGAGCGCGCGCGGGCCGGCCAATCGGGAGCCGCGCTCGCGCCCAACAGGCAGGCGCGGGGCTTGGCTCACTGGGTGCGCGCTCGCGCCGCCCCTTCGCCCCTGCCCGCCCCATTTACGAAACGAGCGAAAGCTCGTTAAAACTGTGGGGGTTGCCGTTTCGATATTTAAAAACCCTTCCGGGTTTGAAAATATGTTTTGTTATCGTTTCGTAAATGCAAAAAAATAACGAATGTTTAACGAATAACGAAATTAACGAACGAAACCGCACAGGCCTACAAACTATCTATCTATCTATATATAAATGCTCTGTGCATAATGAGTACCTTAAAAATGAATGAAATCGGGTGTTTTTTTGTTCGATATTTAAAATAATTACAAAATTTTCCCTTAAAAAAGTTCGGTATTTACGAAATTTCGTAAATATTTACGAATCGATTCGTTAAGATGGCGGACCCCCCGCATGCGCAAAATCACTTCCGAAGCTTCGTTATTGGTGCGGGGTCGATTCGTTAAGGTTATAACGAATCGATTTGTTAAAACGGCGGACGCTTTGCGCATGCGCAAAGCGACTTCCGAAACTTCGTTATTAAAAACTTCGTTATTAATAACTTTGTTATTAAATATTTTGGGTTGGCAAAAGGAGCGCACTGGTTGGAACTACACAAATGAGCGAGCACTGTATTATAGCACTTTGTGTTGGCAAAAGGAGCGCACTGGTTGGAACTACACAAATGAGCGAGCACTGTATTATAGCCACTTTCTGTTGGCAAAAGGAGCGCACTGGTTGGAACTACACAAATGATGAGTGAGCAGTGTATGTAGCACTTTGTGTTGGCAAAAGGAGCGCACTGGTTGGAACTACACAAATGACAAACGCACACACAGCCACCGAAGACTCTTTTATTTTTTTAGAATATTTTTTGTATTTTTTTTAAGAATAAAAGACAGGTATTTTTAGAAAATATTCAGAAATGGAAAATTAAACAAAAAATGGCCCTGATGTGGACCAAACACAGAATCGAGACAGGGCAAGTGAGAGCACACAGCAGCAGAAGAGTCTTTTCTTTTTTAGAATATTTTTTGTATTTTTTAAAGAATAAAAGACAGGTATTTTTAAAAAATATTCAAAAATGGAAAATTAACCAAAAACTGGCCCTGATGTGGACCAAACACAGCCACGAGACAGGGCAAACGAGAGCACACACCAACAGAAGAGTCTTTTCTTTTTTTAGAATATTTTTGGTTTTTTAAGAATAAAAGACAGGTATTTTTAGAAAATATTCAAAAATGGAAACTTAACCAAAAACTGGCCCTGATGTGGACCAAACACAGCCACGAGACAGGGCAAATGAGAGCACACACCAACAGAAGAGTCTTTTTTTTTAGAATATTTTTGGGTTTTTTAAGAATAAAAGACAGGTATTTTTAGAAAATATTCAAAAATGGAAACTTAACCAAAAACTGGCCCTGATGTGGACCAAACACAGCCACGAGACAGGGCAAACGAGAGCACACAGCAACAGAAGAGTCTTTTCTTTTTTAGAATATTTTTTGTATTTTTTTAAGAATAAAAGACAGGTATTTTTAGAAAATATTAAAAAATATTTAAAAATGGAAAATTAACAAACAAATTCACAAAAACCGAAGGAAGGAATGAATCCAAGCAAGGAATAATAAGCACTAAGCAGCAAGGAATGAATCCAAGCAAGGAATGAGCAAGGAATGAATCCAATCCAAGCAGTTGCAAGCCAACCCAATGCAAACCCTCCCGGACCTCTTCTCTTCTCCCTCGCCCTCTGCAGCAATGAGCTGTACGGCCGCGCGGAGCCGCTTTTAAAGGGCTCGCCGGCCAATCAGAAACAGCCACGGTGCACTGCTTGGGTGCTTGGGAGCGCCGGATTGGCTCCCAGGGCACCAGCAGCCTCCATCCCATTTACGAAACGGGCGGAAGCTCGTTAAAACTATGGGGGTTGCCGGTTCGTTATTTTTAAACCCTTCCGGGTTTGAAAATGTGTTTTGTAATCGTTTCGTAAATGCTAAAAATAACGAATATTTAACGAATTACAAAATTAACGAACGAAACCGCCCAGGCCTAATATATATATATATACACACACACATTTATATTCCGCCCTTCTCACCCTGGCTGGCTGGATGCATGTCAAATCTAATTAGCCTGGTAACCTTTCCTATTGCTGCTTTATTGCTTTATTGCCCTGTCTCGAAAGCTTGGTCCCACAGCCAAGTTTTTACCTTTAGGACAGGAGGGAGGGGGCCGACCTGATCTCACCAGGAAGGGCGTTCCATAGCTGGGGAGCAATCACTGAGAAGGCCCTGTCTCTGGTCCCCACCAATCATGCCTGTGACAATGGCGGGACGGAAAGCAGGGCCTCCCCAGAGGATCTTAATCTTCTGTATAGATGCATTGATTAAAAGCAACATACAAAATCTAAATCAGCATAAAAAATAGGGGTTGAAAAAATTATTATTTTGGCAGGAACAAAATACCTGGAAATTGATACAGTCGATGGCAGATGGATTCTGGGAGTTGTAGTCTAAAAGGTCAGAGGGATCAAAGCAAAAACAGCACAAAAAAGTGATTTGGTGTTAGACTACAATTCCAAAAACTTCATAGCAAGAATGGCCTGTAACTGTACTGGATGCAGGATTTTAGGATTTTTAGTCTCATTGAACTTTTCAAAGTTCGGATTTGCAGTGCTACTGTGACTAGCTTTTTCTATTATGAAGAAAAATAATGGCACATATCAATCTTCTTTTGCTCTATTTGTAGTCATCATCATTATCGAAATGGGTCTATTCTACATGGTGAATTTTAATACCTCTGAACCAGGTGCAAGAGAAGAGCTAATTTGAGCCCAATTTCAACAGCATCCAATTTTCCAAACATTTGCGTGCATGCTTTTTACATGAAAGCCTGCCTTGGCTTGGCTAGCTGTCGTTTCCCAACATTGCTATAATAGCAATGACTGCCTTGCAGTTCTGTGTATAGACTAATGCACACTTCGTGGTGTCTGTTTTGAATCTGGATTGTCTGTTTTCGAAGTCTAGAGGAGCTGCCATCTGGTTTTATATAAAAGCATATACAAACACAAATCAAGAATTTTATAAGAAATACATATGTCATCCTGTTTATAACCCTTGATGTTTTGGCCTAGCTTGGGAATCATATTATATGGGTCAGACATGAGAAATGCAGCATTTAGATTTCCCAATGCTTAGTGGTTCCAAAATATAAACATTGCTCATTTTTATTTTAGTAGGCTTGCTTCTTAGTTCAATTGCAATGGTAGATATATCAACACCGCCTGAGCTCTGCGAGTGCAGCATTTTAGCGAATGAAGCAGAGAGTGTTTGAGGACCGGGACATCCGTAGGGATACCAAGGTACTTGTTTATAAAGCTATTGTCCTCCCAACCCTGTTATACACCTGTGAGACGTGGACTGTCTACAGACGTCACATGCAATTACTGAAACGATTCCATCAGCGCTGCCTCCAAAAACTCCTGCAAATCTCTTGGGTAGACAAGCAAACAAATGTCAGCATGCTGGAAGAAGCAAAGACCACCAGCATTGAAGCGATAGTCCTCTGCCATCAACTCTGCTGGACTGGCCATGTTGTCTGGATGCCCGACCAGAGGCGGCCCTAGGTAATTTTCAACGGTAAGCAAACAGTATTTTGCCCCCCTCCCAACCAATCACTGATATATATATTTTCTGTTTGTTGTGGGAGCTCTGCGTGCCATATTTGGTTCAATTCCATCATTGGTGGAGTTCAGAATGCTCTTTGATTGTAGGTGAACTATACATCCCAGTAACTACAACTTGCATATGTCAAGGTCTATTTTCCCCCAAGAGTGCCTCAAGAGCATCCCTGGGCAACATCAACTATACTGCAGATGCTTACTTTGCGTAATGGGTTGAGCCACCCCTGTGCCTGACCACCGTCTACCAAAGCAGTTGCTCTATTCTGAACTCAAGAACGGAAAACGGAATGTCAGAGGACAGGAAAAGAGATTTAAAGATGGGCTCAAAGCCAACCTTAAAAACTCTGCATAGACACTGAGAACTGGGAAGCCCTGGCCCTCGAGCACTCCAGTTGGAGGTCAGCTGTGACCAGCAGTGCTGTGGAATTTGAAAAGGCACGAATGGAGGGCGAAAGAGAAACGTGCCAAGAGGAAGGCGCATCAAGCCAACTCTGACTGGGACCACTTTCCACCTGGAAACCAATGCCCTCACTGCGGGAGAAGATGCAGATCAAGAATAGGGCTCCACAGTCACCGACGAAGCCACCGCCAGGATACCACACTTGGGGGACCATCATCCTTGGACTCTGGGGGATCGCCTAAGTAAGTAAGTAAGTAAGTAAGGATATATTAAGTAGATTTGTGTGTGTGTGTGTGTGTGTGTGTGTGTGACTAATATGTCAAAGAGAAGCAAACCTTTCTGTGTGCATTTCAGAGTCTTCCCTTTCCTTTTTTGCTGCTTGAACTGAGGCACTAGCTAATCCCGATGTTCAGCATTGCTGCTGCCAGCAGCCACCCTGTGGGATAAAATCCCTTTCTGCATGGTTAGCTGATGAATGGAAAGGACCTTTCTCACTGAGTCTTGCCTTTGGGGTGAACTTGTCTGCCCAGGGATTCTACCTGAATGGGTTAAAGGAATCCATATTGGCTGTGCAACGCCTACAGACCTGTGCCAAAAGCAGGGGACTTGAATGAGACACACACATATACACACACACAGAGAGAATGCGAATCAGGGACAGAGTGGGGGCGGATGGGAGAAGGAAGAATGACTCTGGCTTTTAGAAATCAGCAAAGGACCTACATTTCCGTGGTTACAGCACTTGAGGCAAGAAGGACATGGAACAGCCTGCTAATCAGCTGCATCATTGTAATGCTCTTCCCCGAATCCCTAGTTTGCGTCTTTCTCTCTCTTTCTCATTTGAAGAGGTTACAATCAACATTCCCAGGCTTTTGCTTCCCCATCCCCACCTGAATCATTTTCCCCCAGCCACACAATGAGTCAGCAGCTGCGTATCCACTGACACAAAAGGATGGATACATCCGAGGCTCCAGTCCAGCTACTGCAAGGAGGACAAGTCGGATAACAGGAGAGCCATTTTGAAGAAATGAGGACCATTTTGCACATTACGCAGAGCTAGAAACAACAACAACAACAACAACAACAACAATAATAATCTTTGTTTATATACTGCTCCATCTCCCCAAGGGGACTCAGAGCGGTTCCCTGGTAACATTTATTTATTTATTTATTTTATTTATTTATTTACTGCACTTGTAGACCGCCGTTCTCAGCCCTAGGGCGACTCACGGCGGTGTACAACATATAAAAACAAATTACAATATAGGCAATATCACAAACAACAATAACAACATCACTATCAATAATACAATTACACTAAATCATTCGCGACATCTCATCATAGAATCACAATCCAATCTCGTTATCCGTGTTCCGTTCGAATCGTCATTGCCAATTGTTGTAGCACTTAGTCAAACGCCTTCTCAAACAACCATGTCTTTAGTCTCTTGCGGAATGTCATAAGGGAGGGTGCCTGTCTGATGTCTACAGGGAGGGTGTTCCACAGCCGGGGGGCCACCACCGAGAAGGCCCTATCCCTTGTCCCCGCCAGGCGTGCCTGTGAGGCAGGCGGGATCGAGAGAAGGGCCTCCCCAGACGATCTCAAAGTCCTCGTGGGCTCATAGGCCGAGATGCGGTCAGACAGGTATTTTTATTTATTTATTTGGAAGATTTCTATACCGGCCTTCTCACATCAACTGAGGGACTCAGGTCGGGTTACAGCATATATGCAATTACAAAATATACAAATACAACCGAGTGCAACATCATTAAGGATTAAAACAACACAGTAAAATACAATAAAACATCATCATTACAATTACCCAGGCCAAAACGTCAATACAATCGCAGTCGTAGTCGTAGTCACAGTTCATTAAAGATTCAGTCCTCAAAAGCCACATTCCAGAGCCAGGTCTTTAGTAATTTCCTGAAAGTCAGGAGGGAGGGGGCAGATCGGATCTCTAGTGGAAGGGAGTTCCAGAGCCGGGGAGCCACCACCAAGAAGGCCCTGTTTCTCGTCCCCACCAAGTGCAACTGCGAGGGTGGTGGGACCGAGAGCAGGGCCCTGCCCCGGAAGATCTTAATAGCCTTGATGGCTCATAGGGGAGAATCCATTCGGACAGGTAAACTGGGCCAGAGTCGTTTAGGGCTTTGTAGGACAAAGTCAGCACTTTGAATTGTGCTCGGAAGCTAATCGGCAGCCAGTGGAGCTGGCGTAACAGAGGGGTTGTATGCTCCCTGTACCCAGCCCCCGTTAGAAATCTGGCTGCCGAGCGTTGGACTAGCTGCAGCTTCTGGGCAGTCTTCAGAGGCAGCCCCAAGTAGAGAGCGTTGCAGTAATCTAAGCGGGATGTAACCAAGGCATGGACCACGGCGTGGTCACAAAACATACAAAGTAAAAAAACAACACAATCATAAGATTAACAAAACAAAACATAAGCATAAAAATTGTCGCCATAACACACATATATTAAAAGTAATCCTGCCTGTTCCGGGCTATTTAAAAATTTAAAAAGGCCGGGCCAAGATTTGTGCAAGCCCAAGAATTCTAGGGGCCGCGGGAATTAAGTGCAATGCTATGGCAGGCAACAATAATATTAGATATGGGTCTGTGGCTGTTCATTCCAGGGCTGATTATAGGAAATGATCTGGGTAATTGGTAGGAAGAATAAGGCCGTATTCGACAATGTGTGGGTCTGAGTTAGAACTGGTCCTTTTCAAAGGCTTGTTGAAATCACCAGGTCTTCAAGCTCTTATGAAAGGAGGGGAGGGATGGGGCCTGTCTTATTTCCCTTGGAAGAGCGTTCCAAAGGTGTGGGGGGGGGGGATACCACTGAGAAGGCCCTCTCTCTCGTCCCCACCAACCGTGCTAGAGACAGTAGAGGGAGCGAGAGGAGAGCCTCCCCGGAAGATCTCTACGAAAGCCAGCCTGGTGTAGTGGTTTGGGCATTGTATTATGACTCTGGCTCCAGTATTCAAATCCTTGTGCAGTTATGGATGATCTTGGGCAAATCACAGCCTTCGGGGAAAGGAAAGGCAAACCCATAAACACATTTTGGTAAGAAAACCCCAAAAGCAAAGATACAGAATGGGGGACGCGTGGCTCGAAAGCAGTACGTGTGAAAAAGATCTTGGAGTCCTTGTGGACAACAAGTCAAACATGAGCCAACAATGTGATGCAGCAGCAAAAAAGGCCAATGGGATTTTGGCCTGCATCAATAGGAGCATAGTGTCTAGATCCAGGGAAGTCATGCTACCTCGCTATTCTGCCTTGGTTAGACCACACCTGGAATATTGTGTCCAATTCTGGGCACCACAATTGAAGAGAGATATTGATAAGCTGGGATGTGTCTAGAGGAGGGCGACTCAAATGATCAAGGGTCTGGAGAACAAGCCCTATGAGGAGCGGCTTAAAAAGCTGGGCATGTTTAGCCTGAAGAAGAGAAGGCTGAGAGGATATATTATAGCCATGTATAAATACTTGAGAGGAAGTCACAGGGAGGAGGGAGCAAGCTTGTTATCTGCTGCCCTGGAGACTAGGACGCGAAACAATGGCTTCAAACTACAAGAAAGGAGATTCCATCTGAACATGAGGACGACCTTCCTGACTGTGAGAGCCGTTCAGCAGCGGAACTCTCTGCCCCGGAGTGTGGTGGAGGCTCCTTCTTTGGAAGCTTTTAAACAGAGGCTGGATGGCCATCTGTTGGGGTGCTTTGAATGCAATTTTCCTGCTTCTTGGCAGGGGGTTGGACTGGATGGCTTATGAGGTCTCTTCCAACTCTATGATTCTATGATTCTAATGGCTTTGCCTTAGGGTTGGAAATTACTTGAAGGCACGCAATAACAAACTATTCGGATGAGTATGCTCGAGTGATGTGAGTGTTGGATTAGGAATAGCATAGAGACACAAAGAAGGTGGCTGAAAAAGAGGGAGAAATGGGATGGCATGGGAAGAGAAAAGAGAGTGGAGAAGAAGAGTCACAGAGTGGCAGAAAGAAATAGAATAACAAATGGTGGCTCTGTCTACTTTTACGTTTTGTTCCAGCCAACATTGCCTCCACCAACTCCTAATTCTGTGGTATACTACCATCAGATTACTGTCCTAGACACGAAAAGGTTTTAATGACCTTGTATTAAGGATACGATGTCAGCCACAGAGAGTTTTGTACAGAATAATGGAACTAAATGGGATTTCTATTCTATGTTGGTTGCTTTCAAGGCTAAGGACAACTATTGGCCAGTGTCCAACCTTCCATTTCTGAGCAAGGTTCGAGAGAATGTGTTGGTCTCCCAACTGCATGGATTTCTGGATAAAACAGATTACCTATATCCATTTCAATCTGGTTTCAGGCCTGGCTATGGAACAGACAGCTTTGGTTGTCTTGGTGGATGAGCTATGAAGAGAGCTAGAAAGGGGGAGTGTGTCCCTGTTGGTTCTCCTGGCTTTCAATACCATTGATCATGGTATCCTTCTGGATCATCTCACCGGGATGGGACTGGGAGGCACTGTCTTACAGTGGTTCCAGTCTTTCCTGAAGAGCCATACCCAGAAGGTGGTGCTGGGGAACTCCTGTTTGAACCCCTGGCCATTGATCTGCAGGGTTCCTCGGGGTTCTATTTTGTCCCCCTTGCTGTTTAACATATACATTAAACCACTGGGAGAGGTCATCCAGAGTTTTGGAGTATGGTCCCACTTAAATGCAGATGACATCCAGCTCTACTACTCCTTTCCACCTAATGCCAAGGAAGCTGTCCTGAACTTAAACCAGTGCCTACCTTCAGTAATGGATTGAATGATGGCAAACAAATTGAAACTTAATCCTGACAAGACAGAAGTTCTTCTGGTCTGTTGGAAGGCAGACCAGAGAACAGGGATTCAGTCTGTGCTGGATGGGATCACATTCTCCTGAAGACATAGGTTCGCAGTTTGGAGGTCCTCCTGGACTCGGCATTGTACCTGGAGGCCCATGTATAGATGATGGCCAGGAGGGCCTTTGCACAATTAAAAACTAGCCTCCCAACTGCTACCATTCCTTGAGGTTTAAATGACTGCTAATAGTGCCTCACCAGGGGAGCCAATGTGATTCAATGGTTTGAATAGGAAACCAGGGTTTATATCACTCATCAACCATGGAAACTTACTGAGTGATCCTGGGTAAGTCACACATCAGAGGAAGAGAATGACAAGTCCCCCCCCCCCCAACAAATTTTGCCAAGAAAACCTTGTGAAGGGTTCAACTGAAGGTTGCTGTAAATCAGAAATGACATAGAAGAAGAAGAACTTTATTTTTCTACCCTGCCTCCATCTCCCAGGAGGGACTCGGGGTGGTTTACATGGGGCAAAGCCCAAAGCAAAATACAATTAAAAGCAAAGCAATAACAAATTAAAAAAGCAAAAACAGCATAAATCAACATAAACATCATAACAGTAATAGCAAGCATCAAAAGCAACAGCAGGTTAATTTTGGAGGGTGGGCGACGAGGACCACTAAGCAAGCTGGTTAAAGGATAAGGTGGTTCAATAACATGGATAGCAATGTATAATAGCATAGGAAATAGCATGGAAACAGAGCAATTTGACAGGATCAATTCAACTTAACCGAAGGCTATATATAGTAATGTAACATAGGAATCAGTTCAAGATATAAGTCATTTATCGTAGGAGTCGAATGCACAACCAAACTTCCACAACTTTAATTCCTTATGGAATGTGGGTAGGGAGGGTGCCAGCCTAATCTCCCTGGGGAGGGAGTTCCAGAGACGAGGGGTCACCACCGAGAATGCTCTCTCCCTTGTCCCCACCAACCGCACCTGGGATGAGGGCAGGAGCGAGAGAAGAGCATCCCCTGAAGATCTTAAGGATTGTGTGGGCTCATAGGGGAGGAGGCGGTCGCGCAGGTAGGCAGGCCCTGAACCATTTAGAGCTTTATAGGTAATAACCTGCACCTTGAATTGGGACTGAAAACTTATTGGCAGCCAGTGGAGCTGTTTAAACAGGGGGGTTGTCCACTCCCTGTAACTTGCTCCAGTTAACAATCTGGCTGCCGACCTTTGCACCAGCTGTAGTTTCCGAACAATCATCAAGGGCAGCCCTACGTAGAGTGCATTACAGTAGTCCAATCTTGAGGTAACTAAGGCATGGACCACCATGGGTCAAGTCAGACTTCTTGAGGTATGGTCGTAGCTGACGCACAAGTTTTAGCCGTGCAAAGGCCCTCCTGGTCACCGCCAACACCTGAGCATCAAGCGCTGAATCCAGGAGGACTCCCAAACTGCGAACCTGTGTCTTCAGGGGCAGTGTAACCCCGTCAAACACAGGTTGCCACCCTATACCCCACAAACAACATCCATTATACAACGGACAATCCGTAAAATTGTGCTGCTGAGTTACCAATAATTGCATATATT
>NW_026847882.1:29613258-29635122 GCF_025583915.1 Anolis sagrei ordinatus
ATCAAATGCATGGAGTGTGTCCCTGTTAGTTCTGCTGGACCTCTCAGCGGCCTTCGATACCGTCGATCACAGTATCCTTCTGGGGCGCCTCATGGACATGGGGTTCGGAGGCACTGCTCTGCGGTGGTTTCGATCCTTCCTTGAGGGACGGACCCAGAAGGTGTTATTGGGTGACACCTGTTCGGCCCCCCAACCGTTGTTGTGTGGAGTCCCACAGGGTTCAATCTTGTCCCCGATGTTATTTAACATCTACATGAAGCCGCTGGGAGAGATCATTCGGAGTTTCGGAATGAGATGTTATCTCTATGCAGATGATGTCCAAATCTGTCACTCCTTTCCACCTGTCACCAAGGAGGCTGTCCAGACCTTGAACCGGTGCTTGGCCGCTGTGTCGGACTGGATGAGAGCTAACAAATTGAAATTGAATCCAGACAAGACAGAGGTCCTACTGGTCAGTCGTAAGGCCGAACAGGGCATAGGGTTACAGCCTGTGTTAGACGGGGTTACACTCCCCCTGAAGACGCAGGTTTGCAGCTTGGGAGTGATCCTGGACTCATCGCTGAGCCTGGAACCCCAGGTCTCAGCGGTGGTCGGGAGAGCTTTCGCACAATTAAAACTTGTGCGCCAGCTGCGCCCGTACCTTGGGAAGTCAGATCTGGCCACGGTGGTCCACGCTCTTGTCACATCCCGGCTGGATTACTGCAACGCACTCTACGTGGGGTTGCCTTTGAAGACTGCTCGGAAACTACAACTAGTCCAGCGAGAAGCAGCCAGATTGCTCACCGGAGCGACATACAGGGAGCATACAACCCCCCTGTTGCGTCAGCTCCACTGGCTGCCGATCCAATTCCGAGCACAATTCAAAGTGCTGGTTTTGACCTACAAAACCCTATACGGTTCTGGCCCAGTGTATTTGTCCGAACGGATCTCCCTCTACATCCCACCTCGAAGTTTAAGATCTTCTGGGGAGGCCCTGCTCTCGACCCCGCCACTGTCACAAGTGAGGCTGGCGGGGACGAGGAGCAGGGCCTTCTCAGTGGTGGCCCACCTGTGGAACTCACTCCCCGGGGAGGTTAGATCAGCGACTTCCCTTCTGGCATTCAGGAAAAGATTGAAGACCTGGATCTGGGACCAAGCTTTTGGACAGTCTAGCAGTTAAAGGAAAGGATCTGATGATAGACAAGGACAAATGGAATGGAATGGATATATGGACTCTGAACCCTGAGCATGAGATTGTTTTTGTGATTTTATTATGTATTAATGTTTTTAATTAATTGTGAATTGTTTGTATTTGTACTGCTTGTGAATTGTCTTGGGCATCTAATTGTGCCCCCACTGTAAGCCGCCCTGAGTCCCCCCCGGGGTGAGAAGGGCAGGGTATAAGTAAATGAAATAAATAATAAATAAATAAATATATCCCATTCGGTCGACCAACTCACCTGGAGGACTGCAGTCTTGTCAGGATTCAGTTTCAACCTGTTTGCCCTCATCCGGCCCATCCCAGTGGCCAGGCACTGGTCCAGGACCCAAAGGGCTTCCTTGGATTATGGTGGAAGCACACAACAAAATGTTGTTTCCATCTGCCAAGCATTTTGAGGGGTTAAATTAAGATGAAATGAGAAAGAATTGGGAGATGAAGCTGCTTTGGTTTGGACGGATAAGTTCTGAATTTAGAAAGGTCCTCTCCATGAGTCACACATGTGCCCCTTTCCTTGCTAAAACCAGATCCCCAGCTCTGTAGTGGGGTAGTTCCATTTTTAGTCTCATTGAACTGCCAGGAATACTCCTGGTTTGGCTCTTTGTGCCATTTGCTTTGTGGCAGTTCCACTCCTTCTATAACCAACCTACACAGAGGTAGGAAATACAACAGACACTAGAACCTTTGTCAAGAGCTTTCATATAACAAGATGTTATGCAATGTTGTGGAGGCTCATGATAGTCAGATAAGTAAACACTTAGAATGAGAAAAGAGAAGGGAGAAAAGCAGGCACAGATGGAAGCAGAGGGAAAACAGTTCACAATATTATAAACAAAGGAAACAAACTGTGGGAAATGAACTAAGAGAGCACTTAGGGCAAGGAAATCTCTCCAGCAACACGCCAAAGAAGAGAGACAAAGATGCTACAGTGCCTTTAGACTTTAGTTTTACTGCCACAAGCTGTGCAGAGTCCATGAAGACTGCTCGTAATCTGCTTTTCCTCTTGGTCTTTCCACTGGGAATGACTGTTTGCATTCAACTGACCCCTGGACTCTTGTCTCTGCTTCCTTTCCGAAGAGGGTCTCCTTGGGATGCTTAGCCATCTGGCTGTTTGCTACATTGGAGCATCAATGGGAATTCAGTGTACTCATGTTCTCTCCCTCCCTTTCTCCCTCCCTCTCCTTCCTGTGCAGATCTAGCCACTGTTTCTTCTGATGTTGTCAGCATTGCTCTTCTTCGTCTTTTCCAAATCCCTTTAAAAAGGCACCCTCCATCTTCTTGCTCTTGGATTCATCCTGACTCACACCTGATACAGCTGTTGAGACAGCTAGACCTTGCAAATTGTGTGCAGTCTGGAATGTTGCTCTGGAATAATAATAATAATAATAATAATAATAATAATAATAATATAATTTATTTATACCCCACCACCATCTCCCCAAAGGGGACTGGAAGCGGCTTACTGATGACCACAACTGCAACAGTATAGTTATGATTGTGATATACGGATTTCACAAAATTGGGAGGGATAGCCAATACTCCAGAATTCAAAACAATCTTAACAAATTAGAGAGATGGGCCAAAACTAACAAAATGAAGTTCAGCAGTGACAAATGCAAGAGACTCCACTTAGGCAGAAAAAAATGAAATGCAAAGATACAGAATGGGGGACGCATGGCTCGAGAGCAGTACGTGTGAAAAAGATCTTGGAGTCCTCGTGGACAACAAGTTAAGCATGAGCCAACAATGTGATTTTGGTCTGCATCAATAGGAGTATTATGTCTAGATCAGGGAAGTCATGCTTCCCATGCTCTATTCTGCCTTGGTTAGGCCACACCTGGAATATTGTGTCCAATTCTGGGCACCACAATTGAAGAGAGATATTGACAGGCTGGAAAGTGTCCAGAGGAGGGCAACTAAAATGATCAAGGGTCTGGAGAACAAGCCCTATGAGGAGCAGCTTAAAGAGCTGGGCATGTTTAGCCTGAAGAAGAGAAGGCTAAGAGGAGACATGATAGCCATGCATAAATATGTGAGAGGAAGTCATAGGGAGGAGGGAGCAATCTTGTTTTTTGCTGCCCTGGAGACCAGGATGCGGAGCAATGACTTCGAACTACAAGAATGGAGATTCCATCTGTACATGAGGAAGAACTTCCTGACTGTGAGAGCCGTTCAGCAGCGGAACTCTCTGCCCTGGAGTGTAGTAGAGGCTCTTTCTTTGGAGGTTTTTAAACAGAGGCTGGATGGCCATCTGTCGGGGGTGGTTTGAATGCAATTTTCCTGCTTCTTGGTAAGGGGTTGGACTGGATGGCCCATGAGATCTCTTCCAACTCTAGGATTCTCTGACTTTCCTCCAAAGAAGCTCTTCCCATTTTATTGTCACAACTAGTGTGCATACATGGCATTGTTCTGGTGTCATTGGGATCACTGCCCACTTACTTTCTTCCTTCTTCAGCTCTGAGAAGGCTTACCTCGCAATGTATTGTTGGAAGTTTTCATGGCTGGAATCACTGGGTGTTGTGAATTTTCCAGGCTGTATTACCATGTTCCAGAAACATTCGCACCTGATGTTTCCTGAATAGGAAAGTGGGGTTTAATGACCTTGCAGTTTCAAGGACAGGTTGCTTCTTGCTTGGAGGAATCCTTTGTTGGGAGGTGATCAGCTGGCCCTGATAGCAAGGCCATTAAATGCTAATCAAGGTGACCAATTCTACAAATATATAAACCTAACTTTCCTAGCTTCCAACAGACCTCACAACCTCTGAGGATGCTTGCCATAGATGCAGGTGAAACGTCAGGAGAGAATGCTTCCAGAACATGGCCATATAGCCCAGAAAATGTACATCAACCCAGTTACCACACAGCGTTTCCATGGGAACACTATGGCATTAGTGAGCAGATTCTTTTGGTGACTTTTCCCTTCCTCCCTCGATTCCCTTCATACACATACCACCTTTCTTTCCTAGTGACATCACAGGGGGCCACTTTACCCGGCAACAGCTAATCCTCACCTAGCAACAGTCAATCCAGTGACATCACAGAGGGCAAGTTCACTGAGTAGAAGCCTGTATGGTACAAACAGAGAGATACCTCTTCACATGTTACTGAACTGGAAATGGGTTCTCTTCTTTTTAGGATGAAAAGAATGAAATATAACAAATTTGCAGTGGCAAAGGGTAACTCAGATGGACACAGCCAGATTTAATAATTGTGGTTTTCTCTAACACTCTCTAACAGCTTCCAGATGCTCTAATAAATAGTCCCAGATGTGCTCCCAGGCACCAAGGACTGGGCTGAGCATCTACGCTGTGGACAGAGGAAGAATAACATCCTGCTTGTTTGTGGCACACATTTGGGCCTCTTCCTGCTCCAGGTGACCCACACAACAAGCAACTCTGTGTTTCTAAAAACCGAAGGAGAGAGAAAATGTATTTGAAGTTGCAATACTGCATACTTTCATCGGATGTTCCTAAAAGCCAGTACTAACCCTTTCATGCTGCCCGGCGATAGCAGATGTTGCTGTGGCTAAACAACATCAATGTGTGGTAAGGTGGCAAACATTTTGAATGAGAGATAACTCACAATTTTGGTGAGACCTTGGCAGTTTGCTTTTTATGTGAGCCTAATGGGAAAGGCAAAATTCTTGCTCTTCCTCTCTCGGCTGCATCAATGGAATGCAAACATATTTTACAGCTCAGTTTGCAGCAATTGAAGAAAGCTGAGGACAAAGGAGGAAGGCAGAAGGAGGAGAGAAAAACTTGGACTTTTAAAAATTAGTTGAAAACATAGAAAGGCAGAGGAGTAATAGGGACTATCTTTTTTCATATTGAGACAGTTGAAGGGTATGTTCCAGCTAAACATTTGATGATGATACTGCTCATCTCCCCATTATCAGGAATCGCAACAGTCTGATGAAGTTAGGCTGAGGGACTGACCCAAAGTCCCCTAATGGGTTTTGTGGCTGAATGGAAATTTTAAGCTGAATCTCCCTGATCTAAGACCCCATCTACACTAACCATTTAATGCAGTTCGAAACTTACTTAGGCGATCCCTCATTGTCCGAGTAGGATAGTCTTCCAGGATCAGTGTGCTGGTGGTGGGTCCGTAGGTGACTGTGGAGCCCTGTTTTGATCTGCATCTTCTTCCGCAGTGAGGGCATTGGTTTCCAGGTGGAAGGTGGTTCTGGTCAGGGTTGGCTTGACACGCCTTCCTCTTGGCACGTTTCTCTCTTTCACCCTCCATTCGATCCCTGTTCAAATTCTGCAGCACTGCTGGTCACAGCTGACCTCCAGCTGGAGCGCTCAAGGGCCAGGGATCCCCAGTTCTCAGTGTTTATGCCAGAGTTCTTAAGGTTGACTTTGAGCCCATCTTTAAATCTCTTATCCTGTCCTCCAACATTACGTTTTCTGTTCTTGAGATATGCAGGATTTTCAGGAGGCAGCGCTGATGGAATCGTTCCAGGAGTGGCAAGTGATGTCTGTAGACGGTCCACATCTTGCAGGCATATAGCAGGGTTGGGAGGACAATAGCTGTATAAACAAGCACCTTGGTATCCCTACGAATGTTCCAGTTCTCAAACACTCACTGCTTCATTCGGAAAAATGCTGCACTCGCAGAGCTCAGGCAGTGTTGTATTTCGATGTCAATGTTGACTTTGGTGGAGAGGTGTCTGCCAAGGTAACTGAATTGATCCACATTTTATAATGTTACACCATTAAACTGTATCTCTGGCATTGGAGAGCGATTGGCCGGTGACTGCTGGAAGAGGACTTTGGTTTTCCCGATGTTTAGTGACAGGCCGAGCTTCTCGTATGCTTCTGCGAAGGTGTTTAGAGTAGCTTGTAGGTCTTCTTCTGAATGCGCACAGATGACGTTGTCATCAGCATACTGGAGTTCTATAACAGATGTTCTATAACTACAACTCCCAAATGGCAAGGTCTATTTTCTCCAAACTCTACCAGTGTTCACATTTGGGCATATTGAGTATTTGTGCCAAGTCTGATCCATATCCATCATTGCTTGAGTCCACAGTGTTCTCTGGATGTAGGTGAACTACAACTCCAAAAACTCAAGGTCAATGTCCTCCAGAACTTCCCAGTATTTTCTCTTGGTCATGGGTATTCTGTGTGCCATGTTTGATTCAATTCCATCATTGATGGAGTTCAGAAGGCTTTTTGATTTAAGGTGAACTATAAATCCCAGCAACTTCAGCATTACCAAATGACAAAATCGATCACCCCCAATTCTACCAGTATTCGAATTTTGGGCATATCAGGTATTTGTGCTAAATTTGGTCCAGTGAATGAAAATACATCCTGCATATTTACATTATGACTCTTAACAGTAGCAAAATTACAGTTATGAAGTAGCAACGAAAATAACTGGAAAATAACTGGAAAATAAATGGTTGGAGGTCACCACAACATGAGGACATGTACTAAGGGGTCGTGGCATTAGGAAGGTTGAGAACCACTGCCTTAAATGGTTCACTTTGGGAGCCATTGCTGTTCAAAATTGCTGCCATCATGTCATCAAGCCACAGTTCAAAACTAGCTTCATACTGCAGCAGCCAGAAAACAAACTCCCCAAAATGCACAAATAAAGACCTTAATGTGCAATAGTGCTCTGTGATTGTGCAAATACCATCCAGACCACTGGTTTCAGGGTTTCCTATGTAATAATCTGCATAGCTGAAACCACTTCCTTCAAAACCAGATTGAAACTGCATTATATAATCAGTGCACATGGGAGTCTGAGTTCAACTTTGTAATCTGTATCTTTTTGCCCTATGAGAAAGCTTTCATTGAAGTGGCAATGAAGTCACTGGATCTCCCTATGACATGTTTAGAGAATATTTTGATTTATGCACTTCAGGTTTGTAAAATGGATTCTTCATTGTCTCTGGTGATTCATCTTTTTTTGCCATGAGATGTCAAAAACCACAAAAGGTTTTTTCTACTGAAATACTGCCACCTGGTGTCTGTTGTACTCTGGGAAGTCCTATTTGCTGAACTACTGTGGAGGCCAGACATCCCGAGTAGTGAGGTTGAATGGGCCTTAAGAAGCATTGCTAATAACAAGGCAGCAGGAGATGATGGAATCCTAGCTGAACTGTTCAAAATCTTGAAAGATGGTGCTTTCAAGGTGATGCATGCCATATACCAGCAGACTGGAAAAAAATCAACTTATATCCCCATACCAAAAAAGGGAAATGCTAAAGACTGCTCAAACTTCTGTACAGCGGCCCTTATTTCTCATGCCAGCAAGGTAATGCTCAAGATCCAGCAATACATGGAGAGAGAGTTGCCAGATGTACAAGCTGGCTTTAGAAAAGGCAGAGGAACGAGAAACCAAATTGCCAATATCCGCTGGATAATGGAGAAAGGCAGGGAGTTTCAGAAAAACATCTATTTTTGTTTTATTGACTATTCTAAAGCCTTTGACTGTGTGGATCATAATAAATTGTGGCAAGTTCTTGGTGGTATGGGGATACCAAATCACCTTATCTCTCTCCTGAAGAATCTGTATAAGGACAAAATAGCAACAGTAAGAACTGACCATGGAACAACAGACTGGTTCAAGATTGGGAAAGGCGTACGGCAGGGTTGTATACTCTCACCCAACCTATTCAACTTGTATGCAGAACACATCATGCAATGTGCGGGGCTTGACAAATGCAAGGCTGGGGTTAAAATTGCTGGAAGAAACATTAACAACCTTAGATGCAGATGATACCACTTTGATGGCCGAAAGCGAGGAGGAGCTGAGGAGCCTTCTGATCAAGGTGAAAGAAGAAAGTGCAAAAGCTGGGTTGCAGTTAAACATCAAAAAACCAAGATTATGGCAACAAGAATGATTGACAACTGGGAAATAGAGGGAGAAAATGTGGAGCGTGACAGACTTTGTATTTCTAGGTGCAAAGATTACTGCAGATGTAGACTACAGCCAGGAAATCGGGAGATGCTTACTTCTTGGGAGGAGAGCAATGGCCAATCTCAATAAAATAATGAAGAGTAGAGACATCACACTGGCAACAAAGATCTGCATAGTCAAAGCAATGGTATTCCCCATAGTCACCTATGGATGTGAGAGCTGGACCATAGGGAAGACTGAGTGAAGGAAGATAGATGCTTTTGAACTGTGGTGCTGGAGGAAAGTTCTGAGAGTGCCTTGGACTGGAGAAGATCCAACCAGTCCATACTTCAAAAAATAAAGCCTTCAGGAAATATAGCCAGTCTGCTCATTGGAGGGAAGGCTAATAGAGGCCAAGATGAAGTACTTTGGCCACATGATCATGATAAGAAAGGAAAGTTTGGGGAAGACAATGATGCTGGGGAATATGGAAGGAAAAAGGAAGAGGGGCCGACCAAGGGCAAGATGGATGGATGGTATCCTTGAAGTGACTGGCTTGACCTTGAAGGAGCTGGGGGTGGTGACGGCCGACAGGGAGCTCTGGCATGGGCTGGTCCATGAGGTCAGGAAGAGTCAGAAACGACTGAACTAATAAACAACAACAGCACTGTGGAGGCAAGAAAAAGGAGAAGTCTATGTTTGAAGTTATCAGGCCCTCAGTGGCACAATGGGTTAAACCGTTGTGCTGGCAGGACTGTTGACTGACAGGTTGGAGGTTCAAATCCAGGGAGGGAGCAGATGAGCTCCCTATGTCAGCTCCAGCTCCCCATTCAGGGACATGAGAGAAGCCTCCCACAAGGATGGTAAAACATCAAAACATCTTGGTGTCCCCTGAGCAATTCTCTCACACCAGATTCAGATTCTCAAGTTGCTCCTCACACACACACACACACACACACAAATCAGGTACCAATGAAGCAACTGCTTCAGAGAATTTGAGAATTTGACTCTTTTGTACTTTTTTTCCAATGTTAATATTTCAATGTGTAAATCACCCAGTGTGGCTGGACAGAATGATGGCGCACGAAGGCACTAAGTAAAACCAACAAATGCATTGCATAAGCACAATGACAAAGTAAAACAGTGTCCAAAGAAACTGTAAAGAATGGAATTGCTTTGGCTGGTTCACTGTGTACTGACTCTCTGGAACAGAATCTTCAGCAGTGACAAAGGAAGGTTGTGACTGGCAGGTTAGAAATAAGAGCTCAGGAAAGTTCCTTCCTTGGCTCGCAACTTCAAAATCCCCAAGCAGAATGCCAACTGCTGGGAGTTATAGCCCATTGTGATGCTAAAGTCTGCAGAAACTAAGCAAACAGCATCACCAAAGTGTTTATTACCCTGCACAAATATAGCACTTTAATGCCATAGCACTGCAATGGCTGAATCCTCAGGAATTTCAGGACTTGTCATTGGATTCTCAAACTTTGGTCCTTCGGGGTATCTAGGACTTCAACTCCCATCTTGGCCAACAGTTAGGAATTTTGGGAGCTGGTCCAAAATATCTGCAGGACCAAAATTTAAGAGCCATTGCACTAGAGTTTGCGGGCAACAAAAAATCTGTATGCTTCCCTAAAACACTAATATAAGGATTGCATAAGATGAAGCTATGGCAGTTTTAATGGAGCTGTAGTTATAGAAATACCTACTGTGAAAGAGCTCTACTGCTGAATCTAAACTGCCATATAATTTGATTTGTATCTACAGTAGGTAAAGCTAAAGGTTTTCTCCTGACATTAAGTCCAGTCATATCTGATTCTGGGGTGTGGTGCTCATCTCCATTTCTAAGCCAAAGAGCCAACGTTGTCCATAGACACCTCAAAGTTCTTGTGGCTGGCATGACTGCATGGAGCGCCGTTACCTTCCCACCAGAGCAGTACCTATTCATCTACTCACATTTGCATGTTTTCAAACTGCTAGGCTGGCAGAAGCTGGGGCCTTGGTGTTCTGTGGAAACAATATACACTATGGCCCCTGTGTCCACAGAGAATATGTTTCAGAATACATAGCAAATACTATTGAATTACTGACTTCTGATTAAAGTATACTGGCGGACATAGGAATTGATTGGAGAGGACACCTTTATAGAGATTGCTAGGTCCTCCAGTGGAATATATGGTCATTGTCCAGCAGAATAGCACAGAATTGCCCTTCTTCAGGCTAAACATGCCCAGCTCCTTAAGCCGCTCCTCATAGGGCTTGTTCTCTATTTTAAACAAGAAGGTTTTAAGGGAGAGTAGATGGGCAATTGCAACTTCAAAGGAACAACCATCCTCTGCTAACCAATATATTTTTGTAGTGGGATATCTTTATCCTTGACTGGTTCTTCAGTTTAACAGCTGAGTTCCCTGTGTGCCATTACATTAATGCTTGTGAATATTACTTGTTCAAAGGGTTGACTTCTAACAAGCTCATGCTTTTTTTGACTAGTGGTTTTCAAAAGGTGGTCTCTACATGGTCATGGAGATTCACATTCGCCAAACGGATGTGACATCATTTTTACCTTTTCAATAAGTTTATGGTGCAGTTAATTCCAATAGGCTATGGAATTTCCAATACTCCAGTGATTAGTAAACCTTCTAGTCAGAAGTGGGAATTGTTTAGTCCTCCAGACATTGTTAAACTGCAATTCACAAAATGGCTGGGGTTACTGGCAATTGTACTGCAACTACAGTTGAGAGATTGCCTGATTCCTGTCCCAGCTCTGGCTCATTATATATTTGGAAATGAACAAAATGACTGCAAAAGGACTCAAGCCTGATAGGATCTCAAAGTCACAGAGTAAGCTCTGCATGCTATGAATCCACACTACTCCAGATACTAGAGTATGCATAACAATATGTTCCCGGAGAACAGGTTCAGAAGGGTTATGTGGCGTGCTGATGAATCATTCTTGTGTGTGCATTTATAGTGAATGGTATTTCTATAAAAGAGTCGATTCAATCAACTTGTGACACTAAAAGGGGACTCAGGGTACATGGTGACCCTGTCTAATCTCAGCTGAACACAAAGCAAGGTTGAAAATGCTGCTGGATAATTTTTTTAAGGCGGATAATCTGAATACAAAACTGTATGGTATGGTTATTTGGTGTTGGATCAGCAGAGGGAGCTATGACTCTATGCTCAGCTTCAGATTCTGTCAAAGAAGAGCTGCTGGAATTTGTAGTGCTTTCTCCAAACAAGAAACAGGGATCTAGAAATTCAAACAGTATTTTCTGCACAAAGACGGAAAGGTGCTTTATACCAGATCAAACCAGTTGAACATCTGGAATACTGTGCACTCCGGGGTTGGGCAGAACATTGATCAAGATCTACTGATAGTCTACCTGCCAATTTTCCTTATCAATCAAGAATCCTTATTGATCAAGAATAGCTTGAGGCAGTGATGGTGAAAACCGTGAGAGATTTTTGCTGTGTGCAAAAGAACTGCTGTCTCTTTTTGAGAACTAACTGCTTTACTTGAGTCTAATGTGCCATTGAATCTAATGCACACCTCAATTTTCAAAATGCTGAAACCAAAAAAGTATTTGCTGGCGAATGTAATAAGCAGCAGCAAATGATGCACTTTTTGTAATTTAACCAAAAAAGAGGTGAATTATAGTTGCTGTTTACAATTCTGTCTTTTAAAATGAAAGTGTTAGAATACCAAAGCTTCCAGAAACTGAAAATAAAACGTTGGAGTGTATCTATATTGTAGAATGAAGCCACTTTAACTGTCCTGGCTCAATGCTATGAAATCATGTAGTTTTGCAGGAGCCCCCAGTGGTGCAACGGGTTACACCCTTGTGCCAGCAGGACCGCTGACCAGTAGGGGATTGCTGACCAACAGGGTGGTGGTTCGAACCCGGGGAGTGGGGTGAGCTCCCGTCTCAACTCCAGCTTCCCATGCAGGGACATGAGAGGAGTCTCTCACAGGATAGTAAAACATTATACATCCAGGCTTCCCTTGGGCAATGTCCTTGCAGATGGCCAATTCTCTCACACTGGAAGCGACTTGCAGTTTCTCAAGTCACTCCTGATATGAAAAAAATGTAATTGAGCTTTCTCTTCCAAAGAATGTTGATGCCTCGCCAAACTACAAATCCCAGGATTGCATAGCATTGAGCCGCGGCAATTAAATTTGAGTTGATTTGCCTCAAAGAGGAGCTCCAGATGCAGCTCCTGAAGCAGCTTCCCCTTTGGCTTTAACTCAGCACTAAGATGACCATATGACATGGATCTAATGTGCACCCTAATTTTGGCAAGGAGCGCAGCGGGTTAAAGCGCTGAGCTGCTGAGCTTGTTGACTGAAAGGTCGCAGGTTCGATTCTGGGGAGCGGCATGAGCTTCCGCTGTCAACCTCAGCTTCTGCCAACCTAGCAATTCAAAAACATGCAAATGTGAGTAGATCAATAGGGACCACTTCTGTGGGAAGGTTGCGGCACTCCATGCAGTCATGCAGGCCACATGACCTTGAAGGTGTCTATGGACAACGCTGGCTCTTTGGCTTAGAAATTGAGATGAGCACCACACCCCAGAGTCGGACAGGACTGGACTTAATGTCAGGGGACAACCTTTACCTTTTACCTAATTTTAGCCAAAAAATGTGAGCATTAGATTGGAATAAATAAGACCACATTTAAATGCATTTAAATATTTTGAAGTGAATGTTTCCAATTATTTTAATATTGTTGATGGTTTAATTCTATTCTAATGTTATTGTTTTGTATTTTTAAGTGCATTATAATCATTTTAATTTCCAAGTCATTTTGGATTCTGGATTTGGAAGAAAAGGCAGGATGGTAAATATAAAGCAAAGGGATAGAGTGAAAGTAAACCTCACAAAAGAATAAGCTAGTGCAAGTAAGAAAAGGGTGCTGACATGGGTAGGTGGGTTCTCTTATATTTGCTTCTTTTATATTTGCAGAAGAAGTGACAGCCACCTAACGGATAGTTAGGAGCTGTGGTGGCGCAATGGGTTAAACCCTTGTTATGGCTGAACTGCTGATCTGAACGTTGGTAGTTCGAATCCATGAGATGGGGTGAGCCCCTATCTGTTAGCTCCAGCTTCCCATGTGGCGACATGAGAGAAGCTTCCCACAGGATGGTGTGGTGAAGTGTGAATTTTAACCTTCAGTCATGTATAATTATAGGTAGGTGTTTAAAGAGGTAAATATTTAAAATAGCATAACTGGGGGAATGGTAGCCAGCTCAGCTCATGATGGGTTGCCATGGTAAAAGGGGAGGAGCCAACTGCCACTTGGCAAGAGCAGGCATTTTAAATAGGCAGTCTGTGGTCAGAGAACTGTAGGGAAAGCTTGTTCTACTGTGTTGAGAACCAGGAAGGTTTAGGCTTTTAGTCTGTGTGATTTAGATTAGTAGTTAGGGTTTGAAAAAAAGGGAAGAGAACCCCAGTAAGAATCTTTACTGTAACAGAGATAACAGAGGGAAAAAATAGGCTAGTACCTGGAGTGATCTGTTAAGGAAAGAAACACATTTTAAAGGAAATAAGTTTAAGACCTGTCTAGTGGAAAGAACAGTCCTCTTCAGAGTTGTTTTATGAAAAGTTATAAATTTAACCACTAAAGGAATGTACCTCTAGGAGTTAAGAAACATTGAAACCATTAAGCTTCTATACTTCAATAAACTTATTCTAGTTTCTCTTAAATCCAAGCCTTTGTTTCGTATACTTTCAAGTCAAGCTGTGCTACACATCAAACGAAGATAAACAAAATATTACAGGCTAGTGGCTGTGTTAACGAATTTGTAAATTCATTACAAATTGTAGGAGACTGACAAATTAGTACTGTCCCTACAACTGGTGGCGTCATTACAGATGGTAACACATCCAGGCGTCCCCTGGGCAACATCTCTGCAGACAGCCAAGTTTCTCACACCAGAAATGACTCGGAGTTCCTCAAGTCACTTCTGACACAATAAAAAAAAAACTGGAAAGTTATGCCAACCAGTTTATGCTCCAACACCTGTTTTCCCCCCCTCCTTCTCTCTCTCTGTGCTGAAGCAATCTACACAGAAGCTTCTCACCTTCAGTGTAATGGAAACATTTACTAATGAATGGGCTCCTCATTACAACCATTACAAGGAAGTGCTTAATTTGCAATAGCCACCAGATAACTGGGTTTAATTAATAAATCTGGCTGGCGTCTCCTAAACCACGGGGAAGGATTAAGGGAGTTAATGCATCTGTCTGATGGACTTTTATGGAAGAATGTTGCTGCCTGCCTCGAAACATGAAAAACCAACCGCTCCCCATCCTGTCCCTTGCAAATGGGGCAGTTGGGGGGCAGACAGGGGAGTCAATGGGTTACAACAACACAGGATGTCCTTCTGGATGTTTGAACTTGGGTTGGCATGTAGAGATGAGAAAGACTGAGGAAGTATAGGATTCTGCATCTCTTTACTAGGGTCAGGGATTTGGGGCATTGCCATTTCTTTATTTACAATATTTATACCCCACTCTTCAGCCACAGAGGTTCTCATAGCAGCTTTCAAATCATTATTTCACCCTCAAGCTTACAGTCTAAATAGGATGCAACAGAAAACAAAAAGGGAATAGGTTCTCAACCTTCCAAATGCCGTGACCCCTTAATAGAGTTCCTCAGTTTGTGTTGACCCCCAACCATAACATTATTTTCATTGCTACTTCATAACTGTGATTTTGCTACTGTTCTGAATCGTAATGTCAGTATCTGATATGCAGGATGGATTATCATTCACTGGACCAAATTGGGCACAAATAATGATACATCCAAATTTGGGAGTTGTAGTTGCTGGGATTTATAGTTCACCTACCACCAAAGAGCATTCTGAACTCCACCAATGATGGAATTGAACCAAACTTGGTACACAGAACTCCTATGACCAACAGAAAAGACTAGAAGGCTTTGGTGGGCATTGACCTTGAGTTTTGGAGTTGTAGTTCACTTCATCCAGAGAGCACTGTGGACTCAAACAATGATGCATCTGGACCAAACTTGGCACATATACTCAATATGCCCAAATGTGAACATTGATGGAATTTAGGAAAAATAGACCTTGACATTTGGGAGTTGTAGTTGCTGGGATTTATAGTTCACCTACAATCAAAGAGCATTTGGTACTCCAACAATGATGGAATTGAACCAATCTTGGCACACATGACTCCCATGAGCAACAGAAAATACTGGAACAGTTTGGTGGGCATTGACCTTGAGTTTGGGAGTTGTAGTTCACCTACATCCAGAGAGCACTGTGGACTCAGACAATGATGGATCTGGAGCAAACTTGGCACAAATACTCAATATGAACAAACGTGAACACTGGTGGAGTTTGGGAAAAACAGGCCTTGGCATTTGGGAGTTGTAGTTGCTGGGATTTATAGTTCACCTATAATCAAAGATTATTCTGAACCATACCAACAATAGAATTGGACCAAACTTCCCATACAGAATCCCCATGACCAACAGAAAATACTGTGTTTTCTGATGGTCTTTGGTGATCCCTCTGACGCCCCCTCACGACCCCCCCAGCAGTCCCAACCCCCAGGTTGAGAAACACTGGAATAGAGATTAAGTCTACTAGACACTGCAGTTTTTAGGTACAGACTATTAGATTATTTCATTTTTACTGAATTTTTCAAATAGTGTTCATTGTAAACCTTCCTGAAAACAGTTCCTCAACACAAGCACTTTGTATCATTCTCAACTACTGTTTTATCACATCTCATATTTGACTTTCAATCAGAAAGAAGAAAATGTAGATACCCTTCCATAAAAATGACTATTACGATTTGAATCCTCCTCCAATGTATTTATGACTGCAACACTTTTCCACTGTGAAAAGGGAAAGTAGCCCTTCACCCACATTTATATTATTTTTGGTTAGTGTTCTAGCAAATGCATGTCAAGGCACATATTTGCATACAGATTATTTCTGAAATGCGATGATTAATTAACAGCAATTGAGTGAGAGTTAGTGTATAAGAGAGCAGATTATGCAAAACTGCAATACACCCATAAACATACTCTTTGTCATCATTAACTTTTCACACGCCCAGTTCACACAACAATTGCATGCAGGCCTAACTGTAGGAGGGACTGGACCCAATAGGAAGCTTGCAGCTCTTTTGGTTTTCCAAATTGGGAGATCGTGCGATGTATTGGAAAGTATTGGATTGGCACTGGGAGTATTGAAGTGAAGTTTCTCTTGAGCTATAAAACTCACTGGGTGACCTTGGGCCAATAATTATACCAATAATAATAACACACATTTTTTTCCTGCTCAGTTCTGCTAGGCTTCTTGGAATAGAGGTCATAGTCAAGAGTCACAAGATGACACAACCTATAGATCTATTGTCTTTTTAGATCTTTGTAAGAAAAAAACAACAACAGCCTTCCTTTCTGATTTGAATTTATACTCTGGTAGTCCTTCTTGGGAATTGAACAAGGAAATATGGCAAAATCAGAGCTTTCATTAATCGACCAGCAAACTAAAGGTCTTTTCTGTTCATTAGTACATCTATATATATATAAATGCTCTGTGCATAATGAGTACCTTAAAAACAAAAGAACCAATGAACGAGATCACACCAAATTTGGCAACAAAACATATCACAACACAAGGAGTGACCATCACTCAAAAAATTATGATTTTGTCATTTGGGAGTTGTAGTTGCTGGGATTTATAGTTCACCTACAATCAAAGAGCATTCTGAACTCCCATCAATGATGGAATTGAACCAAACTTGGCACACAGAACTCCCCTGACCAACAGGAAATATTGGAAGGGTTTGGTGGGCATTGATCTTGAATTTGGGAGTTGTAGTTTACCTACATCCAGAGAACACTGCGGACTCAAACAATGATGGATCTGGACCGAACTTGGCACAAGCACTCAATACACCCAAATATGAACACAGATGGAGTTTGGGGAAAATAGACCTTGACATTTGGGAATTGTAGTCACTGGAATTCACAGTTCACCTACAATCAAAGAGCATTCTGTACCCCACAAATGACATTATTGGGGCAAACTTCCCACACAGAACCCCCATGACCAACAGAAAATACTTAAGGCCATCCAATACAACTCCCTTCATCAGGGCAAGAAAATGTAATCAAAGTCCTCCTGACAAATAGCCGTTCCAGCCATAGATATAGATATAGATAGATAGATAGATAGATAGATGATAGATAGATAGATAGATAGATAGATAGGCACATAGGTACATAGGTACATAGGTAGGTAGATAGATAGATATGATTCACACACAGAGATATAGTATCATAGATTTGAAAGGGACCCTTAAAGAAGGACAATGATATGTTGCCTGTTCCAGGGTGGGCAAACCAGACACTCTCCACATCAACACTGACAAAGAAACAGCAAGAAATACTGTTTACTCACAAGCATAATTATATATATTAGAAACCAACACTTTCTCATTACTTTATTTTCCAGATCAACAGACTGGGTCACAGCAACGCCTGGCAGGGGACAGCTAGTATTGAATATAAATAACGCCACTGACCATACCAAGCCAAATTTAAGGAGTACTTTTCTGGATGATTCACCCTTTGCTCATGGCATCATCATCATCATCATCATCACACCATGTAACAAAATTTGAAAACCAATTTTGTTCCTGGTTAGAAAACGTTATTTGTGTTTAATTATGTGGTACTTATTAGGCATGTGCAATCCATGGTTCTAAATGGTTCTAAAGTACTTACAAAGCTAAAGATCTGGTTCTGTAAACTAGGGGGTGCTGGTGCTTTGCTTCTACAGTGTTGCTAAAGTACTGGCTGTGAAAATTTCAGAACTCTAACAAAACTTTCAAAATTTCATTATTATTTCATTATTGGTGATTTTTATGACAGAATCTATTAGGAACTGCCATTTATAATGAAATTTTGAAAGTTGTGTTAGAGTTCTGAAAGTTTCACCCCCAGAACTTTAGCAACACTGTAGAAGCAAAGCACCAGCGCCCCCTAGTTTTCACCATCAGAACTTTAGTTGTGTAAGTACCATTTAGAACCATGGATTGCACATGCCTAGTATCATATATATTTGAGTATAAGCTGACCCGAATATAAGCTGAGGCACCTAATTTTACCACAAAAATTCTGGGAAAACAGATTGATTCGAGTATAAGCCGAGCGTGGAAATGCAGCAGTTACTGGTAAATTTCAAAATAAAAAGAGACACCAATAAAATTACATTAATTGAGGCATCAGTAGGTTAAATGTTTTCAAATATTTACATAAAACTGTAATTTAAGATATGACTGTCCAACTCTGATTAAACCATGTTTCTAACCTTCTTCAGTGTAAATGTGCTTACATATCCTTCCAATAATAATAGAGTAAAATAATAAATGTAATAATAATAATAATAATAATAGAGCAAATTAATAGAAATGTAATAATAACAGTATTAATAGAGTAAAATAATAAATGTAATAACAAAAATAATAGAGTAAAATGATAAATGTAAAAAAAATAATAGAGTAAAATAATAAATGTAATAATAATAATAATAGAGCAAATTAATAGAAATGTAATAATAACAGTATTAATAAAGTAAAATAATAAATGTAATAACAAAAATAATAGAGTAAAATAATAAATGTAACAGCAACAACAACAGAGTAAAATAATAAATAACCTTGACTTGAGTATAAGCCGAGGGGGACTTTTTCAGCCTTAAAAAAGGACTGAAAACTAGGCTTATACTTGAGTATATACAATACTTTGAAAGTAGCTGTTATACTCCAGAAACTTCATTTTTGTGGCTGTCACAAATTATGTTGAATTAGTTGAGACTCGATTAGCTATTAATTGAAAAACTAGAGAAAAAAGTGCTGCAGGATTTCCCACAAAACAAGTTTTTGCAGTTTAATAATTTTTTTTCTATTTTATAATGTGAGAACTAGTTTAGAAATGACATTTCTAACCCAGGAACAAAAAATGTATCACATTGTGTTGTTATTGTTGTTGTTTACAGCAAGTGACTCCACACTGTGACATGGCAATATTTTTTCTACCAAAAAAATCCAACAGCCACCCCTTGCATCCTTTCAAACCCAAGAATTTTTCCCTTTTGGTTTATTCTAATTATTCTGCAATATCTTTGTGTAGAAGCACACTTGTGTGCATGCAAAAGAGACTGGTGGAGAAGAGATGGGGAGAGTATAACATCTTGGAAAACAGTCTGGAAATAGGCACTCCAGACAGAACTGGCAGTTGCATAGCAACATTGAATTGTCGGGGTAACCAAGAAAGCCATTTTTCAAGATGAATGCTCTGAGTCTTGTAAGACGTCATCTCCCACTACCATTTAGTTATGTAAATACTTCTGTCCCTTCTTTCTGAAGATGTCTGGGTAGCATACAAAAAAAACCCAAACATGATGATGATGATAATAATTTTAATAATTTTATTTCTTACCCGCCTCTCCTCATGACTCGAGGTGGGTTATGACATTGTTAAAACACACAAATTATTATAAAACATTCCATAAAATACACATATTAAAACATATTACTTTAAATCCAATTGTAAAAAACCCTAAAAACCCCAAAAAGGTAAAAACAGTTGAAATGCAGAAGGATTGAAAGATTAGAGGAAATGAGCCAGGGCCGTAGCCAGAAAAAAATTTCAGGAGGAGTTGAAATTTTCAGGGGGGAAGTGTTTGAATTTTTTTTTCGGGGAGGGTTGAAAATTTCGGGGGGGGGGGTTGAAACCTGCCTCCTAGCTCACGCTGAAGCAAAGAGCACAGCAGAGGGCAGAGCAGCCTTCAATAGCCTGCAGCTCCGCCCCTGTCAACCACCTCCACCAAGTCTGGCCTCCTTAATGAGAGCATTCAACACCCCCCCCCAACTTGGTTGCTTCACTACATCGGCTATTGCTGCAAGTAATGACAGTGTGAATAAATTGTCAATATTTGCCTTGAGATAGTGCTTGCAGTTCTGGAGGGATTCTTAATTTTTTGCATCTCATAGACTTAGCATGGGGATTTGGTTAACCAGTTACAATTCAAGAGTAAACCAGGATTTTTTAAAAATCTGAAACATTTCGGGGGGGGGTTGAACCCCTAACCCCCCCCCCTCGCTACAGGCCTGAAATGAGCTATCATAGCCCTTGGTGGCACAGTGGGTTAAACCCCTGTGCCAACAGGTTGCAAGTTCTGCCTGTGCAGAGTTTCTGGAGCAATGGACCTGAAGAAGGTCTGGAGAACAAGGGCGACTAAAATGATCAAGGGTCTGGAGAACAAGCCCTACGAGGAGCGGCTTAGGGAACTGGGCATGTTTAGCCTGAAGAAGAGAAGGCTGAGAGGAGATATGATAGCCATGTATAAATATGTGAGAGGAAGCCACAGGGAGGAGGGAGCAAGCTTATTTTCTGCTTCCTTGGAGACTAGGACGCGGAACAATGGCTTCAAACTACAAGAAAGGAGATTCCATCTGAACATGAGGAAGAACTTCCTGACTGTGAGAACTCTCTGCCCCGGAGTGTGGTGGAGGCTCCTTCTTTGGAAGCTTTTAAACAGAGGCTGGATGGCCATCTGTCAGGGGTGATTTGAATGCAATATTCCTGCTTCTTGGCAGAGGGTTGGACTGGATGGCCCATGAGGTCTCTTCCAACTCTTTGATTCTATGATTCTATGATTCTAAGGCTTCATAAGACCTGGCATTTTAAAATACTATCTGGTGCTTTCCTGAAAAGCGACCATCATCTCTACCACCTTTGAAACCATGGTTCAGTCCAGTCTACAGGTTCAAGGAAAATTGAACCTGTAGATTGTTGAAAACAGAGGTGAATGGAAAAGTAAAAGTAAAAAGGCCAAAGGGCAGCATTGGAGGCGGGTCTTCACCAAAGTGGGGCTTAGGCAGTTGTTGAGTGCAATTCTCCCAGGGTGAGCTCAGCCTAATGCAGGGAAAGCTCCTGGGCTTAACCAATGGCACCAAGGCTCAAATCAGAGTCTTTACATCTACATGTGTTTTTAATTTCCTAATTATTCTCAGTGACAATTGAATTACTTGTCTTCTCACTGGGCATGAACATTCTTTCTCGGGAAGATCATGGAGGGGGAAGAGACAAGTCAAATGGAAATGAGGTGGAACAAATTTGGGATGAGAAGGCAAGGTTTTTTTCTTTCAGCACAAGTCATATTAATTAAAAGTAGAGTCTACTCACTTGTGTAGATTGATGCCAAGTGACCTTTGTCATTGTTTTGGCATCTCAATGTGGAAACATCCAGTGCTCAACTCCTTGGTTTCACTGCCAATACACAAGCAAAAAGTATACACTTTTGTAGGCATATTTATTCACATGTATTCCCATGTCTTAAAGATTTATTGAAGCAACAATAATTTGAAATTTTGGGGATTCAACCCCACACTGCCCAAGTCGCTAGTCCTGAATGAGAAATAAGTTTAGTTAGCTTAAAATAGGCTGAGGGTTTCTCTTTGCCCATGTCTCCTGAATGACAGTTGGAATGAGTCTAATATCTTCTTTCCTCTCTGTTTCTGTTCTCTTTCTGATTGATTGTGTAGAAAGGATACTTTTCTACTGCAAGCCTTTACTTCTGACTTCAGCTTTTTACATCTTAGTATGTGCTGTGTGCTTTGAGATCTCTCTCTGCTTGTGTGTCAGAATGATTGGTGTTTTTTCTTTTTCTTGAAAGCTTGGAAGAGATGGGTATTAGAGTAGCTCTGACCCAGTTATTTACCATGAAGAAATGTCATTATTACTTTCTAATGTAAATAAACAGTTTGT
>NW_026847882.1:29635600-29687331 GCF_025583915.1 Anolis sagrei ordinatus
CTTAATTCTTTACAGCCACATCACACGGCACTTCACGCTCTTCTTGCTGTGAGCTGATTAATCAACTTTTACTATCCTGTTTGTTTTTGGATGCTTTACTATATTTTTCCCTAAGAGAAATCACAAAATCTATATAAATAAAAATGTAATGTTCGTTTGTGGGATTAACAGAACTCAAAAACCACTGGACGAATTGACTCCAAATTTGGACACAAGAGACTTAACAATCTATGTCCTTCACTCAAAAAATTGATTTTGTCATTTGGGAGTTGTAGTTGCTGGGATTCACTTACAATCAAAGAGCATTCTGAACCCCACCAACGATGCAATTGAACCAAACTTGGCACACAGTTCTCCCATGACCAACAGAAAATACTGGAAGGGTTTGGTGGGCAGTGTCCTTTGGTTTTGGAGTTGTAGTTCACCTACATCCAAAGAGGACTGTGGACTCAAACAATGATGGATCTGGACCAAACTCTACAAGAATACTCCATATGCCCAAATATGAACACTGGTGGAGTTTGGGGAAAATAAAATCTTGACATTTGAGAGTTGTAGTTCCTGGGATTTATAGTTCACCTACAATCACAGAGCATTCTGAACCCCACCAACGACAGAATTGGGCCAAACCTCCCACACAGAACCCCCATGTGGACCACAGCAACGCATGGCAGGGGATGGCTAGTAGAATATATAAATCACTCCAACTGCATTATATGAGTGTACACTGAAAATATAATCCAGTTTCAAACTGTATTATATGACAGTGTAGAATGGCGTCCCTTATATAAAATGATAACAACAAGATTTTGTTTTTACAATGGGGAGGAGAATTTTCTTAAGCCATGAATCGTTGAATCTGTGGATATATAATATATGGATATGGAAGGCAGACTTTAACTCACCTATACATTCATGGTATACCATTATTAACACTATGTAACAGCATTTGAATTTTTTCTGTTCTTGGTTCGAAAGTGTTATTCTGTTTAATTGCATGGTACTTACTTTGAAAATAGTCGTTCTATTCCATAAACTTTGTTTTTGTGGCTGCCGCAAACTATGTTGAATTGGTTAAGACTCTAGGAGATATTCATTGAATAACTATAGCAAAATGTGCTGCAGGATGTACTCTAAAAACAAAGTTTTTGCAGTTTAATAAACCTTTAATGATAAAACCAATTAGAAAATGACATGTATAACCCAGGAACAACAACAACAATAATAACAACAACAACAATAATAATATGATAATAATAATAATAATAATAATAATAATAACTTTATTTATATACCGCTCCATCTCCCCGAGGGGACTCAGAGCAGTTCCCAAGTAACATCACAAAACATACAAAGTAAAAACAACATAACCATAAGATTAACAAAAAATATATAAGCACAAAAATTGTTGCCATAAAATCATGTTATATCATCATAAAATAAATGCTAGAATGAATTATTGTTTGCTTGAGGTTTTTTCCATGTTGGCAAGAAGCTAGCCAAACTTGTACACACAAGGCAAATAATATTATAATACATTTCTAGAATGTTCCATGGCCTTTATTCAGTTTATTTATCTTCTATTTTATATCAGTTTTAATCCTTCAGAGCCAGGGAAACAACTACAGAGGATTGAAGGGAGCCGGGTTGTGAAGTTTGCCCCCTCCCCCCCAAAATAAGAATTCTGCATCCAATGAAATTTTGGTCAGCCTCCAAATTCCCAGCATTGAATGAAATAGGTCATCGAAAAATTTTTACACACAAAAAAGCCTTTCATATGCTGCATTTCCATTCCCTCTGTTACTTTCTCTAAATGCCTGAACTCTATTTCTAACTTTTCACTCTTGGCTTTCATCTAATATATTTTATTGCATAGTAAAATAATGATAAAGGCATAAACAGAGGGGGAAAAACAGAAAGAACAAAAAAATAGAAAAAGAAAACACATATAAAGATAGGTTGACTTTCGACTTTCTCTTCAACGACTATGGAGCTATATATATTTCAACTCCACTGTCTAACCATCATTCACTTCTGATAATTAACTCATTTTAATTCTCAAAATCCACATTTTAAAATCCTTTCTTTCTTTCTTCAAAGAGTCTGTTTCTACTATTGGATATGGATATGAAAAGGATAAGAGTCACTGTTTCCAACTGTTTTTTTGGGGGGGGGGGGGGAAATGCAATTATTTTTCTTTCTTCAAACTAAATAGTTCATTCATTTCTTCTTGGTTCTTTAGTTTCGGCAACCTTTCTTCTCTTGGAGGGATCACTGTATTCTTTCATTTTTGGGCATAGATTAGTCTTACTACTAACCTAAAGTATGAAATTACTATACAGCTAGGGGAGAAACATGTTTAACTACATGGAGAGTTGGTGTTATAAACAGAGCATCAGATGAAGATTTGATAAATTCAGGTTCAAAACCTGATCGGCCATTATTCACTGTGGTCTTGGAAACAGTCACTTTATCCCCCTGTCCTACATGACAGGGCTGTTGTGGGGATGAGGGGCAGGTGGATACTCCCTTGAATGTTTTGAAGCAAAAGAAGAATGCGAGGGTTGAATGAAAAGTAATGCCTCTACCTTCATAACTCCTCAACAGATGGCAGTACTGGTATGTAGCAGGTACTGGCTTGTTCAGTGGACTCTCCTCTACAGTTCCATTTTGACAGGAAGCCTTAGTATTGAACGGTTGTGTTGTTAATGTGCAAAGTAGGGAACCCTGTGTAGACAGTCAATCAATGCGACTTAAGCAGTCATTGCATTCTTGACAGCAGAAGGTGTCACCCCAAAGGAGATTCATCAGAGAATAAAAGCTGTTTATGGTGATTGTGTTGATGTGAGTACTGTGCGTCGATGGGCAAATAAGTTTAAAGATTTTTTTTGTCGTGTCAGGAGCAAGTCGCTTCTGGTGTGAGAGAATTGGCTGTCTGCAAGGATGTTGCCCAGGGGATGCCTGGGTGATTTGATCTTTTATCATCCTTGTGGGAGGATTCTCTCATGTCGCTGCATGAGGAGCTGGAGTTGATAGAGGGAGCTCATCCGCCTCTCCCCAGATTCGAACCTGTGACCTGTCGGTCTTCAGTCCTGCCAGAACAGGGGTTTAACCCACTGCGCCACTGGGGGCTCCCAGTGGGAACATCTGACTTGTGTGACAAACAAAGAGTTGGATGTCCTGTGACAGCAACCACTGAGTTTCACAAGCAAAAGGTTGACAGATTGATTCAGGACAATCATATCACTCAGAGAGAAATTTCAAGCATAATCGGCATTTCACAAGAATGTGTGGGTCACATTATCGCTTTGCTTGGCTATCGGAAGATCTGTGCATGTTGGGTTGCAGAAACAGAGTGTCGACTTCTTCCATGACAGCTTCAGAAAACTTGTTCATCATTGGCAGAAATTTAAAGAACACATTCTAAGGATTATTTCTGCATTTGATTTATTAAAATATTCCCATCCAAACCCAAGTGATGAAGTTGGAGGCATTACTTTTCATTCAACCCCCGTATAAATGTAACTAAGGGTGCATCTACATTGGAGAATTAATGCAGCTTAGCATTGCTTTAATTGTCGTGACTCAACGACATGGAATCCTGGGATTTGTAGCCTTGTGAGGCATCAGGACTCTTTGGCAGGGAAGACTAAAAGCCTCGTACAATTACAACACTCCTGAAAGTGCCATAAAGTACTTTACTTTTTGTACTGTAGTTTCCAGAATGGCTAGAGGATTCTGAGAGACGTACTCCAAATAATTCTCCTCTGTGTTTCTTGGAGCCTCTCAGGCCTGCTTAGAGAGTTTCTCCTCCATACCTACCCTCTCCCCAGAGGAGAGAGACGTGGTCAATCCTTCCTCTGTCTGCTCCAAATTGCTCCGCATATTAAGACGCCTGTCTGGAAACCAGCTCATGAAGACTGATGCCTGATGGTGCTGGCAAGTCCCTCTGAGCTGCTTCCCACCAACAGAAGTCGCGGCAGACTGTCAAAGTCGCTTAAGCTTCTGGGATGCCACCTGCTCACATGCTATGAATAGACTCCTTGTGAAAAGCCAGCGCCAGGCAGGTGTCTCTATAGATATGAGAAGGACAAGTGCCTCTGAGTCACAACAAAGTGGAGGGGATCTCTTTGGCTGCGAACCAGTTTTTTTTATCCTGGCCCCAATTTTCTCCCCTTGGGGAGATAGGGACCCAGAGACATTCTGGGAGCCATAAGGATTCTTATACATTTTTCTATCCATGGGAGGCTTCTATGACGGTGGGATAGTGACTCCACTCAGTGTTTCAGTCTGAACTTTAGCTAGTCAGCATAATCCAGTCCTGTAACCAGTCTTCTCCAGTTTTAAGAATAAGGTTCAACACCTTGAATAGTTTCTTCAAACTCAGAGCAGAGTCACTGCCTCTCTCACATGGAGGCCACCCACCAGTCACCACTAATGACCCCACACTATTATTTATTTATTTATTTATTTCAAACATTTGTACCCCACCCTTCTCAAGGGGACTCAGGGTGGCTTACATCCGGCACAATTCAATGCCATTACATATAAATAATACATACAGTAATACAGATAAAAACACAGAAAATTGATTACAAAATTAGTTTAAAAATAAAGTATAGTGATAAACAATACAAATAATACTGGCTGTCTAGACTTGTCTAAAAATGAACTGAGCAAACACAACACAATCAGGAACCTATCCATAGTCCATTTTCCATTATCGTCATTGTCACTGCAAACTACCTGAAGGCCTGGTCCCATAACCATGTTTTTAATTTTCTCCTGAAGGCAAGAAGGGATGTTGCTAACCAGATTTCGCTCGGGAGGGAGTTCCACAAGCGGGGGACCACCACCGAGAAGATCCTGTCCCTCATCCCCGCTGAGCATGTTTGCGCCAAAGGCGAAGCTGAGAGCAGGGCTTCCTCAGAAGATCTTAAATTTCGAGGTGAAATTTAGAAGGAGATACATTCAGACAGGTAAGCTGGGCCGGAGCCATATAGGGCTTGTAGGTCAAAACCAGGACTGTGGTCCAGGAACTGTGGTGGGACTGTGGCGCAGCTGGCTGGGTGTCAGTTGCATTAAGATCACTACTGACCGAAAGGGCATGAGTTCGAAGCCTGCCCATGTCGGAGTGAGCTTCCGGCCAATTTGTGTAGCTTGTTGTTGACCTTTGCAACCCGAAAGACAGTTGCATCTGTCAAGTAGGAAATTTAGGTACCACCTGTGTGTGGGGAGGTTAATTTAAGAAATTTACGAGGCCATAAAAAATCTCCAGCAAAAGCCTGCAGGGAATGAGGAAAATACTTCATCAGTGTTGCAGATGGATGGTGAAGCGACAGCTCCCCTGGTGGCCAGAAATTTGGAATGTTAAATAGCCTTTGACTGTCTGTCTTTATATGTTGTGTGTCTATGGCATTGAATGTTTGCCATGTATGCGTACATTGTAATCCACCCTGAGTCCCCTGTGGGGTGAGAAGGGCGGAATATAAATACTGTAAATAAATAATTTTAATTGCTCTATTTAGGGCTGGGCGGTTTCGTTTCGTTAATTCGTAATTCGTTAAAAATTCATTTTTTTTAACGAAGCGATAACGAACCATTCTGGAGCAACTTAAAAACGAAACGAATTTTTAAATTCGTTTCGTAAATGCTTCGGATTCGTTATTGTATTCGTTTCGTTATCGGTTTGAGGTCGTTTCGTTATTATTTCCGCATGTCTGGGGCAAGTTTTATAGTTGTTTTTTGTTTAATTAGTGAAAAAAAATTATAATATCACACCAACAGTCAACAACAGAGGGAGAGGGAAGCTTCAGAAGGTTTTGGAGGTTTTTTAGCGTATTTCGCGGTCGCGTCCGCCATTAACGAATCGATTCGTTATTGTTTCGGAAATCGATTCGTTATTTTTTACCATTTATGAAATTTCGTAAATATCGAACTTTTTAAAAGGAAAATTTTGTAATTATTTTAAATATCGAAACAAAAAAAAACCCCAAATACAAATCGATTTTAGAAACAAATTTTTCCATTGTTACCCAGGCCTAATAAAACTAGCACTTTGAATTGTGCTCGGAATTGGACCGGCAGCCAGTGGAGCTGACATAACAGAGGAATGGTATGCTCTATATATGACGCTCTGGTGAGTAGTCTAGCTGCCGTCTGTTGGACTAGTTGAAGTTTCCGAACAGTCTTCAAAGGCAGCCCCACATAGAGCACATTGCAGTAATCTATTTGGGATGTAACCAAAGCGTAGACCACCGTGGCCATGTAGGTGCATATGTATGTGCATATGCGCCTTCATGCATCCATGCCCCCTTCCTCCCTTTCACCACAAAGAGAAGCTATCCCTACTTAGAAAGACAGGTGGCTTCTCTTTTAGTGGCCCAGAAGCTAGTCTGAACTTTAAAGACCTTACACAAGATGCTGATCCCATTTTGGGGGTGGAATTCAGCACCATGGATAGCTTCTTTAACAGTTAAGAAAAACCTAGAGAAGAGTCCCCACTTCTGCTGATATTCAAGATATAGGAGGCATCAGTGAGTGAGAATTGAGTCAGTGCATCATGTTATGCAAGGTAGACCAAAGTCAGCTAAAGGGAAATTCACCCCTTGAGTACAGGGCGCAAAACCATTCTAGAAGTTTGCAGGATATATTAGAGAGAGCTGGAGGTCCTAATAGGAACTGCCGTCACTGTTTTTGTGTGCCTGTGTCATGTGGCTATCGGATTATTGAGCTCATGGTAAATCAGTTTAGTCTTCCACAAACACTCCAGTTTGGTTTCCCTTCTGCACCCCTAAGTGTGAGCAGTAAGAACAGTAAGTATTGACCATGGAACAACAGACTGGTTCAAGATTGGAAAAGGTGCACGGCAGGGTTGTATACTCTCACCCAACCTATTCAACTTATATGCAGAACACATCATGCGATGTGCGGGGCTTGACGAATGCAAGGCTGGGGTGAAAATTGCTGGAAGAAACATTAACAACCTTAGATATGCAGATGACACCACTTTGATGGCCAAAAGCGAGGAGGAGCTGAGGAGCCTTCTAATCAAGGTGAAAGAAGAAAGCAAAAAAGCTTGGTTGCAGCTAAACATAAAAAACCCCAAGATTATGGCAACAAGAATGATTGACAACTGGGAAACAGAGGGAGAAAATGTGGAGGCAGTGACAGACATTGTATTTCTAGGTGCAAAGATTACTGCAGACGAAGACTGCAGTCGTGAAATCAGGAGATGCTTACTTCTTGGGAGGAGACCAATGCCCAATCTCAATAAAATAGTGAAGAGTAGAAACATCGTACTGGCTATTAAGATCCACATAGTAAAAGCAGTGATTTTCCCCATAGTCACCTATGGATGTGAGAGCTGGATGACAGGGAAGGCTGAGTGAAGGAAGATAGATGCTTTTGAACTGGGGTGCTGGAAGAAAGTTCTGAGAGTGCCTTGGACAGCAAGAAGATCCAACCAGTCCATACTTCAGGAAATAAAGCCTGTCTGGTCGTTGGAGGGAAGAATAGTAGAGGCCAAGATGAAGTACTTTGGCCACATCATGAGAAGACATCATTAGAGAAGACAATGATGCTGGGGGAAATGGAAGGAAAAAAGAAGAGGGGCCAACCAAGGGCAAGATAGATGGATGGTATCCTTGAAGTGACTGGATTGACCTTGAAGGAGCTGGGGGAGGTGACGGCCGACAGGGAGCTCTGGCGTGGACTGGTCCATAAGGTCAGGAAGAATCGGAAATGACTGAACGAATGAACAACAAGAAGTGTGGGCAGAATGATTCATGGTCTCAACATGGTTCAATTTACCTGTTTACAAGCTGAGCTGATAATTCTTATCTCCACTTACTTTGAGGAGAGGCTTAATAGGTTCTTGATTCCACAAGAGGACTTTTCCAACTCACGAGTAAGGCAAACAATTGCAAAGTGCTAATTAGTGCAATTACATCTTCATCAAGATGCTGAGTTGTGGGATGTGCCCCTTTGTTTCCATTTTTATGATGTGATAAAGAGCTAAACCTGCAGAGCTGGAGGCTGGATTGGGATCTCACTCACCCCAAGTCTAAATGCCACAAAAGCTTAGAACTAGCCTTATCTGAGGAACATTGCAATATTTTCTTTTACTTCTCCAGTTCAACTAATTTTTATATGGGAGGAGAATGTCTCATGGACTGGAATCCTGTTATTTATTTATTTACAACATTTATATGCTGCCCTTCTCATCCCGAAGGGGATTCAGAGTGACTTACAAGTCATATGTACATACAACATACTATATTATTAGCATAGTACTAATACATTATTCATGATATTAGTGTTATATAATATTATATTGTTACTGGGGGAGGGGCTCTGATGTCGCAGGAGACAAGATGGAACTGTCTTCTCGGTTGCAACATACATAATTGTATTTTATGTGTGCCAGTGTTTCTTTTTGGATGGAGTGCAAAGTATTATTCTATAACCAAATTTATATTATTCCTGATATCATTCCTGATATAAAATGATAAATGGTGAGTATGGGGATTTAACGCATCTAAATGAGGTTGAATTGGAGAAGGGCAATGATGAGAAAAGTGAGACATTTCTTTGCTTTCACAGTACCAGAAACTGCGGTCATTGATTGAAAATGAGCCCAAGACATTCAAGACAAAGAGAAGAGCTGCTTCGTGTTACACATCATTATGTGTGTGGATTCACTGCTGCAAGGTGTAACAAAGGCCATTGTTTTCACTTTCCAATCTCTTTTCCAATTTTATATTGTAGTCCATCCCCCTCAATTTTTTCATATAAATAACTAACGAAACCAGTGTTTCTCAACCTTCCTAATGCCACAAACCCTTAATACAGTTCCTCATGTTGTGGTGACCCCCAACCATACAATTATTTTTTGTTGCTACTTCATAACTGTAATTTTGCTACTGTTTTGAATTGTAATGTAAATATCTGATATGCAGTATGTATTTTCATTCACTGGACCACATTTAGCACAAATGCCTGATACACCCAAATTTGAATCCTGATGAGGTTGGAGGAGGGGGATTGATTTTGTCATGTAGGAGTTTATTTATTTATTTATTTTATTTATTTACTTTATTTCTATACCACTTTTCTCAACCCTTAGACGACTCAAAGCGGTTTACATAGTACAAATTATCACAAGACAGTATCATAGGCAATTAAAACACATTGTACATAACAATCAATATCAATAAACAATCATTATCATAACGCCTCAACACCAAATCAGAAACCATTCTCATAATCCTTGTTCCATGTTCCTATGTTCGATTGCACCGTATTCCTATAATCAATTGCACTGTTTAGCCAAACGCTTGTTCGTAAAGCCAAGTCTTAACCTTCCTCCGGAATGCCAGCAGTTAAGGGGCCTGTCTGATGTCCACAGGTAGGGCGTTCCACAGCCGAGGGGCCACCACCGAGAAGGCCCTGTCCCTCGTCCCCGCCAACTGTGCCTGCGATGCAGGCGGGACCGAGAGCAGGGCCTCCCCAAACGATCTTAATGTCCTAGTCGGTTCATAGGTGGAGATGCTTTCGGATACAATCAAAGAGCATTCTGAACTCCACCAATGATAGAATTGAACCAAACTTGTCACACAGAATTCCCATGACCAACAGAAAATACTGGAAGGGTTTGGTGGGCATTGACTTGAGTTTTGGAGTTGTAGTTCACCTACATCCAGAGAGCACTGTGGACTCAAACAATGATGGATCTGGACCAAACTTGGCACAGATACTCAACATGACCAAATGTGAACACCGGTGGAGTTTGGTGAAAATAGACCTTGACATTATGGAGTTGTAGTTGCTGGGGTTTATAGTTCACCTACAATCAAAGAGCATTCTGAACCCCACCAACGATAGAATTGGGCCAAACTTTCCACGCAGAACTCACATGTCCCAGGTCAAAACTGGGACATGTGTGGCCAGGCAACAAAAATGTGATCAAGATGGCAATCGTTATTAATGAGGAAAATACAAGCTAGGAGAGTCTTCTGTAGTTTGCCTTTCCCCGAACGTGCTGGAAAGGCAAGTCCTGTCTCATCCTCTTTTCCCCCTCCTGCTGATTGCAAACTCTTAAATCAGTTTGTAGAAATAGCCTTTCCACTCTCAATTCAGTTTGCAGAAACGTCTTTTGCACTCTTAATTCGGTTTGCAGAAACTGGAGTCATCTGGAGACAAAGGGAGAAAATGGAAGGAAGGGCAAGGAACTGAGACATTTTAAAAGCAGCTGAAAAAGTGCAATGACAGTGCATTAATTGGGATATTCCAGGCTAAATGTGGTGTTCTCCTCCAACTAGGTCAGCTTTGGTACATGCTCCATGAAGAAGAGACATCTTGGCTTCATCTGAGGCACCAAAGCATTTGGGGATCATCTCCTCCTATTTGGATGTTAGATGTCACCTAGGCGTTATTTAAGACTTTGTGAAGCAGGCAACATTGGACTGAGTCCAACTGCAAATGGGACTAAACAGGAACATGGGCAAACCCGAAAATATTTAGAGAGATGTTTACTGGGTGTTGCACATTTTGGATGGGCGTTGCCACGGCATTGCTGTATATTCTTGACTGTAAGCCAGGAAAGGCAGTTTCCTCTTGGCAGGTGCAAATTAGATTTTTCTCACATTGTGGGAAGAGGTGATGAGTTATAGCAAGAAGAGAAAGCAAGCATTTTCCATAGAGATGTAGGGGATTCGGATTTACACACTTTCTGCTGTCAAACAATAAACACAACTACTAGGCTTGTGCACTCCATGTAAACCTTGACCCGTTTCTGGCATGCAGGTGGGTTTTCATACCGAGAGGGTTCTTACTGTTATGGGCTTCCAAAGTACCGAAGGTACTGAAAGAAATAAAGGAAACAAAAAAAAAAAAGCCATTTCTGCTCACAAGTCTAACAATTATTGCAGCAGACCCCAGATCACCAAAAGTTACTGCTCAGGAAATGTGTTTTTATGAGCATCACAGTTGGACTGTACTTCCCATAATTCCTGACTGTGTTTTTGATACAAGAACATACAGAATTGTCAAAGGCTTTCATGGCCGGAATCACTGGGTTGTTGTAGGTTTTTTCGGGCTATATGGCCATGTTCTAGAGGCATTTTCTCTTGACGTTTCGCCTGCATCTATGGCAAGCATCCTCAGAGGATGCTTGCCATAGATGCAGGTGAAACATCAGAAGAAAATGCCTCTAGACCATGGCCATATAGCTCGAAAAAACCTACAACAACCCACATGCAGAATTGTTACAGGAACACAATTTTAAAGTCCCTAAGTATCTTCAAAGGATGATGGATGTTGTTTTAGAATTAAAAAATGAATGAGATGCAATACATACAGCCAGAAAGGAGCCACCACTGGACACGCCTACATTATCTGTCACACACCAAAAAAAAAAAAAAAGCCTTATCTCCATTGCATCACTGACATTTAGCTGATCTGGCCCATTTCTTCCTGAACTTGTTTGGTTGCCAACTTCTGGCTGCCAAGATGAAGACAGATGAAACATGCCATCAAGGGGGAAAGGCGTTGAAAGCACCCTTGCTTCTCAAATGCAAGTGTGTCTTTTCCATCTCTTAATGTAAGTTCAGAACTCCAGTTCTACAAGTTTCTAGCACAGTCAGCCAAAACAGGAAAAGGAAAGCTGACTTTGCATGGCACCTACTGGCTAATGCCTGTATCGCCACTAGAATATGTCCCTTTCCAGTCCTTAGAGAAGTGTTTCTCAACCTTCCTAATGCCATGACCCCTTAATACAGTTCCTTATGTTGTGGTGACCCCCAACCATAAAATCATTTTTGTTTCTACTTCATAACTGTAATTTTGCTACTGTCATCAATTGTAATGTAAAGAGAGCTCATGGGCCATCCAGTCCCAACCCCCTGCCAAGAAGCAGGAAAATTGCATTCAAATCACCCCCGTCAGATGGCCATCCAACCTCTGCTTCTGGTGTATTTACATTGAGTGGACCAAATTTGGCACACAATACGCCCGAGTTTGAATACTAGTGGGATGGGGGGGGGGGGATTGATTTTGACATTTGGGAGTTGTAGTGTAGTGGCTGGAATTTATAGTCCACATACAAAGAGCATTCTGAACTCCACCAACAATGGAATTGAACCAAACTTGGCACACAGAACTCCCATGACCAACAGAAAACACTGTAAGGGTTTGGTGGGCATTGACCTTGAGTTTTGGAGTTGTAGTTCACCTATATCCAAAGAGCATTGTGGACTCAAACAATGATGGATCTGGACCAAACTTGGCACAAATACGCAATATGTCCAAATGTGAACACTGGTAGAGTTTGGGGAAAATAGACCTTGACATTTGGGAGTTGTTGCTGCTGAGATTTACAGTTCACATTATAGTTCACCTACATTCAAAGAGCATTCTGAACCCCAACAACCATAGAATTGGCCCAAACTTCCCACACAGAAACCCCATGACCAACAGAAAATACTGTGTTTTCTGATGGCCATTTGTGACCCCTCTGACACCCCCTTGTGACCCCTCCAGCGGTCCCGACCCCCAGGTTAAGAAACACTGCCTTAGAGCATTTCAACTCTTTCAGAAAACTTAGTGATTTAAACTTAGTAATTTAAGATGAATGATAGAGCAGAGCTGGGGGGTAGAATGATGGAGCTCTCCAGATGTTGTTCAACTGCAACTTCTAGCAGTCGTAGCCAGAATGGTTGATTCCTAGAAATGCTGGGAGTTGCTGTACAAGAACAACTGGAGAGTGTCATGATTCTCTCCTCATGATGTAACCTGGTAGAAGTCAAGCACTTCTAGATTAATGAGTGCTAAGACAATGTGTTTTATGGCCAGAATCACTAGGTTGCTGTGAGTTTTCCAGGCTGTATGGCCGTGTTCCAGAAGCATTCTCTCCTGATGTTTCACCCACATCCTTAGAAGTTGAAGGGTCTGTTGGAAACTAGGCAAATGAGGTTTATATATCTGTGGAATGTCCAGGGTGGAAGAAAGAACTCTTGTCTGTTTGAGGCAAGTGTGAATGTTGCAATAACAGCCGTTCACCAAGATAAAATCATGTCAACTCACTCCGTATATTCACTCCACATATTATGTGGTCCATAACTTTGGTCAATTGCCGGTCTCACATTTGCATGTTTTCGAACTGCTAGGTTGGCAGGAGCTGGGGCTAACAGTGGGAGCTCACCCCACTCCCTGGATTCAAACCACTGACCTTTTGGTTAGCAGGTTCTGCAGCTCAGCAGTATAACCAGGGGCCATATGTATCATCATACAGCCCAGAAAACTCTCAGCAACCCAATGCTAAGACAGCCAGCATGGTGCAGTGGTTTGAGTACTGGAGACCAAAGTTTGAATCTCTGGTCAGCTATAGAAACATATTGAGCTTGGAAATGTCACATTCATCAAGGGATGTCCTTGCCACCTTCCTTCTCTTAAGAGACACTTCCTTTATCCATTGCTTTCCTTCCATCTTGCATCTCATGTTCCTGGAAAGGAATAGGTTTAACCAGACAAGGCAGCCTTTGGTGAGTCCAGCAGCTGTTTTGAGCCTCTGTGGCAGATGTTTGCCATTCAAGCCGCTTCATTACTGTTTTCGAAACAAAACCCCTGATTCTTCCTGACCAAAGCAGCTTGGTTTTGATTGACAGCCAGGGTGTGTTTCATGTGGCATAAACCATATTAAAAAAAATAAAATTCCACACCAAAAAATATAAAATCGAAATGTTTTCCTGGATCTTTCTGGAGAACGTTCAGCACAGGCCCATATCTGCTCCCCTGGCTGCTCTTCCCCTTTTCTCACTTCCCATCCTGTCATGCTCTGGCAGACTTCAAACCAATTGTAGGAAATACTGGGATTAAGGATGAAAATATGTGTTAGCACTAGATCGCTATCTAAGGGCTTAATTTTCTACCAAGACAGATGCTGGTGCGCCTTTTGAAGGCATGCTTTCCCTTTGGCTCACCCCTGATACTGTTGCATGCTGTGATAGGGTTTTTTTCTTCTTTTGCAGGCAAAGCCATGGAAATCTTTGTTATCTTTTTAAACAACGTTACCTTTGCCAAAGAAAATGTCCACTCAATTTATTATCCAAAGGAAACTACTCTTTCCATGTTAAGACTTTGGAAAAGTTACTTTGGGAGACAACTTCAGGATATTGGGAGCTGTAGTTTTAAGAAATAATTTCCCCTAAATCTGGACTTGGTTTCAAGTCATGATGAAGCCTCATTTCCTAACTTCTAAACCAGGCTCCAGTGGGCAGGCGCTCCATGCAGTCATGCTGGCCACATGACCTTGGAGGTGTCTATGGACAACGCCAGCTTATTTATTTATTATTGATTTATTTAAGACATTTATATGCCACCCTTCTCACCCCGAAGGGGACTCAGAGCAGCTTACAAGCTGGAATGTGTCCAGAGGAGGGCGACTAAAATGATCAAGGGTCTGGAGAACAAGCCCTATGCGGAGCGGCTTAAAGAGCTGGGCATGTTTAAACTGAAGAAGAGAAGGCTGAGAGGAGATATGATAGCCATGTATAAATATGTGAGAGAAAGTCACAGGGAGGAGGGAGCAAGCTTGTTTTCTGCTGCCTGGAGACTAGGATGCAGGAACAATGGCTTCAAACTACAAGAGAGGAGATTCCATCTGAACACGAGGAAGAACTTCTGACTGTGAGAGCCGTTCAGCAGTGGAACTCTCTGCCCCGGAGTGTGGTGGAGGCTCCTTCTTTGGAAGCTTTTAAACAGAGGCTGGATGGCCATCTGTCAGGGGTGATTTGAATGCAATATTCCTGCTTCTTGGCAGGGGGTTGATCTGGATGGCCCATGAGGTCTCTTTCAACTCTATGATTCTATGATTCTATATATTACATACAATATATTATATTATTAGCATAGTACAATTTCAGTGTTAAACATTGCTATATTGCACCATACAACTATATCGTAATATTATTAGTAATATTACATGTAATATAAATATATAATTATAATATTACTCTATTATTATTATTATTATTATTATTATTATTATTATTATTATTAGAAATGGAGATAAGCACCAACCCTCAGAGTCCGACAGGACTGGACTTAATGTCAGGGGAAAATCTTCACCTTTACCTAAACCAGGCATGGGCAAACTTTGGATCTCCAGGTGTTTTGGACTCCAATTCCCACAATTCCTAATGCTAGGAATTGTGGGAGTTGAAGTCCAAAACACTTGGAGGACCAAAGTTTGTCCATGTCTGTTCTAAACTCAACCAATCATGTTTCCCTTTTGTAGTTTTCCAAAAACTGTTATATAAAAGTAGTTACACTACTCCATGCTGCAACTCCCAGAATAGCACTGACCTATTCCAGCTAAAGTGACTTCATACTGTGCTGATTCAACAATGTGGATGCACCCTTTGATTAGCTTTGATTAGCTTCCTACCGGCTGTTAGGAATTGTGGGAGTTGAAGTCCAAAACACCTGGAGGGCCGAAGTTTGCCCATGGCTGTTTTCGATTAGTTAAAGTCCCCTTTGCCCTGGATGGTTCTGAATGGACTGCATTGATCAGGCTGCTTCTTTGGTACCTGCTTTGTTGTTGTTGTTGTTGTTGTTGTTGTTGTTTATATAATCATAAGAGGGACATAATGGCACCTGCTGTTGTCCCAAGGCTCTGATCCAAGTGAAACAAATACATCTTTCCCTCCCGTCCTCTCTTTAAAGTCTCAACATCAAGGGAGAAAAGAAGCTACCATCTAGATCAGTGTTTCTCAGTCTCAACCTGGGGGGGGGGGGGGGGGGGGGAGAGGGTGTCAAGGGTCGCCAAAGACCATCAGAAAACAGTATTTTCTGTTGGTTACGGGGGTTCTGTGTGGAAGTTTGGTCCAATTCTTGTGTGGGGTTCAGAATGCTTTTGATTGTAGGTGAACTATAAATCCCAGTACAACAATTCCCAAATGCCACGGTCTATTTACCCCAAACTCCACTAGTGTTCACATTTGGGCTTATTGTGTATTTGTGCCTAATTTTGTCCTGATCCATCATTGTTTGAGTCCACAGATGTAGGCGAACTACAACTCCCAAACTCAAGATCCATGCCCACCAAATCCTGCTAATATTTTATGTTGGTCATGGGAGTCCTGTGTGCCAAAATTGGTTCAGTTCCATCATTGGTGGAGATCAGAATGCTCTTTGATTGTAGATGAATTATAAATCTCAGCAAGTACAACTCTCAAATGATAAAACCAGTCCCTCCCCCCAACACCACTAGTATCCAAATTTGGGCGTATCGGGTATTTGTGCCAAATTTGGTCCAGTGAATGAAAATACATCCTGCATATTGGATATTTACATTAGGATTCATAACAGTAGCAAAATTACATTTATGAAGTAACAATGAAAATAATTTTATGGTTGGGTGTCACCACAACATTAGGAATTATATTAAGGGGTCGCAACGTTAGGAAGGTTGAGAAACACTGATCTAGATGCATGTTATTCATATTTTATTTTTAAACGACAAGCCACATATTTATTTCTCCCTTTTCCAGAAACTGAACTCCAACTCTATTGAGTCCCACTTTTGGGGGAAAGGCAGGAGAGTCTTTAGTCCAAGAAAGAAAGTGCCACGAGTGCCTTGGAGGGGACTGATCTCCATTCCCATTTTTCTCGTTTTAAATAATCTCTAAACCCTGTGGCGCAATGGCGGGTGGAATCCGGGGAGAGGAGTGAGCTCCCGTCTGTCAGCTCCAGCTCCCTAGGCGGGAACACGAGAGAAGCCTCTCACAGGAGGGTAACACATCTGGGCACCCCCCTGGGCAACGTATTTGCAGACGACCAATTCTCTCACACCAGAAGCGACTTGCAGTTTCTCAAGTCGCTCCTGACACAGAAAAACAAAAACAAAAAACCCAGGGTCCTTCAACGGAATCAGGAGCCCCCGGTGGCGCAGTGGGTTAAAGCCCTGTGCCGGCAGGACTGAAGACCGTCAGGTTGCAGGTTCGAATCCGGGGAGAGGTGGATGAGCTCCCTCTATCAGCTCCAGCTCCTCATGCGGGAACATGAGAGAAGCCTCCCACAAGGATGATAAAACATCAAAATCATCAGGGCGTCCCCTGGGCAACGTCCTTGCAGACGGCCAATTCTCTCACACCAGAAGCAACTTGCAGTTTCTTAAGTCACTCCTGACACGACAAAAATAATCGTGTCCTATGTGAAAGGAGATACCTATCTATCTATCTATCTATCTATCTATCTATCTATCTATCTATCTATCTATCTATCTATCAACCCATCCATCTCAGGGTGCATCTCCATTATAACATTAACGCAGTTCGACACCGCCATGGCGAAATGCTATGGAATCGTGCCAGCTGTTGTTTCTCCAGGTCTTTCCCCAAATAATAATAATAATAATTTAATAATTTAATAATGATATTAAAATAATAATTTAATAATTTAATAATGATATAATAATAATAATAATAATAATAATAATAATAATAATAATAATAACTGGGTGCAGTGCCTAAAGACCTTGGCCTGCACTTAAACACAATCGGTGCTGACAAAATTACCATCTGCCAGCTGCAAAAGGCCACCTTACTGGGATTTGCACACATTATTCACCGATACATCACACTTGGGAAATATCCGACGTGTGATCCAATGCAACAACCAGCAGAGTGATCTTGTCTGCTGTGAACTCATCTTGATCTGTTTCTAATAATAATAATAATAATAATAATAATAATAATAATAATAATAATAATAATGGGTTGTTGTAGGTTTTTCCGGGCTATATGGCCATATTTTAGAGGCATTTTCTCCTGACGTTTCGCCTGCATCTATGGCAAGCATCCTCATTACCTCTGAGGATGCTTGCCATAGATGCAGGCGAAACGTCAGGTGAAAATGTCTCTAGAACATGGCCATATAGCCCGGAAAAACCTACAACAACCCAGTGATTCCGGCCATGAAAACCTTCGACAATAATAATAATAATAATAGTAATAATAATAATAATAATAATAATAATAATAATAATAATAATTTTATTTATACCCCGCCACCATCTCCCCGAGGGGACTCGAGTACTGGTGCCTCAGCACACTACAAATTCCGGAATGAAAGTGCGTTAATTCTCCAGTGGAGATGCCCTCCCTCCAGAGGTAAATCTGGACCTTAATACGAAACGAATAGTCCCAATTTATAACCCCACAAACAGAGCGACATAGAATAGTAGTCCAAATGTTTTTGTTTCTGTTTCTTTTTCCTTGGGAGAGGAATTGAACACCATGGCTTAAAATGAATATTAATGTATACTCTATTAGAGACAGAATTGAGTTTTTGATGTCCCAGACCAATGTGAAATTGAAGACTTTTTGGAGACATTAAATAGTGAAATAGGAACATTCCACTTGCCACCCAAAATCAAGACAATCATAATAACAGTGGTTATAAATATTGAGTGCCTTTTACAAAGCATGAGGTTTGCTCTGCCTTCCTTCATAAGGTTTATAAAGAGACAAGCCTTCCCCTGCCAGGCGTTGCTGTGGCCCAGTCTGGGGATCTGGAAAATAAAGTAATGAGAAAGTGTTGGTTTCTAATATATGTAATGTCTTTCTGCTTGTGGGTAAACAGTATTTCTTGCTGTTTCTTTGTCAGTGTTGATGTGGAGAGTGTCTGGTTTGCCCACCCTGGAACATGCAAGATATCATTGCCCTTCTTTAAGGGTCCCTTTCAAATCTATGATACTAACTCTGTGTGTGTGTGAATCATATCTATCTATCTATCTATCTATCTACTTCCTTTCTTTCCTTCCTCTTTCTTCATCCCCTCCTTCCTTTCCTTCCTTCCTTCCTTCCTTCCTTCCTTCCTTCCTTCCTTCCTTCCTTCCCTTCCTTCCTTCCTTCCTTCCTTCCTTCCTTCCTTCCTTCCTTCCTATCTCTTTCCTTCCTTCCCCATTTTCTTTCTCTTCTGCTGTCACTCTTTTCTTCCTTCTCTCTTTCCTTCTTTCCTTCCCTCCCTCTTTCTCTACATCTTCCCCCTTTCCTTCGCTCCCTCTTTCCTTCCTTCTTTCCCTTTTTTCTTTCCTTCTCTCCTTCCTTCTTTCTCTAACTTTCCTTCCTTCCCCTTTTTCTTTCCCCCCCTCTTTCTCTCCTTTCTTCCTTTTCTACCTCATTCCTTCCTTCTTGCTTTCCCTCCCTCTTTCCTCCTTCCTTTCCTTCTCTCTTCTTCCTTTTCTCTCCCCTTTCTTTCTTTCTTTCTTTCTTTTTTTCTTTTTCTTTCTTTCTTTCTTTCTTTCTTTCTTTCTTTCTTTTTTTCTCCCCTTCCCTCCCTCTTTCTTCCCTTTTTTCTGTATTGTCATTTAGCTTTTCATCATTTAGCTTTTTGGGGCTTTTTAAGTCCCTTCTGCTGTGTTTTTCAGTGTTTTATGAGTGAAGGACAATGACATACATTGGATCAGCTGAAACATTCACAGCTAGCCCCAGCAGACAAAAGTCCTTTGTCACACCCTGATCATTTCCACAGATATATAAACCCATTTTCCTACTTCCAACAGACCTCACTACCTCTGAGGATGCTTGCCATAGATGCAGGCAAAACATCAGGAGAAAATGCCTCTAGAACATGGCCATATAGCCCGGAAAAACCTACAACAACCCATTCATTTGGGTTGTTAGGTGTCTTGTGGCCAAATTTGGTGTCAATTCCCCCAGTGGTTTTTGCGTTCTGTTAATCCCACAAATGAACATTACATTTTGATTAATATAGATGGCAGGATGACTCTTTGTCAGGAGGGCTTTGATTACGTTTTCTTGCCCTGGTGAAGGGAGCTGGACTGAATGGCCTTAGGTATGGGGGTTCTCTGTAGGAAGTTTGCCCCAATTCTGTCGTTGGTGGGGTTCAGCATGCTCTTTGATTGTAGGTGAACTATAAATCCCAGTAACTACAACTCCCAAATGTCAAGGTCTATTTTCCCCAAACTCCATCTGTGTTCATATTTGGGCATATGAAATATTCGTGCCAAGTTTGGTCCAGATCCATCATTGTTTGAGTCCACAGTGCTCTCTGGATGTAGGTGAACTACAACTCCCAAACTCAAGGTCAATGCCCACCAAACCCTTCTAGTGCTTTCTGTTGGTCATGGGAGTCCTGTGTGCCAAGTTTGGTTCAATTCCATCGTTGGTATGGAGTTCAGAATGCTCTTTGATTGTAAGTAAACTATAAATCCCAGCAACTACAACTCCCACGTAACAAAATCAACTTTTTGAGTGATGGTAACTCCTTGGGGTAGTAAGTGTCTTGTGGCCACATTTGGCGGCAATTCGTTTTTATGTTAATCCCACAAACGAGCATTATATTTTTATGTATATCGATAGACACTGAACGCAGAACAAGTCATCTAGTTGGTATTCTAGGAGGGTGCGTCAAAAAGTAATGCCTCCATCGCTCTAACTTTTCTTTCTTTCCCAGCTACTGGGCTATCTCTGCATGACATGCTAGAGGAAACCTTACTCTACTGATAGAGTCTTTTCTTTTTCCAATTGACTGTTTAGAACCATAAATCCGAAGCTAAAAAAAAAAAAAAAGGAGTAATCAGTGAACTCTATTTCATGTCCGGAATCACTGGGTTACTATGGTCAGAAGCATTCTCTCCTGACATTTCTCCCACATCCACGGCAGGCATCCTCAGAGGTTGTGAGGTCTATTGGAAACTCAGCAAGTGAGGTTTCTATATCTGTGGAATAATGTCCAGGGTGAGAGAAAGAACTTTTTTTCTGCTTGAGGCAAGTTTCCACAGATATATAAACCTCACTTACAACACAACCTCTGAGGATGCCTGCCATACATGTGGGTGAAACGTCAGGGGAGAATGCTTCTGGAACATGGCCATACAGCCCGGTAAAATCACAACCCAATACAGTAATATATCATTATAATATTGTGCCATGCTGTTGATATAATAGATTATACTATTATTATTAATGTTAATATTATTATTGATACAGTATCATATTGATATTTTTGTTTGTGTCAGAAGCGGCTTGAGAAACTTCAAAGTCTCTTCTGCTGTGAGAGAATGGGCCGTCTGCAAGGACGTTACCCAGGGGACGCCTGGATGTTTTGATGTTTTTACCATCCTTGTGGGAGGCTTCTCTCATGTCCCCACATGGGGAGCTGGAGCTGACAGAAGGGAGCTCATTCGCGCTCTCCCCGGATTCGACTGCCGGCACAGGGTTTTAACCTACTGCGCTCCCGGGGGCTCCTTATATTGATAATTATATTATACTATCTCTCTCTAGTCGTGTCAGGAGCGACTTGAGAAACTGCAAGTCGCTTCTGGTGTGAGAGAATTGGCCGTCTGAAAGGATATTGCCCAGGGGACGCCTGAATGTTTTGATGCTTTTACCATCATTGTGGGAGGCTTCTCTCATGTCCCCACATGGGGAGCTGGAACTGACAGAGGGAGCTCATCCGCGCTCTACCCGGATTTGAATCTGTGTCCTGTCGGTCTTCAGTCCTGCCGGCACAGGGGTTTAACCTGTGCTATATTATACTACTAGCGATACCCGCCACGCGTTGCTGTGGCCAATCTTCTCTCCCTCTTTCTCTCCCTCTTTCTCTCCCTCTTTCCTTCCTTCCTTCCTTCCCTCCCTTTTCTTCTTTCCTTCTCGCCTTCCTTCCTTTCTTCTCTACCTCTTTCCTCCATTCCCCCCTTTTTCTTTTCCTTCCCCTTTCCCCTTTTCCTTCCTTTTTCTCCTTTCTCCCTTCCTTTTTCCTTCCCTTCCCTCTTCTTCTCCTTCCCTTTCTCTCCCTTCTTCCTTTTACCTTTTCCTTCCTTCCTTCCTTTTTGCTTCCATCCTCCTCCTCTTTTTCCTTCCTTTCTTCCTCTCTCTTTCCCTCCTTCTTCCCTCCTCCTTCCTCCTTCCTTCCCTTTTTTCCTTTCTTTCCTCCTTCTTCTTCTCTCCTCTTTCCTTCCTTCCCCTTTTTCTTTCCTACTTCTTTCTCCCCTTCCTTCCTTTGCTCTTTGCTTCCATTCTTCCTTCTCTCTTTCTCTTCCTCCTTCTCTCTCTCTCTCTCTCTTTCTCTTCTTTCTTTCTTTCTTTCTTTCTTTCTTTCTTTCTTTCTTTTTTTTCTTTCTTTCTTTCTTTCTCCCCTTCCTTCCCTCTCCTCTTCCTTCCCTTTTTCTGTATCGTCATTTAGCTTTTTGGGGTTTTTAAGTCCTTTCCGCTGTTCTATGGGGAGCTTTTATGAGTGATGGTCACTCATTGGTCTGTTAGGGGTATAGTGTCCAAATTTGGTGTCAATTCGTCCAGTGGTTTTTGAGTTATGAATCCCACAAACGAACATTACATTTTTATTTATTAATTATTATATTGTTGTATATTATATTATATACAATATTATATTATATACAATATTATATACAATATATTATATTATATTATATTATATTATATTATATTATATTATATTATATTATATTATATTATATTATATTATATTATATTATATTATATTACAATACTAATAATGCCTGCCTGTTAGGTGTATGCTGTCCAAATTTGGTGTCAATTCGTCCAGTGGTTTTTGAGTTATGTTAATCCCACAAACGAACATTACATTTTTATTTATATTTAGATATTATATTGTTATTATATTATATTATATTATATTATATTATATTATATTATATTATATTATATTATATTATATTATATTATATTACAATACTAATAATGCCTGCCTGGGGGAATCCTTTGTTGGGACCTCTCACAGATATATAAACCCCCCTTTGCTTAGTTTCCAATATACCTCACAACCTCTGAGGATGCCTGCCATAGATGTGGGAGAAACGTCAGGAGAGAATGCTTCTGGAACATGACCATACAGCCTGGAAAACTCACAGCAATGGTAGATTAGTTGATGGATTGGCTTGGGAATAAGTCCCAAATATGGATGTCACTTCAGAGTAAGGTGCATCTACACTATAGAATTAATGCAGTTTGGCCCCGCTTTAACTTCCATGGCTCACTGCTATCAAATCTTAGGAGCTGTAGCTTTGAGAGAACTTTATCCTTCTCTGCCAAACAATTCCCAAACAACGGAGTTAGAAACCGAGGGAAAACAACAACACTCATTTACTTTGGAATGACAAAGAGACAGGACTTGGCTCAGGAAAAAGAACGGTTATTAATGATGTCTTAACAAAAATAAAGAAACAAGAAATACGACGACTAATAAATTACAAAAGTAATTAAAGTGAAGGCTGGAAACAGAACAAGGTGTGACTCCACTGGGAACCCAGTCCTTCCCTCTTCCTTCCAAAAAAAAATAGTTGGCTGCGTTTCCAAGCAAGACATTATTATTAATATCAATAATATCGACAACATTAATATTAATGATTAATATGTTATGTTATTAATATTAATATGTCTTGTCTGGGAGGTAAAAGCAGCTGACAACATCCAGAAAATAACTCAATGTAATTAAAAATAACATATAAATATTAAAATCGAATTTAACATAAAAATCCACTTAAAATCCGGTTTCTGCCTCCTGCAGAAGTCTAAGGAAGCTATTAAAGGCTCCTCCCTAAACTACAAACTCTAAAATACAACAGGAGGCAGAAACCGGATTTTAAGTGGATATTTAAAACGGTTCTGGCCCAACTTATCTATCCGAAGGTATCTCGGCCTATCAGCCCACCAGGACCCTAAGATCTTCTGGGGAGGCCCTGCTCTCTATCCCGCCTGCTTCACAGGTGCGGCTGGCGGGGACGAGAGACAGGGCCTTTTCTGTGGTGGCCCCTCGGCTTTGGAACGCCCTCCCCATAGAGGTAAGATCAGCCCCCTCGCTGATGGTGTTTCGAAAAAGATTGAAGACATGGATGTTCAAACAAGCATTCGGTTAATCCGGTGCAATGAATTTGATGATCAAAGGACTGGTAATCACAGACGATGAAATTGGATTGCGATTTTAGTTAAGAGATGCATTGGTTTGTATTGGTGGCCCAATACTGTGTATTGTGTATGTGTTTTTATGCTTTTTAAATTGTATATTGTTGATTATTGTAGTGTTGTAAACCGCGTTGAGTCGCCAATGTAGGCTGAGAAATAGCGGTATACAAGCGCAGTAATAATAATAATAATAAATAATATTTTTCCTCTCAACCTGGGGGTCGGGATCTGGGGGGGGGGTCGCGAGGGGGGGGTGTCAGAGGGGTCACCAAAGACCATCAGAAAACACAGTATTTTCTGTTGGTCATGGGGGTTCTGTGTGGGAAGTTTGGCCCAATTCTATCGTTGGTGGGGTTCAGAATGCTCTTTGATTGTAGGTGAACTATAAATCCCAGCAACTACAACTCCCAAATGACAAGGTCTATTTCCCCCAAACTCCACCAGTGTTCACATTTGGGCATATTGAGTATTCGTGCCAAGTTTGGTCCAGATCCATCATTGTTTGAGTCCACAGTGCTCTCTGGATGTAGGTGAACTACAACTCCCAAACTCAAGGTCAATGCCCACCAAACCCTTCTAGTGTTTTCTGTTCGTCTTGGAAGTCCTGTGTGCCAAGTTTGGTTCAATTCCGTCGTTGGTGTAGTTCAGAATGCTCTTTGATTGTAGGTGAACTATAAATCCCAGTAACTACAACTACCAAATGTCAAGGTCTATTTCCCCCCAAACTCCATCTGTGTTCATATTTGGTCATATGGAATATTCGTGCCAAGTTTGGTCCAGATCCAAAGTGCTCTCTGGATGTAGGTGAACTACAACTCCCAAACTCAAGGTCAATGCCCACCAAACCCTTCTAGTGTTTTCTGTTCGTCTTGGAAGTCCTGCGTGCCACATTTGGTTCGATTTCATCGTTGATGGAGTTCAGAATGCTCTTTGATTGTAGGTGAACTATAAATCCCAGCAACTACAACTTTCCAATGACAAAATCATTTTTTTTTGAGTGAAGGACATACATTGGGTTGTTCGGTGTCTTGGTGTCCATTCGTCCAGTGGTTTTGTGTTATGTTAATCCCACAAACGAACATTACATTTTTATTTATATACTAGCTGTACTCGCCACGCGTTGCTGTGGTCAACCTTCCCTCTTTCTCTCCTTTCCCTCCTTCCTTCACTCCTTCCTTCCTTCCCGTCTTTCCTTCTCTTTTTCCTTCCTTCTCTCTTTCCTTCCTTCCTTCCCCCTTTTTCTTTCTCTTCTGGTCTCTTTTCTTCCTTCCTCTTTTTCCTTCTCTCTTTCTCTTTTTTCCCTCCTTCTCCTCTTCTTCCTTCTTTCCTTTTTCTTTCCTTCTCTTTTCTTCCTCCCTTTTTTCTTCTCTCCTTCTTTCCTTTCTTTCTTCTCTACCTCTTTCTTCCTTCTCTTCTTCTCTTCCTTCTCCTTTCCTTCTTCCCTCCTCTTTCTCTACATCTTTCCCCCTCCTTTTTCTTTGCTCCTTCCTTCCTTTTTCTTTTTTCTCCTTCCTCCCTTCTCTAACTTTCCTTCCTTCCCCCTTTTCTTTCCCTCCCGCTTTTCTCTCCTTTCTTCCTTCTCTACCTCTTTCCTTCCTTCTCTTTGCTTCCCTGCTTCCCTCTCCCTTCCTTCTTTCCTCCTCTTTTCTTCCTTCCTTTCTTTTTTTCTTTCTTTTTTCTTTCTTTCTTTTCTCCCCTCCCCTCCCCTTTTCTTCCCTTTTTTCTGTATTGTCATTTACCTTTTCCTCATTTAGGTTTTTGGGGCTTTTTAAGTCCCTTCTGCTGCATTTTGCTGTGTTTTTATGAGTGAAGGACATACATTGGGTTGTTAGGTGTTTTTTCCAAATTTGGTGTCAATTCCCCCAGTGGTTTCTGAGTTCTGTCAATCCCACAAACGAACATTACATTTTTATTTCTATAGATTCATTCATAACAGTAGCAAAATTACAGTTATGAAGTAGCAACAATTAATGTTATGGTTGGGGGTCACCACACCATGAGGAACTGTATTAAAGGGTTGAGAACTACTGGTCTAGTGTGTTGTTGCTTCTTGAGGGCAAATATTTACAATAAGTAAAAATATATCGATTTGATACTTCGAGGGAAAAGGGAAGAAGAGGCAGGTAAGAAATACAAGTGTTATTATTGTCATTACTAATCAGAAACAACGAAGAAGAAGAAGTCCTTGTGTGAAAATACACGTCGGGGTATAAACGAGGGCTTAGTTAAACTGGAACGAAAACAAACGACCTGAAACACCAAGGAGGAATTAACACGTTATAGTTAGTTATATATATATGGACATAATTGGAAGGATGCTATCAGAAAAATATTTATTCAACTACTTGTTGAGAGAGAGAGAGAGCGAGAGAGAGAGAGATCTATCTCCCCAACAAGTAGTTAAATAAATGTTTTCCGGTAGCATCTTTCCAATTATATAGACACGTATTATATATGTACACGCGCTATTTCTCTGACACACACAGTAAATACATGGTTTCTACATAGCCTGGGACTTCAAAGTACTTGTTGGGTTTATATCCCTCATATATGCGTATATTTTACCAGTCAGAGTCCTGACAGGTCGAAACGTCCGCTCCCGAAGGAAAGAAGAGAGGGTGGAAGGGAAGGAAGGAAAAGAGAGAGGGAGGAAGGAAAGAAAGGCAGAGAGAAAAGAGAGAGAGAGCCCCTTAACCGGAACCGCTTGGGAAATGGACGGGGACACCCAGGGAAATTGGAAATGGGCCCAGGGACACCCAGGACTCTGCTAAAAATATTGTAAACACATCCATAAACATTCCGCATAAACATTTCCTTCTTTTTTTTCTGATATTTCTGCCACCATCATTTCATGCCTTGAGATACTCCCCCGAAGGAAAGAAGAGGGGAGGGAGGGAAGGAAAGAAGAGAGGGAAGAAAGAAAGACGAGAGGAAGGAAAGGAGGGACGGAGGAAGGGAGGAAAAAAAGGAAATAATAGAGGGAGGAAGGAAAGAAAGAAGATGGAAGGAAGGAAAGGAAAAGAAGAAGGAAAGAAGGAAAGAAGGAAAGAAGGAAAGAAGGAAAGAAGGGATAGGAAAGAAGGAAGGAAAGAAAGAAGGAAAGAAGGAAGGAAGGAAGGAAGGAAAGAAGGGATAGGAAAGAAGGAAGAAGGAAAAAAGGAAGGAAAGAAGGAAAGAAGGAAAGAAGGGTTAGGAAAGAAGGAAGAAAGGAAGAGGAAGAAAGAAGGAAAGAAGGAGAGGAAGGAGGGAGGGAGGAAAGAAATAAGGAAGGAAGAAAGGAAAGAAGGAAAGAGAGGGAGGAGGAAAAGGAGGAAAAGGAGGAAGAAAGAAAGAAGAAAAGAAGGGGAAGGAAGAGAAGAAAAGGAGGAAGGAAAAGAGGGAAGGAAGGACGGAGGAAGGAATAATAATAATAATAATAATAATAATAATAATAATAATAATAATAATAATCTTTATTTATACCCCGCCACCATCTCCTCCAACGGGGCCTGGGGCGGCTTACTTGAGGCCAAGCCCAAACAACAAATTACAGCAAAGTAAAACCAAGAACAGAAACAATAAGCAACAACATCATAATTACATAATAATAAAAGAAGAAGAATAAACATATAAATACATTAGCAATATAAAATGACAATCACAGTGACAATGGGCGGGCCACGTGTGCAGAATAAAATGATTAAAAATTATTAAAAACTCGGGCGAGATAAAAGGAGGAGCAGATTATTTGCAAGGAAGAAAGAGAGGAAGGAAAGAAAAAAGAAAGGAGGGAGGGAAAGAAAGGAAAGAAGGAAGGAAGAAAAGAAGGGAGGGAGGAAGGGAAGCAAGGAAGGAAAGGAGGGGAGGAAAAGGAGAGGAAGGAAGGAAAGAGAAGAAGAGGGAAGGAAGGAAAGAAGGAAGAAGGAAGAAGAAGGAGGGAGGAAGGGAAGGAAGAAGGAAAGGAGGGAGGGAGAGGGAAGAGGAAGGAAGAAAGAATGGAGGAAGGAAGATGAAGGGAAGAAGGAAGGAAAAGGGAAGAGGAAGGAAAAAGAGGGAGGAAAGGAAGGAAAAGAGGAAGGAAGGAAGAAGGAAAGGAGGGAGGGAAAGAAGGGAAGGAAGGGAGGAGGAAGGAGGAAGGAAGAGGAGGGGAGGGAGAGAAAGGAAAGAAGAACAGAAGGGCAGAAGAAAGGAAGGAAGAAAGAAAGAAAGAAAGAAAGAAAGAAAGAAAGAAAAAGAGAGGGAGGGGGAGGGAGGAAGGAAGGAAGGAGGAAAGGAAGGAAGGAAGGAAGAAAGGAAGGAAGGAAAGAAGGAAGGAAGGAAGGAAGGAAAGAAAAGAAGAGAGGAGAGAAGGAAGGAAGGAAAGGGAGAGAGGAGGAAAAGGAAGAAAGGAAGGAAGGAAAAAGAGGGAGGAAGGAAGGGAGGGAGAAAGGAAGGGAAGAAAGGGAGGAAGGAAAGAGAGGAGGAAAGGGAAGAAGAAAGGAAGGAAGAAAAGAGAGATGGAGGGAGGAAAGAAGGAAAGGAGAGGAGGAGGAAGGGAAGGAAAGAAAGGAAGGAAGAGATGGAGGAAGGAAAGAAAGGAGAGAGGGGAAGGGAGGGAGGAAGGAAGGAAAGGAAGGTAGGAAGGGAAGGAAGAAAGGAAAGAAGGAAGGAAGGAGGGAAGAAGAAGGAAGAAAAGAAGGAAGGAAAGATGCAGAGAGGGAGAGAGGGAGAGGCGGGGAGAAGAATTCATACAACATGGTGCGAATTCGAACCCAGGTCTCTTCCCCAGCCCGAGAAAGAAGAGCGGAGGGAGTAGGCACCCCCCCTCGACCCACCCCCGAAATCTTAAAATAGGAGTGATTGACAGGCGTCGAATCCTCTGCGAGAGAGGCGCGGCGGGTTATAAAGGGGCGGGAGGCTGCGGAGGAGGAGGAGGAGGCAGGAGCAGGAGAGAGGAGGAAGAAGAGAAGCAGGAGGCCAAGCCGCAGAGGAAGGAGACGCACGGGCCGAGTGAGCGGGAGGAGGGCTCCCAACATCCCCCCGATTCCCCTTCTTTGCTCCGACTTCCCCGGTCCCTCGCTCCCTGGCTGCGCGTGTGTGGGTCAGTGGGCTCCCTTTTGCCCCGGGGCCAGCAGCCAGCCAGCCAGCCAGCCATGCATTGCCCTGGCGAGGCCCCCGGGCAGCAGCAGCAGCAGCAGCTCAAGGCAAGCAGGAGGCGCTACAAGACCTTCATGATCGACGAGATCCTCTCCAAGGAGACCTGCCACTACTTCGAGAAGCTCTCGCTCTACTCCGTCGGGCCCTCGCTCCTCGTCCGGCCCAAAGCCCTCCACTCCTGCTCCGGTAAGAGAAGCCCCATCTTTCCCTCACAAACCCTCCTTGGAGCCAAGGAAGGGGGCAGCCAGGTTTCCAAGAGAGAAAGACGCTCAACCCCCCCCCCCCCCCCCCCGCCCACCGCCAAACATCATTCCAACCCCCTACATGTCTAGCAACACTTCGCAGCATCTTTGAGATTAGTTGGTTGGTAGCATCACTTTTGGGAGACTCAAGTTTCCTTCTGGAGATGCCCTGATTTTCAGCTGGACCCTGAGGATGAACAGAAGGGAAGCCAGTCTCCCAAAGGCCGGATCCACAGCGCCATAGAATACAGTTTGCACTGCTTTGTAATTCACTTTGCATGACAATGCAAATAAATCTACATCATATGGGCAAACTTTGGCCTTCCAGGTGTTTTGGACTTCAACTCCTCCAATTCCTAACAGCCCCCGACCCTTCTTTACTTCCTTCCCTTCCTCTCTCACTTCTTTCTTTCCTCTCCCTCCCTCCCTCCTTTCCCCCTTCCTTCTCCTTTTTCTTCTTTCTCCCTCCCTCCCTTTTTTCCTTACTTCTTCCTTCCTTCCTCCTTTTTCCCTCCCTTTTCCTCCTTCTCTCCTCCCCTTCCCTCCCTCCCTCTCTTCTTTCTTCCTCCTCCCTCCCTTCTTTCCTCTTCCTCCTCTTCCTTCTTTCTTCCCTTCTTCCTCCTTCCTTCCATCCCTCCCTCCTTTCTCTTCCTTCCCTCCCTCCCTTCCTTCCTTCTTTTTCCCTTTCCTCCTCCCTCTCTTCCTTCTTTTTCCTCCCTCCCTCCCTTATTTCTTTTCCCCCCCTCTCTTCTTTCCTTCTTCCTTCTTTCTTCTCCCTTCTCTTCCTTCCTTCCTTCTTCCTTCCCTTCTTTCCTCCCTCCTTCTTCCTCCTTTTTCCCCCTCCCTCCCTCCCTTTCCTTTTCCCTTCCTTTCTTCCTTCCTTCTCTTTCCTCCTTTCCTTCCTCCCTCCTTCTTTCTTCCTCCCTCCCTCCCTTATTCTTCCTCCTTCCCTCCCTCTCTTCCTTCCTTCCTTCCTTCCTTCCTTCCCTTCCTTCCTCCCTCCCTCCCTCCCTTCTTTCCTTCCTGAGACTGTTAGGAATTACGGGAGTTGTAGTCCAAAACACCTGGAGAGCCAAAGTTTGCCTCTATCATGGTCTACACCACAATATGAGTCTATACCAAAGCTTTCCAAACTGAGTGTTGTTTCAGGTTGGTGTGTCAGCTGCACTGTATCAGATGACCCTAACTGAAAACTTTACTTGAAATAAGCAATGCATCATATATATTTAAACATATATAAATATTCCATGAGATATGTTGTGTCCCCATACATTTCATTCTCTCAACTTATGTATGCATCAATAATACCTCTGACAAGAGGTTGTTTTCACTCCGTTTGCTAGTAAAACCAAATGACTGTGTCACAAAATGATGCAAGTCTGAAAAGTGTGTCATCCACACAGAATATTTGGAAAGTTCTGGCCTACACTGAGTGATCATATGGTGCAGTTCAAGCTGTATTCTATGGTAGCGTAGATCCAGGCAAAGAGAATAGCTTAAAGTCTAAGTTAGGAAACGTCCTTGGAAACTGCCTTGAGTCTCATCCTGGAAGAAAAGACAGCATATTAAATGAATTTTTTTTTGTGTTAGGAGTGACTTGAGAAACTGCAAGTTGCTTCTGGTGTGAGAGAATTGGCCATCTGCAAGGACATTGCCCAAAGGATGCCTAGATTTTTTTACAATCCTGTGGAAGGCTTTTCTCTTGTTCTAGCATGGGAAGCTAGAGCTGACAGACGGGAGCTTACCCTGCTCCTTAGATTCGAATTGCTGACCTTTGAGTCAGCATGAGGGTTTAACCCTTTGGGCCACTGGGGGTTCCTTAATGAATAAATTAAATAATACATAACAATGGAAATACACTTTAGGTCTTTTTTTTCCATGCTAGGAGCGACTTGAGAAACTGCAAGTCACTTCTAGTGTGAGAGAATTGCCCAGGGGATGCCCAGATATTTTACCATCCTTGTGGGAGGATTCTCTCATGTCCCAGCATGGGAAGCTGGAGCTGACAGATAGGAGCTCACCCCACTCCCTGGATTTGAACCACCGACTTTTCAGTCAGCAGTACTGTTAGCATAAGTGTTTAACCCATTGCTTCACCGAAAGCTTCACTCTGAAGTGAAGGCTAAGTGACCAAGAAGTTGTGAATATGGTGAAGGTATTTAGAGCTCTCGATGTGAATTATTTTCAGCATCTCTAACATCGAAAAGTTAAGGCAAGCCAACCTCTTCATTTTCTCCCTCCTGGTGTAAGTCCTTTCCAGCATTACAAAATGAGGTGGATTAAAATATATATCAGTAACTTTAATTCTGATTTATGAAAGTTGGAGATGCATTGAGAGAGTTCAAAATTAAAATCACAGATACTGCAGCAGTAATATGATGGTGGGAGTGGAATCTACCCCAAATCCACCCAAAACAAATAGTTCTCAAAGATGTTTCCTCTTGATTCTGTTCTTCGCTCTATGGGTTTATGTTTCCAACTTTGGTTGGATGTTATTTTTCTTTAAAAGTGACAATAATTTGCTTGGCACAATGCAAACATATTAGGAAAGAAGCACAAATCCTTTCCTAGTAAACTGTCATAAGCCCATTCTGTGGCATTAATTTGTGGCAGCCTTCTAGATGGGAAAAAAGACACTTATTCTCTCCATAAGTTTTCCAGAGGTGACAAAAAGGGAGATGTGCAGGCAGCGATTGGTCAGTTCTGTGCTTTCAATTAGCAGTTTAGGGGCCTGTGGATCATAGAGTTGGAAGAGACCTCATGGGCCATCCAGTCTAACCCCATTCTGCCAAGAAGCAGGGATATTGCATTCAAAGCACCCCTGACAGATGGCCATCCAGCCTCTGTTTAAAAGCTTCCAAAGAAGGAGCCTCCACCACACTCCAGGGCAGAGAGTTCCGCTCCTGAATGGCTCTCAAAGTCTTGTAGTTTGAAACCATTGTTCTGAGTCCTAGTCTCCAGGGAAGCAGAAAACAAGCTTGTTTCCTCCTCCTCTCACATATTTATACATGGCTATCATGTCTCTGCTCAGTCTTCTCTTTTGTAGGCTAAACATGCCCAGCTCTTTAAGCCGCTCCTCATAGGGCTTGTTCTCCAGACCCTTGATCATTTTAGTCGCCTTCCTCTGGACACATTCCAGCTTCTCAATATCTCTCTTCAATTGTGGTGCCCAGAATTGGACACAATATTCCAGGTGTGTCCTTCACTTGAAAAAAAAACTTTTGTATTTTCCCATTGATTGATTAATTGATTATATATTCGGGGCCACTTTTGCAATACACAACAAGTTAAAAAATATTAAAATATTACAGTTTTTGTCAATTTAGGAGCAATCTGGTTGGCAGGATTGGGGCATCCTCTACCAGTAATCTTCTAAGCTAGTTGCTGATCAGGGCCGCATATCAATTAAATAATTTCCAGTGAAGCAATTCTCTCTTCTTTCCCAAAGATTCAATAAACAATGCTTTCTGGTCTGCGATTCTCTATAAAAACAATTCAGTTACTATATTAACATTTTCACAATTGGAACCTCTCTCCCCTTAAGAGAAAAGCCAAAGGCTGGATGCCGTATTGACTATATTAGATGCAGCTGTAAACTCTTCAGCTTCTTTCTCTTCCTATGATGAGCACATATTGGTCAAGTCTGAAAACAATGGAGTTTGCAGGGGATGAAAGCTACAAAAACATTTGTATCCAAGTTAAATTATTAAAATGCATTCATAACTATCTCCTTTTCTATTTGGAATGCCACAAATGAGGAATTCAAGAGTGGAAGAGAAGGAGATTATGTGCAAAGCATTTTTAATGTCCATGTAGATGATTGTGAGCATGTAACTTAAAAAGAATGGCAGTGATTCTAGCTTCATCAGCCTGGAATAATACACACACACACACACACGTACGTGTGTGTGTGTGTATGTGTTTGTGTATGTTGGAAGTTCCAGAACTTGCTGAGCTGTACAAGTGTGTAGCTGAGGAACTGACCTATTTGGGCCTTTTCCTTCCTGTATAGAAAACTTTGGCCCCTTCCACATAGCTGAATAAAATCCCCCCTTTTCTGCTTTGAACTGGAATATATGTGGACCCAGATAACCCTGTTCAAAGCAGAGACTGAGGGATTTTCTGCCATGATATTCTGGGTTATATGGCCCTAAGAAGAGTGAAACGTCCTTACCCTCATTTAGACCTCCCTGGTGTGTTGTCCATTAAATGTTCTGGACTCTGGGGGGCCTTCCACACAGCCCTATATATATCCCAGAATATTAAGGCAGAAAAGCCCACAATACCTGCTTTGAACTGGGTTATCAGAGTTCACACTTGGATAATGTGGGATTTTCTGCCTTGATATTCTGGGATATAGGGCTGTGTGGAAGGGCCCTAGGTCTCTCCTCATCCAGTCTTTATTTGTATGTGATGTGGAATCTAGTCTTTAGCTGAATTGGCCTAAGAGTGGGAAGATTTGCAGTTGTCCCTTCCTTCACATGCTCAAGTAATGTTTTACAATTCAGATGTATTGCCTTAGTAGACAAGTGTTGCTGGACTTTTCACAGGGAGAGCAAATTTGGTTTGGCTTTGATACATTGAGTGACTGTTGTCAAATTTTTATTTCTTGGCCAAGGGCTCACACAGCTATATGGAATCATAGAATCATGGAATCATAGAATCATAGAATCCTAGAGTTGGACGAGACCTCATGGACCATCCAGTCCAACCCCCTGCCAAGAAGTAGGAATATTACATTCAAAGCACCCCTGACAGATGGCCATCCAACCTCTGTTTAAAAGCTTCCAAAGAACGAGGCACCACCATACTCCTGGGCAGAGAGTTCCACTGCTGAACGGCTCTCACAGTCAGGAAGTTCTTCCTCATGTTCAGATGGAATCTCCTTTCTTGAGGTTTGAAGCCATTGTTCCGTGTCCTAGTCTCCAGGGAAGCAGAAAACAAGCTTGCTCCCTCCTCCCTGTGACTTCCTCTAACATATTTATACATGGCTATCTATCTCCTCTCAGCCTTCTCTTCTTCAAGCTAAACATGCCCAGCTCCTTAAGCCGCTCCTCATAGGGCTTGTTCTCCAGACCCTTGATCATTTTAGTCGCCTTCCTCTGGACACATTCCAGCTTGTCCATATATTTACTTACTTAGGCAATCCCTCATTGTCCAAGTAGGATGGTCTTCCAGGGTTGGTGTACAGTTTGGTGGGTCCGTAGATGACTGTGGAGTCCTATTCTTGATCTGCATCTTCTCCCACAGTGAGGGCATTGGTTTCCAGGTGGAAGATAGTCCTGGTCGGGGTTGTCTTGATGTGCCTTCCTCTTGGCATATTTCTCTCTTTCGCCCTCCATTTGTGCCTCTTCAAATTCTACAGCACTGCTGATCACAGCTGACCTCCAGCAAGAACACTCAAGGGCCAGGGTTTCTCAGTTCACAGTGTCTATGCCAGAGTTTTAAAGGGTATAACTTAGAACATCAAGGCAGAAAATCCCACAGTATCTGATTTGAATTAGGTGTTCTGAGTCCAAACTGCCATATATTCCAGTTCAAAGCAGAAAATGTGGGATTTTATTCAGCTGTGTGGAAGGGGCCCAAATCTATTTCAGAGATGATTGAATGAAAAAAAAAATCATAACTCCCGCTGTAGATCATCAGGGTGAAAAACATTGTGTCCCATTGTGTTCTGTGTGATATCTGCCATTATTACCTTTTTAACTGATATTCCTGATGTTACTTTCAGTTAGAAGAAGAGTGAGCTGCAAACTGTAAACCCAGGGTTGAGTTGAGAAAAAACGTTGGTTTAAATTTTTCAGTGGGATTCATTCATTGTTCTATGAGAGATATATTGTGGATTGAGATTATGCCGGGGCTCTTAGTAGCAAATAGATTTGTTTTGGAAATGCAGCATTGATGTCAAAATCCACTTTTGTGATTCACCAGTGAGAAAACATGTTCTGATTGAATATCTGAATGGCACAAGATTGAGAATTAGAGAAGAATAGAGCCCAAATTCTAAGCAATTCAAGCTAAAATGTCAGAAATGAAAACTTATTGAGTTCTTGATTATTTTTATTATTTTACAATGGTGTAACATATCTAACCCTTTGAGAGTAAGCTGAGAAGTGTATATAAGAAAAAAAAATCCAAAGTGTTGAAAGGAAGTGATTCAGATACAGCTGAACAACAAATGGCACTTCCAAGTTGTTTCTGATTTTAGTACAGAGAAGTCCTGTTTGAAATTGTGCAAATTGGTGCTGAATATAGCCCATGGTCTTTTTGATATAAGTTTCCCTAAAGAGCATATAAAAACAGAAGGTACATAGAACAAAACACAAGTATTGCATTTCTCGAAGGCTTAAGTTGATGTTCTGCTGAAGCAGAAGAAGATTGCAATGTAGACCTGACTTGTTGAATAAAAGCCAATGTCTGTTTGATTCACCAATCAGATGCTAAACTATGAGTCTCCTTTGGGGAGATGGAGTAGGATATAAATGAAGTATTATTATTATCGATAGGAAATTAATAAGAAAACTCCCACAAATACAATTTAATTCAGCGTTGGTGGTGCTTTCCCTGTCAGTTTTGGAGAACTGTCCATCCTTCTGTCCATTGTTTCTTTACATAAGATATTTTTTCCTTTATGTAATTTTGATGATGTTGTTTATTGTTTATGTTCTGGTTTTATCTTATTGTAATACGTTGTCCGGGCTTAGCCCCATGTAAGCTGCTTCGAGTCCCCATCAAGGAGATGGTGGCAGGCAGGGTATAAATAAAGATTATTATTATTGTTGTTGTTGTTGTTCAATAGCCACAAGTAACTTTTAGAAAATCGAAAATGAATTCATTGTAAAAGGGATATATTATTTACACTGACTACATATTTATAGCTGACCACATTATCTGGTACAGATTGTGACTATGTTCAATGAGACTTGCTTGTACATTGTACTATAGCCCGAGATCCTTGTTCTTAGGGTTTTTAAATGCTCAAAACCATTAAATTATTCTGGAATTTCAGTGTTTTAAGAAGCAATGTATTGCATGGCTTTGAAACTGTACTGTGCAGCGCATTGGCACCACATTTTTACTATTTTGTTATTTCTTTTCATAATATTGCTACTGTTCTGTAGTACTTGGAGGGAAGATTACCACGGCATGCCTCAATTTGCAAAAAAGGCAAAGCACCCCTCTGAGTAATTCTTACCTAAGAAAACCCTTTGAGATTAATGAGGTTGCCATAAATCGGCAAGCGACTTGAAGGCACATATGCTCTGGAACATGCACTGCTTTTGGTATAATCCTTATCAGTAGAAATGTAGATAAACTGCCTTGCTAACTGCATTATAAACACATGCCATTTCAATAACATTTCCCCCCAAATAAGTCAGATAGCTATTTCGTTCAGAGGTTTCCGAATCACCGCCGTGGATATCTGTCTTGGTTTTACAGTTAATTCCTCTCGCTGACTTTCTGTCTGATGAGGAAGTTGCTTTTCTATCTGACTCCTACACTGAAGTTCTAAACACATGGATTAAGGAGATGAAAGCATTACGAAACTCAATGAAATGTATTTTTGAGCAAATGAGCTTAGGAAATGATGCGCTTAGTAATAGTTTTTGGCTGAAAGGCGATAGTTTCCAGCTGCCGCTGATGAGATTCCAACCATTTGGGATTCACCAATTTCATTCTCAAAAATATTTTGTCATTATATCTCAGTCTGGAGAATAAATTGCATAGTATAAACAGACCAAAACATTAATTAGATTGTTAGAAAATTACCTAGAGGCCAACCCTTCCTGCCTGTGCAGACTTCATTTTTGGAGCGACTCATACTAGACAATTACCATTCTTGCTGCAATATTATCTTGTCATTTCTATCTCCATATTAATATCTACTGAGTATTCTCTTTTATGCCATCAGAATTGAGCCAAGAATGTTGGAGTAAATCCTTATGAAAGATATGCAGGCAAGATTTTGTTTTATTGTTATTTTCACTGAAGTCTGGATTCTTTAGAAACGATGTGCTCATCTCGATGAGTAAATGCAACTCCATTAGTCTGTTTGATCTGTTCGAAATCATGAATTACCATTCCGTTCAGAAACCCCAAAACAACTTCTGGAATGAGGCAAAAACCCCTGTAGGTTTCAAACGTTATTAAAATTGCATTTGTTCCGTGCTTTCCTGGGAATAAAACTCAATAAAAAAGGTAACTTGCTAATAAACATGGACTCTAAAGTGACATTTATCTTTCTACGTTGTGTGAAAGATTAGTTCTATTTAGGTTAAAAAAAGAAGATATAAAGGCAGCCAATGGATTTAATATTCTCACATTTTAAATATTCTCACATTTTAAAATATTCTCACAAAATTTCAATATTGGCAGTTCAGAAAATGAAATTAATCTCTATTACCTTTCAGCAGATATTGGATCCCAAATCCAAAATACTTCAAGTAATCGCTTTTCTGAGGCACAGAGGGACAAACAATTTCAAAAGACACATGTTTCAGTTTTTTAAATTATTTTTGTTGATTGCCACACCATTTTTATGCGTAGTCTTGGCATTGGGAAGAGTGAGTAAATACCTAGGAGTTACTCACTTTAGTTAGTATGATTCAATCTGTTGTAAAATGCAGTGATTCAGTATCTGTTCATGGATAGTGTGTGTTTCAAACTATTAGGTGCTTAGTTGACTCACAATATCTTTATGCTTGAAGAAATGATTTAGAAGTTAAATGAGTAATCTCATTTGATTCACACCATTAGTTAGCATGAATGGTTTTATTACAGATTACCACTGAAATACATATCATTGAGTAGGATTGGCTACAATCTGAAGAACTAGGAATGTTTGATCAACTGGGTTTTTTAAAAAGAAGAAAACAGTTGATGTTTTCTTTTCTGCCACTATGAGTCAGTTTTATTTCAGACTTTTGTTTCTATTTTTCTGAACCTACAGTGCAGGAATAAGGGACAGCTATTCTTGCAAATTTAAGTAGATTCTGCCAAGAAATTGTTTTAAACTGCATTATTAAATTACACGTTAAAGGCTTATAGCACAAACCTCCTTTGGCCAGCGTGGTGTAGTGATTTGAGCATTGGATGGCAAATGTTGAGACCAAGGTTCAAATTCTTGTTCTATCTGGGTTTATCATCTCAGAAGCAAATTGAAGGTACAGTTATAATGTATTTAAAAACACAAACAAAGTTAAGAACTTGGCATTATACTAAATTTCTTTTGGCCAGAAGCTGGCCACTTGGAGTGCCTCTGGTGTTGCTATCAGAACGTCATTCATTGTGTATGTGGCAGGGCTCAGGGTGCATTGTAATAAGTGGTCTGTGGTTTGCTCTCTTCCACACTCGCATGTCGTGGACTCCACTTTGTAGCCCATTTCTTAAGACTGGCTCTGCATCTCATGGTGCCAGAGTGCAGTCTGTTCAGCACCTTTCAAGTCGCCCAGTTTTCTGTGTGCCCAGGAGGGAGTCTCTCATTAGGTACCAGCCATGGATTGAGGTTCTGGGTTTTAGCCTGCCACTTTTGGATGTTGAGGTGTTCCTTCGAGTATCTCTGTAGATCTTAGAAAACTATTTCTTGATTGAAGGCATTGGTGTGCTGGCTGATATCCAGACTCTGTTACATCTGGGTGACCTTCAGCAAGTCATACGTGGGGTTGCTTCTGAAGCTGCAATTACTCCAATGCTCGGCAGCCAGGTTACTCACGGGAGCGGGGTACAGGGAGTGCACAACCCCCTTGTTGCACCAGCTCCACTGGCTCCACTGGCTGCCAGCTCCACTGGCTGCTCCACTGGCTGCCAATTAGCTTCCGAGCACAATTCAAAGTGTTGGTTTTAACCTACAAAACCCTATACGGTTCCGGCCTGGTTTACCTGTCCGTATGTATTCTCCCCCATGAACCACCAAGACAATTAAGATCTTCTGTTGGGGCCCTGCTCTCGGTCCCACCACTTTCGCAATTGCATCTGGCGGGAAAGATAGACAGGGTCTTTTCTGTGGTGGCTCCCCGGCTATGGAACTCTCTCCCAAATGAAATTAGTTTTGCCCCCTCCCTCCTGACTTTTAGGAAGCAAGTGAAGTCTTGGTTGTGGAACAAGGCATTTGCAGAGTGATGGCTGAGACCGGTAATTGACTAAGATTTTGACCACAATGTGCGGACTGAGTTGGACATTGTTTTTATCTTGGCGAATGTTTTATTATTCTTTTTATCTGATATGTGTTTTAAACTTATTGTTTATATATTCACACACACTCGATCTTAGCCAAAAGGTCGAGAAGCTTGCTGAGTCCTTTACGGAGATAGAGAAGATCAGGATACAAAAGTTTTAAATAAAACAATATTCTCTCAGCGTCAGCTAAAGGCAAATGTAAAGGCTTTCTGAACAAATCTTGCCAAGAAAACTCCATGATAGGTTCATCTTAGGGTTTTCATAATTCTGAAATGACTTGAACACACACACACAAAACAAAACAAAACAAAAACTTGCCTTTATGTATTCGAAATCTAGTATGCTCATACTTCTTAATGTTAAATTGTGTCTTAAACCTCCATCAATTTCTATGAAATGAAAACAGACAAATAAGTGATAGCTATTTGTTGATTTCTAGTCACAACAGTTTTGAAGTGGACTTCCAATGCAACCATGCCAAATTAGTCTGTTTTCCAAGTTAAGAGTCCAAACCGAATCTTGTAGTTAACGCAACTCTTTTTGAAAAATAGCAAGAAAGGATGCAAGTGACAGTGCATGCAATTGGATGTAATTGAACTCAACCAGAATGTATTGTAGTGGAGGAAAGAAGGACGTTTAGCAAGATCTTACAGAAAGGTGGCTTATAAGGGAGGGAAGGAGAAAGAGAGAGAGAGAGAGAGAGAGACCAAACCACTTGAGTTTTCAGAGGAACACAATTTCAGAATGGAAGCATTTCAAATTAGAAGTTTCCCGTGCTTCTAAACATGACAATTAAAGTCTTATTTGCAAGGCTGTTCCCGAGAAGGGATACATCCACTAATCAAGGAAATGAAAATAACACACATACATACATATGAAATTAATAGGACTGTAATTAGAGCTGAATGGCTGATTTAAAGTCTTGCCTATTTCAGCACTCCCAAACTACGCTTCCAAAAATAGGAAGTCCTGCGCAACTTACGAGACTGTTGCAAAATGTTGCCTCGTGGGAAAAGTGTTGTCTTGTGTATTTTTACATTTGGGTAGATTTCTTCACATTTAATGGACTGACTTCGGTGTCCTCCCATTGCTGAAGGTTGTAATGCGAAAAGGAGACGACAGCCTGTAGCTTTAGTCCAAGTGTGACCGCTCTTAATTGAAACTGTGTAAAGTTTGCCCAGATATTACAGCAGAGTCTGCTGCAAAGAATGCTTGGAATAATAATCTTCATAATTAATCACTTCATCTTCACAGCTGTGCAGCAGGGACTGATCTTTCTTGCGTCGGGAGTCAAATCTCTTAGTATTTGTGTTGGCCGGAGTGGCAACAATCTCTTTGTTTCATCTTGGAGTCGCTTGGCTGATAGGGTCAAATATGCCTTTCCAATATTCTTGGAGATCCCACTGTGACTGGAATGAGATAAGATGCCTGCAGACTTATGCCTAAGAAGCATAGCAATCTAACACAACTCTTTTATGAACGGGCAGAAATCTTAAAAGCATTCTGGAATCTCAGACGGCCAAGTCTCACAACTGTCTCGAATCTCTCAAGGGATTGCCACAAAATTCACAAGGTCTTCAGCATTCGTTTTTCAATCGCCTGCCATGACCTTGACTTCTATGTACACAGGGAAGTTTTTAGCCCGTAGAATTAGGAAACATGGAAGGATAAGAACAAAATCTTTCACAAACTCATTGCAATCAGAAATTGAAATACATCTCAGTTAATGTGAATGGTATGCATTGTTAGTAAAATTGCAACCTGGTTCAAAGAATATCAGGAACAAGGTCTGGTGGAAACTGATCAACTGCTGTGGTTTATCATTTGATCTAGTGATTTGGTAGAATTATTTTTTACCTTAGATTCCTATAGGCATGGTTCAAAATAGAAGTTGGAGGCAGGCTGCACTATTCTCCACAGTATTATGAAACAATTTTTACTCTTTTTTATTTTGCAGTCATGCTATTTCTTTTCCTATGCTGTTACCGGTGGCGCAGTGGGTTAAACCCTTGTGCCGGCAGGACTGAAGTCCGACAGGTCACAGGTTCAAATCCGGGGAGAGGCAGATGAGCTCCCTCTATCAGCTCCAGCTCCTCATACAGGGACATGAGAGAAGCCTCCCACAAGGATGATAAAAACATCAAATCATCCGGGCGTCCCCTGGGCAACGTCCTTGCAGACAGCCAATTCTCTCACACCAGAAGCGACTTGCAGTTTCTCAAGTCACTCCTGACACAACACACACACACACACACAAACCTTTCAGGAGCCCCTGGTGGTGCAGTGGGTTAAACCCCTGTGTCAGTAGGACTGAAGACCGACAGGTCGCAGGTTCGAATCCGGGGAGAGCGCGGATAAGCTCCCTCTATCAGTTCCAGCTCCTCATGCAGGGACACAAGACAAGCCTCCCACAAGGATGGTAAAAGCATCAAATCATCCGGGCGTCCCCTGGGCAACGTCCTTGCAGACGGCCAATTCTCTCACACCAGAAGCAACTTGCAGTTTCTCAAGTCGCTCCTGACATGACAAAAAAAAAAAAAACCTTTCAAAACAAGAGCAAGAAGGAGTCTAAATGTTCTTAGACCATGGCCAAAGAAAGACATTTTTTTAATCTTCTGTGAACTGAACAACATGGTCTTTATTCCCAAAGATCCTATTCTTTGAAGTCTCCATATTTGTAACCACGAGACCTACCACTAGCAACTGTATGGATAGTACAGATTAGGGTGGCGGTAAGTGTGGCCACATGGAGCCCACAAAATAATTGTCCCAGCACATCTAATTGTCAATTTCTGGTTGATTTCCTGTTGCACAAAACAGTTTTCTTGTATTGTCAAAGGCTTTCATGGCTGGAATCACTGGGTTGCTGTAAACTTTTCAGGTTGTATGGACATGAACCAGAACCATTCTCTCCTGATGTTTCGCCTGCATCTATGACAAGCATCCTCAGAGGTTGTGAAAATGTTTCCTAGTTTCCAACAGACCTCACAACCTCTGAGGATACCTGTCATAGTTGCAGGTTGTGAATATTTTTCCTAGTTTCCAACAGACCTCACAACCTCCGAGGATGCCTGTCATAGTTGCAGGTTGTGGATATTTTTCCTAGTTTCCAACAGACCTCACAACCTCTGAGGATGCCTGCCATAGTTGCAGGCGAAACGTCAGGAGAGAAATCTTCTGGAACATGGCCATACAGCCCCAAAAACTTACAACAACCCAGTTTTTCTAGGTTTAAAACAGTCAGGAGGTGGACTGTGGTACAAATGTTCCCATGCCCCCAGGATCGTTTAGGGCAGTGGTTCTCAACCTGGGGTCCCCAGATGTTTTTGGCCTTCAACTTCCAGAAATCCTAACAGCTGGTAAACTGGCTGGGATTTCTGGGAATTGTAGGCCAAAAACATCTGGGGACCCCAGGTTGTGAACCACTGGTTTAGGGCAAGACATATGGGGATAGGATTTGACAAACCTCTGGTTTAGATATATCAGAGGTTACTTTAGAATTGAGAATCTATATAGTCTTGACATCATCCATCCTCACTCTGGCCCCTTTCACACTGCTCCTATATCTCAGGATCCGATCCCAGATTATCTGTTTATCCCAGGTTATCTGGCAGTGGAGACTCATATAATCCAATTGAAAGCAGATAATCTGGAATCAGATCCTGGAAGGAGCCTCTGTTTGTGCCTTCAAATTGCCTGTTGACTGAGGGCAACTCCATGAACATCATAGTGCTTAGTTAGGCAAAGGATACACAGAGGTGGTTTTGCCCATTCCATTTTGTCAAATATAGCTTTCAGACCTGTTTTTTTCTCTTGGTCTCCCATCCAAGTACTAATCAGAATTGATTGCTGCTTAGTCTCCATGATCAGAAGGGATCTAGTGCCTTTGGAGGCATTTAGACCTTATCAGGTTGCTAATCATTGTGCTCTCCTGGTTCTGGGTGAAAAGCCAAATTCCTATAAAGCTATTACTTTTGACAAGCGTATGTACAACTCTTTTTTTTTGTGCACAGGTGCTTTTGAATGGGTACCTTCTGAGCACTAAACTCTAATCTTTATGTCAACTGCATTAGGCTCTGCTTCCAAAGAAACCTGGATAGTACCAGGTGGTTCCTTGATCAGGTTCAGTCTTGCTAGGAAACTCAATTTATGCTTCCGCATTTAAGAGAGTGATCTACTGCAGCATTACAATTGCTTAGCAGGGCATTTGGGGGATAAGGATATCACTGTCTATCAAAACTATGAGAAAATATGAGTAAACTTTGGTCCTTCTTTGCCCCACCCATTATAATAATATAGCTTCATACATACACACACATATCCCTGCATTGTTTATTCTAAAACAAACCAAAGTGGCTTAACATACCATCAAAATGTATCACAACACATAGTCCAGAATCCTGTTGGTTTGTCCCACCTAGAGTAGACCCATTTAATATGTTTTTGAATGGTGAGTCAACAAGTAAGTAAATCCAGTTGATTCATTGGTCTTACTTTAGGCAGAATTAACAGTAGAACGAATCCTTCATGCATAAGGGTAGGACTGACTTAAGAAACTGCAAGTCGTTTCTGGTGTGAGAGAATTGGCCGTCTGCAAGGATGTTGCCCAGGGGACGCCCGGATGTTTTGACGTTTTTACCACCCTTGTGGGAGGCTTCTCTCATGTTCCTGCATGGGGAGTTGGAGCTGATAGAGGGAGCTCATCCACGCTCTCCCCGGATTCGAACCTTTAACCTGTCGGCCTTCAGTCCTGCCGGCCAAGGGGTTTAACCCACTGTGCAACCGGGGGCTCCTGTGGTAGTGACTATATAATAATACATACGAATGGATTTTCGAATTTGTTTTATAGGAGCTCAAATTCTCACAACTTGGCTCCTTGGATTGCATCCATTCCTTCCACTGTTTCTAGGAACTGTAGAAATTTCCTGGATTTGTGGGAGGAGGAAAGAGAAACTGGAATATTGTACAAGTACAGTAAAGTCTCACCTATGCAACATAAATGTGCCAGGAGAACGTTGGATAAGCAAAAATGTTGGATAATAAGGAGGGATTAAGGAAAACTTTGTTTCACATCAAATTACATTATGATTTTACAAATTAAGCAACAAAACATCATGTTTTACAACAAATCGACAGGAAAAGCAGTTCAATACATGGTAACATTATGTAGTAATTACTGTATTTACAAATTTAGCACCAAAACATCGCAATGTATTGAAAAAGCAGGAGGCAGAGTGCATTAGATAATACAGAACATTGGATGAGTGAAGGCTGGATAAGCAAGACTCTAATATAGCTGAAAAAGTAAGATGATGGGATTAATGAGGAATTCTCTGCCATGAGTCCTGGTGGCACAGTGGGTTAAACCACTGAGCTGTTGAATTTGCTGACTGAACGGTCAGTGGTTCGAATCCAAGGAGCGGGATGAGCTCCTGCTGTTAGCCCCAGCTCCTGCCAACCTAGCAGTTCAAAGACATGCAAATGTGAGATCAATAGGTACCGCTTTGGCAGGAAGGTAATGGCACTCCATGCAGTGATGCTGGCCACATTTATTTATCGTGTCAGGAGCAAACCAAACAGTTGTATTGCATTTTTTAACAAACAAACAAAGAAAACACAAAGTTTGCAAGCTTGGTAGTTGATTAAATGTCCTTTGACCAGTAGCTGGCCACTTGGAGTGCCTCTGGTGTTGCCGCAAGGAGGTCCTCCATGGTGCATGTGGTTGCATGGCAGCAGGTGGTCAAAGGTTTGCTCTTCTCCACACTCGCATGTCGTGGATTCCACTTTGTAGCCCCATTTCTTAAGGTTGGCTCTGCATCTCATGGTGCCAGAGCGCAGTCTGTTCAGCGCCTTCCAAGTCGCCCAGTTTTCTGTGTGCCCAGGGGGGAGCCTCTCATTTGGTATCAGCCATTGATTGAGGTTCTGGGTTTGAGCCTGCCACTTTTGGACTCTTACTTGCTGAGGTGTTCCTGCTAGCCACATGACCTTGGAGGTGTCTACGGATAATGCTGGCTTTTCAGCTAAGAAATGGAGATGAGCACCACCTCCCATAGTTGGACATGCCTAGACTTAATCTCAAAGGGAAACCCTTACCTTTAGTTTTTCTCTGCCAAACTGGGACAGTTGTAAAGTGTGCTTTCTGTGCTGTTTTGTTGCCGTTCACAATGGGAGATGGAGAAAGAGCCCATAGGTTTCAAACGCACAACCATGGAAGGATCACAATTCTTGAGTCTTCCATGGGCCAAATTACATGATCTTCCCATTGGCAGAGACCTATGAGAGATGATTAGGTTGAAAAATAAAACATGGGTGTTGAGATTTCCGACCTTAACCCGTCTTTATACGGAAAACAAAGCTCGCAAGTAGATTTATGCCATATTATAACGCAGCCCAGTTGTTTTGTTGGTGACCCCACAAGCCCAATGTGGAATTTCACATGGACAAGGTCGAGCAAGTCCCAGCATGACATATCTAGCACTGTTTTAAATTTGATCTGGGACACTCTTCAAAATCCGGGGTGGAAACCTTTTCTGCTGGGAAACATTTAGCTGGACCCTTTCCCCTTTTAATTGAACGGATACTGTTACGGCATTCCTGAGGGACAGTGTGGAGCTGTGGGAAAGGGAGAGAGAGGAATGGATACAGTCTGCGAGATAGCCTTCCACCTAAAGCTTATTATCTGAAACATAACAGCTGTATTAATCCGGTTAAATAAAGCAAACACAATATTGTGGATAATACCTTTTATCAGGCTCATTTACACCTGAAGCCAGCAAGGTTGTGTCTTGTCAGTCACACGCTGAGCTGGAATTGGGCGGCTGCTTATAGACACAACCGCCCTTTTGAGTTGACGTCTATTTGTCAGGCACAAGAACCCCTTCAAGGATCACTCAAATCCCCACCTCAATGTCACAACTTTGGTGGGTGTAATCCATGGATGTCATTGGAACAAAGAACTCAATTCACATCTATGTATATATAGATACATAGATTCAACTGAATTTTGTATTTGTCAAAGACGGCATTGTATATGCAACTAAAAATAATTACATATTATTGTCAGGGCAGATTATGAAGATGGATGTAAAGTGGGTCAACCAGAATGAATTATCATTGATAACAGTTCACAAGAGGGAACTTTTGTTGCATAAGACTTAGGCAATGCCAAGGCATAAATTGCTAAATTTAGTAGCAATCCTTATAATGTATTTGCGTTGCTGTGGCCCAGTCTGGTGATCTGGAAAATAAAGTAATGAGAAAGTGTTGGTTTTTAATATATGTAATGCCTTTATGCTTTTGGGTAAACAGTATTTCTTGTTGTTTCTTTGTCAGCGTTGATGTGGAGATTGGCTGGTTTGCCTACTCTGGAACATGCAACATATAATTGTCCTTCATTAGGGGTCCACTTCAAATTTATGATACTATCTCTCTCTCTCTGTGTGAATCATATATATCTATATCTATGGCTGGATGGTTCTTTGTCAGGAGGGCTTTGATTACGTTTTCTTGAACCTGTGAAGGGAGTTAGACTGGATGGCCTTAAGTATTTTCTCTTCGTCATGGAAGTTCTGTGTGGGAAGTTTGGCCCAATTCTGTCATTGGTGGGGTTCAGAATGCTCTTTGATTGTAGGTGAACTATAAATCCCAGTAACTTCAACTCCCAAATAGTAATGTCTATTTTCCCCTATTTCCATCTGTGTTCATATTTGGGCATATGGAATATTCGTAACAAGTTTGGTCCAGATCCATTATTGTTTGAGTCCACAGTGCTCTCTGGATGTAGGTGAACTACAAATCCCAAACTCAAGGTCAATGCCCCTTCTAGTGTTTTCTGTTGGCCATGGGAGTCCTGTGTGCCACATTTGGTTCAATTCAATCATTGGTGGAGTTCAGAATGCTCTTTGATTGTAGGTAAACTATAAATCCCAGCAACTACAACTCCCAAATGACAAAATCAATTTTTTTGAGTGATGGTCACTCCTTGGGTTAGTAGGTGTCTTGTGGCCAAATTTGGCGGCAATTCGTCCAGTGGTTTTTGAGTTATGTTAATCCCACAAACGAACATTACATTTTTATTTATTTACTAGCTGTCCCCTACCACGCGTTGCTGTGGCCCACATGGGGGTTCTGTCCTTCCTCCTCCTCCCTCCCTCCCTCCCTCCCTCCCTCCCTTCCTCCTCTCCTTCCTTCCTTCCTTCCTTCCTTCCTTCCTTCCTTCCTTCCTTCCTTCCTGTCTTTCCTTCTCTTCTTCCTTCTCTATCTCTTTCCTTCCTTCCCCTTTTCTTTCTCTTCTGCTGTCTCTCTTTTCTTCCTTCTCTCTTTCCTTCTTTCTTCCCTCCCTCTTTCTCTACATCTTCCCCCTTCCTTCGCTTCCCTCTTTCCTTCCTTCTTTCCCTTTTTTCTTTCCTTCTCTCCTTCCTTCCTTCTCTAACTTTCCTTCCTTCCCCCCCTTTTTCTTTCCTTCCCTCTTTCTCTCCTTTCTTCCTTCTCTACCTCTTTCCTTCCTTCTCTCTTTGCTTCCATGCTTCCTTCTCCCTTTTCTTCTTTCTTTCCCTCCCTCCCTCCCTCCCTCTTTCCCTCCCTCCCTCTTTCTTTCTTTCCTTCTTTCTTTCTTTCTTTTCTCCCCTTCCCTCCCTCTTTCTTCCCTTTTTTCTGTATTGTCATTTAGCTTTTCATCATTTTGGGGGCTTTTTAAGTCCCTTCTGCTGTGTTTTTCAGTGTTTTTGTGAGTGAAGGACATACATTGGGTTGTTAGGTGTATTGTGTCCAAATTTGGTGTCAATCCCCCCAGTGGTTTTTGAGTTCTGTCAATCCCACAAACAAACATTACATTTTTATTTATATAGATTTATTTATTTAACTTCATTTTTACTCCATCTTTCTCACCCCGCTGGGGACTCAAGGAGGCTTACAAATTCAATGCTGCATGGACATAACAATAAAATATACCCCATCAAATTATAAAATAGTTAAACATATGAACAATCAAAACACATAAACAATAAAACAGATTAAAACCATATGAACCATATAAAATGGCGAGTCTTGATCTCATTCTTATTTATTTATTCATGATATTTATAGCCTGCCTTTCTCAGCCATATGGCGACTCAAGGTGGGTTACAGATTGGCACACATTTGATGCCATACATTCATAAAAGTGCAGTTAAAAACCATAAACGTAACAATAGAAAAACATATATAAAAACCATTAAACATCTTATCATCCATGCCATCTAGTTAAAAACGTTATCCAGTAGTATCGTCTAGCCTTTCCATGTTCATCAATCATAGTTCCATGTTATCTAATCCGCAGCATTCTCAAAAGCTTGCTTAAAGAGCCAAGTTTTTACCTTTTTTCCCCGGAAAGTCTTATCCATAGTCATTTTCCAAAATCCAAAGTCATTATTCAGGCTGCTGAAGTCTAATTCTGTAATGTCTTATTCACCAAATGCCTGTGTGCAGAGCAAGGTCTTAAGCTTTTTTCCTAAAGACTAGGAGAAATGGAGCCTGCCTGATGTCACTAGCGAGAGAGTTTCACAGCCAAGGGGCAACCACTGAAAAGGCCCTGTCTCTCATCCCCACCTGTTGCGCTTGCGAAGAGGATGGGCCTCCCCAGCTCTTGGTGGCTCATAAAGTTGGCTCATGTATGTGTATATGTATATGCATATGTGTTTTTAATACACACACACACACACACACACACACAGTATTTATATACCTCTTTTCTCACCCCTAGGGGGACTCAAAGCGGTTTACACATAGATAATGGTAAAAATTCAATGTCTTACTACTACAATGGAAAAATCACACTTTAAACATAAATCATATTAAAAACAGTACATCATCAAATATCAAAACAGTTATTAAAACCATAAAACAAACTCATCAGTCGAGTCGCCGTTCCAGTCCTTGTCCCACTAAAAGCTGCATACATCTATTGTCCGAAGGACTGGTCCCAGAACCATGATTTAAATTTTTTTCTAAAGATAAGGAGTGAGGGAGCAGATCTTACCTCCTTTGGGAGTGTGTTTCATAGGTGGGGAGCCACAGCTGAGAAGGCCCTGCTTCTTGTCCCCACCAGCCGCATTAAAGATTACGTAGAAGATGCTTGTGCATTTTTTCCTACTGTTCCATTATCAGTGGGATGCATTTTTAGGTACTGTTCCATTAACCGGGCAGAGGCCACTAGGGGTGCTAGATAGTCCATTTTATTCAGAGGGGAGGGTTGAAGGAGTTAAATCATTTCTCCTTGTTTCCTGTTATTCCCCCATGTTGCTGTCGTGGAAACAACTCTCATTTATGACATGGGAAGGGGGGAAGGGGGGTAACCAGCAAAACAGGGGGAAATGATTTTCCTTCTATAACTCCCTTCCCCAATAACATGAACCATTTTTCTCTCTAGTGCCTCCTAGTGGTCTCCACCCAGATCATGGAACGGTACTCATTTTTGTTTTTAAAGCAAGCCTGTTGGAGACATAGCATGGTTGGAAAATAGACATTAATTTATTTGACTTCAGTTATATGTTGTGTTTTAACCAGAGTAGGGCTCTTTCCAGCTTCACTCTGGCAACCTTAAACACAAAACCTTTGAAGGTTCTGCTTTGCTATAGGAGTAACATGGCAGCACTACTTTTTTGTGTTCTTTTGGTTGTAATTTTAACGAAAGCCAAAGGTCTTGCTAACTAAGAACAGCAATGGAATTCTTATGTCAGGTTAAGATTCTCCACACTAGCATTGTTGAATGCCTTTATGGAAGGCAGTCAGAATGATACAGAAAATAAAAAGTGAGCAGCTTTTTAATGGCTGCCAGTTATGACTTGAAAGTAAATTATCCACACACACACACACACACTAGCCATCCCCTGCATTCAGAATGCTCTGTGATTGTAGGTGAACTACAAATCCCAGCAACTAAACTCCTAAATGTCAAGATTCTATTTCCCCCAAACTCTACCACTGTTCACATTTGGGCATATTGAGTATTCGTGCCAAGTTTGGTCCAGATCCATCATTGTTTGAGTCCACAATCCTCTCTGGATGTAGGTGCACTACAACTCCAAAACTCAAGGTCAATGTCCACCAAACCCTTTCAGTGTTTTCTGTTGGTCATGGGAGTTCTGTGTGCCAAGTTTGGTTCAATTCCATTGTTGGTGGAGTTCAGAATGCTCTTTGATTGTAGGTGAACTATAAATCCCAGCAACTACAACTCCCAAATGACAAAATCATTTTTTTTAGTGAAGGACATACCTTGGGTTGTTAGATGTCTTGTGTCTAAATTTGGTGTCAATTCATCCAGTGGTTTTTGAGTGCTGTTAATCCAACAAACATTACATGTTTATTTATATAGATGAATGATATCACATTCACTAGCTGTGTACAGAAATGCAATATAGAGGGACGCAAACATGCATGCTTGCATGATAATTATATCATACAAAAGCTGACTAACACAACCTGGGGATCACAATCAGATACTGTGAAGACATCTCCCCTTGCGCTTTGCTACTCTTCTGCTGAGTACACATGCCCAGTGTGAAACACATCTCACCACACTAAAACAGTGGATGTGGCTCTTAATGAGACATGCCGCATTATCACGGGGTGTCTGTGCCCTACACCACAGGAGAAATTACACTGCTTAGCCAGTATTGCACCACCTGACATCCACCGGGAAGTAGCAGCCAATAGTGAAAGGACCACTGTTGGCATGCTGACTGATATCGCTTGTTCGGATATCAGGCAGCCCTCCAAAGCCTTAAATCAAGAAATAATTTTCTAAGATCTACAGAGATACTCACTGGAACACATCAGTAATTGAGAGTCCAAAAGTGGCAGGCTAAACGCCAGAACCTCAATCATTGGCTGATACCAAATGAGAGACTTCCTCTGGGCACATAGAAAACTGGGTGATTGGAAGGCTCTCTGGCACCACGAGATGCAGAGCCAACCTTAAGGAATGAGGCTACAAAGTGGCAACATTTTAAACTATATATACATCTGATTTAAAGGAAAATTGGTTAAAAATGTTCCACCGGTGGTACATTACACCAAAAAATTAAATCAAATGTATAATAATACTTCTAAAAATTGCTGGAAATGTAATGAACACGAAGGGAGCTCTACCATCTTTGGTGGACTTGTAGGGTAGCTCAGAAATATTGGAAATCAATTCATGAAGACTGCCAACAAATATTCTCAAAAAAATCCCCCCAAAAAACCTGAGTATTTT